>SNQN01000103.1:81559-218565 GCA_008642245.1 Bassia scoparia
TTTTTTTTTTATGCAAGGTTAATCAATGGTTGGAGAAGGGATTAAGGAGAAAATAGTGAGATTGGATATTTATTATATGATAGAGTCCATCTCTCACCATTTAGATTTAAAGAAATTGAACTCTTCCATTTCCCCTCAAGAAATGGAGAGGATCCTATTCCAATAAAACGAGTTTATTTTGTAGTTTCTCAGTTAAAAAAAAGGTTGTTTGCAGAATTGCATTTATTGATTACAGAGACAGAGGACGGTGTCTGTAATGTAGGTAAACCTAATTAATTTATCTACCGTACATGCTTAAGCAGGCTTGCTAATTAAAAATTAAACAAGATTACCTCTTCCCAAATACAGCTTGGTCATTACCCTGATAGTAGGTCAGTAAAGTTCGGGCTGAGGTCTAAACAGCTCCGAACCTCGAACGACAATGCAATCCAGGTGTTATTAACCTTAGCATAAAGCCCTGGATGAGCCAAGCTTTACCTCATTCAGAACGTATTAGGATGGCACCAGGTGAATGGAGACGTTGGGGCGACAGGGGAGCTCAGTGGCTAGATCCTCCTAGGTTTCCGCCATGGGCCTACGGCGAAAAAGTGATACCGCTAAAGTTGTTTGCCGAGATATCTACCGAATAAGAGGCGACTTAGGTCGGTTGCAAAAAATGACATCATTCCTTACACTAGCGCATTCCTCAGGTCCACGCACCTGGATTGGGCGAGCAACGGACAAAATTGGTGGTCCAACCAAAACTCCATAAACACAACTGGACCATATTTTTCCCCACCTTGCTTAAGCTTTCGGCTAGTGGGAATATGCATAGAAAGTGGCCTATTACAGGAAACATTAGGAATGGCCTAGGTGGCCTTCCTTGCAATCTCCGCCATTATGTTGGAACGTCGTCATGTATATTTCCACCTTATCGGCAGTAACACAGTATTTCGTTCCATTTTTGTTTTTCGATCTTCTTTTTATTTGGAGGTATTCACTTAAGTTCCCCCAAATATCTCTGCCTACTTTCCTTTTGTATTGGTTGATATCACTAAGTACATAAGCTCTCAAATACTTGCATTTTTTAAGGTTTAACGCTTTAATCTTTCCTGGTATATAAGAAAACATTACCAAATAAATATTAATCATCCACCCATTACAACTAATCTAACAAGATCTCTATGGCTATAATTTCTTTAACACGTATATAAATCACAAATTTAATTCAAAAAACGTATAGGAGTAAACGGCTATATAAAAAGATGCAAATATTAATGAGAACGTATGAAGTTATTTTTGTTGGAGTGTCGGATAGCACACGTAATTATTATTCCTTGCTTTTTTTTTAGTGACGAATCGAGCCACACAGTAGCGATGTTCAAGCGGATTAATCCGATCCGGTATCAAAAAATTTTGAATCGAGGAATTCGATCCGAAAGTTTTCGGATATCTGATCCGAATTATCCATACCATCAAACTTTTCTGATCCGATCCGATCCCAATATTCCGTAAGGTTTGGATCGGATCACGGATTGAAATGCATATTTGTTTACCTATTTTAGCTAATTTTCTTTTATTTTTCATATTATTTTATATTTAATGAAAATCGAATATTTTAGATATCGAAATATTTCCTAAAGTGTTAAAAAATCCGATCCGGAAAATTTTTCGAATATCTGATCCGAGACCTTGAAAAACCCGAATTCGGATATCGGGTTTAAGGATCGGCCGGATCGTGGATCGGATCAATCCATTAGCACAAAAAGGTCAAAAGCTGCACTCAAAGCCGCGGTTATGTAAAAAACCGCAGCTTTGGAGATGTTAGAAGGTACGGTTTATACAATAACCGCAACTTTTTTCCCGTTCTAGAGCCAAAAATATTGGAAAAATCACAAAAGCGCGGTTAATTTTGCAAAAACCGCAACTTTTGGGTCTTAAATAAACCAAAAACATGCGTGTTTGGGATGCCTTGCTATTTAACAATCTCTGCCCAATATTCATCATTGCCATTTAAACACAACCCTACTCTTCATTTCATTTCATGCCTCTCTTCTCTCTTCTCCTTTCTCTTCTTATCTTTCTGTTTTCTCTCTCTCTTTCACTTCACCACACTGACCATGATCCTCTCCAATTCAAATCAATTAACGAAACCCGCTTGCTTCAATTTAAAAACCCTTGCTGATTCTAACTGAGTATGGGTCAATTCACCAGCTCCCACAATTCAATAAACCCTAGTTTTGCTTGATTTTCCCCCAATTTTCGCTTTCTTATTCAATCGTCGATTTTCATTCACAAATCTATGGTTTAATGGAAACCACCCTTGATCCAAAAATTGCGTCGAAATACGGTGCGTAGAGACATGGAGAGAGATTGGGTTTTAGTTGTTCTGGTTGTTCTCTGCGAGCATCAGGGTAGCTTTCTTTCGTTTTGCCGCCTTGTTACTCTCTCCTCTCGTTGGCCAACATCGCGCCACATTTCTAATTGCCAAAAAAACTCTTTCTACTATTGTTTTCGCGAGATCGGGCGTTTTGGTAAGTTTATTATTTCATAATTCGTTAGATTTTTATCAATTTAATATTTTTCGGTTAATTTACTTAATTTTACTGTTATGCGATCGAAGCATCCCTTTAAAAGCTTGAAGGGCTTTTTTACAGGACTGCTATAGACCAGTTTAGCTTTATGGTACGGAATGTTGGGGCCTCAAGAAAGAGCATTTTCAAAATTGTTGGGGTCACCGAGATGCGGATGTTAGATGGATGTGCTGGGAACACTCTACGGAGATCGAATAAGAAAGATGAAGTTATATGCCAGAAAGTTGGTGTTGCAGATATTGCAAGAAGTTAAGGGAAAACCGCTTGCGTTGTTTGGGCATGTAAGACGGAGACCTCAGGTGGACCGGTGCGAAGAGTGGAAGAGTGAGATCAAGGGGATTTTAAACGAGGTGAGGGAGACCAAAAAATGACTTGGTGGAAGGAGTTAGAAAAGATCTGACAGTTGGATTTGCAAGAGAGTGAGGCTCTCGATCGGAGGGAGGGTGGAGGAGGAAAATTTATGTGGATGACCTCCCGGAATAATCACATTTGGTTCATGTTAGCCGACCCCACATATGGGATTAAGGCTATGATTGATTGATTGATTGATTGAATGATTACTATTTACTTGTGATTTTGATCGTATTTCTGTTTTGTGATTTAAATTTTGTAATTTTGAGTTTACTGATTTGGTTTTCTGTGATTTTAATTTCTCTATTTTTTGTTTTCTTTATTTTTTATTGCAAATTAGGTTCTTTTCATCGAATTCTCTATTTTTGTTTATGGATGTTGAACCCTGTTTTGATGAATGCAACAACAATAAAAAAAGCAACTCATGTGTTATGTATATGATGTGATGTGTTAGATATGTGATTTTCAAGAAACAAGTTTTTAAGAGCCTTAACGGAGTAATGATCATCAAGAGTGAAAGGGAGTTCCTGTGGCTTTGAAACTTTGAAGATCAAGGAAGAAAATCAAAGCAAGGAACTCGAGTCCCTTGAAGAAAACTTAAGGCTCGAGGATCTACTGCGTGGATGTCATCAGGGTATAATAAACTAGGATTTTTGTTTTAGTTATTAAATTTGGCATTAATGTGTGAAGGTTGGCTCATAAAAATTAAGATATATATCAGGTTAATAAATTATTTTATTAATTAGATATATTAAGTTTGATATAAAAAGATAGCTTTATTGAAAATAAAACTTAATAAATTAAGTTTTTGGGAAATAAAATCTTTTTAAAAACTATGTTTACCAGTTTTATTTGTTTTAAAATCGATTTATGAATAAAGGATTTTTATATCTTATTGCATGGTAAACGAATTAAGAAAGAAGTTTTGGAAAAATTCCTTCATTGTTTTGAGAAAATTAAGGATGCAGTAAACGATGATAAGCAAGAAAAAGGCGGTTGAGAAATTTAAGAACGTGTATAGACAATACTGGAAGATTGAGAACGGTGGATGTGGACTCTGCATATCAAGTTCCAATAAGTTCACTATCTCCTTACATAGTAGGAAGTAATGCACTAGTGGACATTGCTTTATTCCACGCACAAAAAACTTATCTATAAATACAGAAAGATAATTCGTTTCTAAGAAATACTTGAGCAACAAAGAAATTGAGTTCATTCCTAACACACAAGTGCCAAATCAGTTTAGCTTCAATCGTTTGTAATTGCTTCAAGTAGAGTTGTTACTTGAAGGATTTTTGAGTTTTGTATCTCAAGGGGCTTTGGGGTTGAGAGTAAATCCAGGAGAGGCTTGATAGAGAGTAAGCTTACAAGAGTTGAGTGCTCGATCAACAGAGGGGGTTGGATGAGAGGCTTTGAAGTTCGAAGGGAACTTGAAAGAGTCCTTAGATTGTATTAGGTGTGGTATCCAAAATAAGATCTAAGAAGGGGAAAAAAAATCCTGGGTTGTGGTATCAGGTCACGGTTTTATCTCTTGACGAGTTGTTTAAGGAGAGTTTCTTATGTTGTTTGAGAACTTGCATCTCGTGTTTCTTTGCTTCTTTAAAGTTTTATTTTCCGCAAAGCTTAAATTCCCTTAAGTTACATTCACCCCCCCTCTTGTAACGGTTCAGTGATCCAACAATGGATTTTTTAAACAAAATTTATTTTCGTTTCGTGGAATTTTGATGAATTTATACTTACAGTGCATATTTTCTGTCACAAGTTTTGCGGAATTTATATATATATATTTTCAAGGAAAATATATTTTCGTTTCTGGGATTTTTATTACTTTTTAATTGATTTGAAGTTGTTAGTAATCATATTTCATTTTTCTGGATTTTGTGGAATTTTTCAAACTTTGTCTTGATTTGCTGATTCGAGTTATGTGTATGTAGTTGATTATCAATGCTATTAAATTAAAATTTAATTATTTACATTCAAACTCTGATTCTTTGATTTTTTTTTTCTTTGTTTAAATCTGATGATAAAAATTTAAAGATCAATTTTTTATTTGTTGCAGGGGTAACATGTTTGGGTTAAAAATAACATATGGAAGTGACTATTCTCAAGAAAATGAATATATAGTTTTTGGACAACATAGTGATTTTTTTGGCAGCATATTTTTATTGGACATCATTAGTTATCTATTAATGATTAATTATTGATTTTGGACATCATAAAACGAACGATAACAAAATTACAAAATAATCATTGTACTGTTTAATTTTCATTAAAGGAAAAAAAATTATCACCAATAATCTGTGAATTTTTTGTGAATTATAATATATTTTTTAAGTGTCAAAAAGCTGCGCGTATATTAGCTAAAAAAACCGCAGCTTTTGACCTTCAAAAGCTGCGGTTTTTTATAATAACCAGCATCTTTGTAAGGAATTTTGTAAAGCCACGCTCACAAAGCTGCGGTTTGAAACCGCAGCTTGAACCTTTTTCTACTAGTGATCAACCAGATATTTTTGAACACCCTTAAGCCCAAAGTGTAAGGATTTCGAACCTCTAACACTAGGTCAATAAGGGATGAATATAAGGATTCGAAACTCTGAGCACTAGGATCAAACGGTGGAGTTTGAAACGATTGCTCTAAACAATGCAAGTTGATATCAAACCACATAGTAGAACAATCTACATTTTATTAATAGCACGACGAAACATTGCACATCTACCTGGAAATGGAAATATCCGGCCACCTGTCATCCACTTCACTGTTAATTGGATAGGTGAAAAACCGTTTTAAATAGATTATAGAGCGGGTGAGTAGAATTAACGGATACAAGTGAAGATCATATCGGTGGATAATTTTTACTCATCACCCGACCCATTTTAACTCGACCCATCACACATATAATTTTTTAAAAAAGTCTTTCATTTTTTTCTTTATTTCCTAATTCAATTTTACAACATATAATTGTTTGACTTTCTTTAGTAGTTCTTTTTTGCTAATACAATCATCAAATATTAGTTGTTATAAGCTAACTTGCTGTTGTGTTTTATTGTTGTCATTACTTGTTTTATTCTGTTATTTATTTGTATTGAATCTATTTTGGTGAATAATTGAGAATTTCTGTGTGTTTTTTTATTGTTGCTAGATTACTGAAGAGTGCGGGATAACTCAAGTGAGTTAAAGCTTCTTTTCTATTTCAAGAGGTTTCTGGATCGAATTGCTCGGTCCGCTCATCGCTTTTGGGCTATCTCTACTCATGCCCTGCAACGTAATGATAAGAAATCGTCCGATCTCTCAGCGCCTCTCGAATGTAAGCTACACCTCCCGTTGACTCGTGCAGATGTCCTTCCACTACAAATATAGAGATGGTCTTAGAGGGCACTACGCTATATACAGAGATAGATATATGCGCGTGACGTGCTCAAGTTCTCCAGTGATGGTTCGCCGCGGACAAAATGGATACAGATTATATGGATGTGGGTGATGGATTATCACCCGTCCCCGATTTCCAGGCCCTTTCCATCTCTTCATCTACCCGATAGGTAATATCACCTATTTTTATTAAAATTATTATTAAACTTATGTAGTTGGACTTTGCTATTATACTAACCATAACACTTTATTAGTGATGATTAGTCAATCTGTTATATAGGTAGGCCTTTAGTATTTTCCGGGCATTGAAAGCCGCTAGAACCTTATATTTAATTAATAGCAGGCACCATAGCATCTCAGTTTGTTATCTATTCTAAAATTATATTTCGGAACATCCCCTTTTGTAAGGTACGAGTTTTTCGCAAATTCCAATGTAGCGTACGAGTTTTTTTAATCCCACTAATAGCTATGAAGTTTTTGCGTGCATTCCAAAACCGTGAGTATAATGACTATTATTCTGTTAAAACTCCCAACGACCGCCTCAACTCAAACGTCTCCCCATCCAACCGCCACCCCTCAAAATTTTCTAACCCCACCCCAACCACTCACACCTATAACCCACACCCACAAACCACTAGCGCTAACCCACTCCAACTCACCCAACAACCCTCATCAAACCCCTAACTACCTAGCCACCCCTGACAACCAAATCCTCACCATCCTCGAACTCAATTTAACCATCCTAGGATGCAGCCACCTTCCGACACAACCACCATTGCCATAAACCCCCAACCAATCACAACCAACATGAACCCCCACCCCTTCGCAAATTTTGACTTAAACACCCCGACGAATTAGTTTAATTCTGGGTTCGATTTCAATTCGGCAATCGTCGGCAAATGCTACGGTATAATCGAAGGAGAGCTTTGTAGAGGAGGAAGGGAGGTGGAAGGGGAGAAGAGAAAGTTGGGTTGGTTTTGGTGTCTGAGGAGGGAGAGAGAGGGTGGTGCGTTTCTTGTATAGAGGGTAGTGGTGGTAGGCGAATAGGGAAACAAAATGAACAGAAAGCTCAGATGGGTCAAAGGGTTAGCAGGAGGGAGGCGTAGCTACATGCTACCTAACTCGTAGTGCTGTTGGATAACTAATGGCCATGGCCCTTAGGGACTGGGTGTTACGGGGAGAGAGAAGCAGCGGCGGTGGGAGGACTGCTTTGAGGGGCGACAGTTGGAGGTTGCTGCTGGTTTGTGAGGGTGGTGGTGGCGTTTACTAACTTCGGAATGAGTTTCTTTGCCAAAAAAAGTTTAACGAAATATTCCTCATGTGGCTCATGGTTGGGCAATGCAGCAAAAACTGGCTATACTCGTAGTGTTATAGGGTCAGAGTTGGAGATAAAAATCTTCATGCCCTCCGGTGAAGGGTTGGTTGGAATGGTTGATTAGCGCTAGATGATACGCGTACCTACCAAAGAGGAATTTCCCTTAAAAAAAAGAAAAAGATATAAGAATAATCCGAACGTTTTATGGTTTTTAGTCCTTAAGTTTTTAGTGATAACAAAACCGCTTCCAGGGAAATAGGATACATTTGCAAGTACCTGAGAGTTTGGTAGTATAGTCCAGGGAATTCAGCATATCATAGAAGGCTTGATTGTTATTTCTTTAAGACGAGTTAATACTTAGGGGCTGGTGGTTATGTTGAAACTAACTTAAGGGTGCTCATATCAATTGGTGACAGAAGCAGCTGAATAATAATGTTCTAATGTAGTGGTGGAAACCAGTAGGAACTGTTTCCTAGACTGCTATATCTGAAAAGTATGTCATATACTCTTTTTGTTACATTAACGCATGTTACATGTGCAGTGTTGAGTTGATTCAGACATTAGAGCATCGGAAGCCTTTCGAAGTTCATTCTCGAAGGAAAGAGTGGCTTTTAAATAAAAGATTCAAAAGAAGCTTTAAAGTTGGTTGAAATTAATAAAAAATGAGGAGACATTATGTTCGTCTTAGAAGTTTAAAATCTAGTTTTTTCATTGTATGTGGCTTGTTATATGATTTGTTTGTCAGGGTGTTATAGGTGCTTATAAGTGTTTTGAGTTATGTATTAAATTCTGGTACACACCAGGTCGGTTGAATCTGAAACTATCATTGGAACAATAACTCATCCACGGGAAACCAGGCTGGGGAAATGCACAGCTGGGGTTCTGCGTGCGCTTGATTATAATAGACTGCGGATTTGAAAAAGATTTTCCATTAATATTTTTCATAAGATTTAGTTTTGAAAAATATTAACTAAGAACGGACTGGAGAAATAGATGAGGAATATATATATATTCTTGATTACCTTAATCCTAGGCAGTTAATTTATTATTGTTATGATATCTATCTTTTGGATTAAACAAACAGGATAAAACCACTTTACGTAAAAATCTACATCTTCGCTGGTGTACCGACACAAGTTATGTGGATTTATGTAAACTAGGGTTTAGGTTTCATGCATATAAAATACTCGACTAAAGATTTACATATCACATCTCTCTCCCATTGTGTTGAAAAAGAGTATTTTTTGAGAGAAAACACTTAAACTCTAAAACCCCTAGCTTGTCAAGTCATATTACATAAGGAAGCATAAACATCGTAGCATAAATTCTCTTATAGCTTTTTTAGAAGTAAATGTCAAAAGAGACAAACTTTGATATTGGATTGATGAGGCATTTCAACAGAGGGGTTAAAAGCAGGTTGAGTGTTTGGCTGAAGCTACATTTCAAACTCAATTGGACTTTACGAGTGTGAGTCGAGTACACATTCAGAGTTTGAGTGTGGGGTGTGTGGTTCCGGAGTAGGGAAACAGCAGGGGTGTGTTCTTTGTTTTTCAGGAGTAGATTTAATTAGAAGAACATAGAGTAGGATGATGTACCAGGCCATAGTTGGGTGAAAATCTCGTTAATATCTTGTGTGTCCTTTATTACTTGCTTTTAATTCCGCTGCTTACATGAACAAGCCCAGCTGGTTCCTCACTCATAATCCGAAAAAGTAGAAAATTGGCTAAGAGCTTAGTTTACTCAATTCACCCCCCTCTTGAGTACTACAGGACCTTCAGTGGTCTTCCAAAAATAAACGAACGGCCTTTCGATTATGCCAGATATAATCGTACCTTTAGGGGGTATCTTCCAAAATGAACCCGATTACCTGTAACGTTTATTCAGATTAAAATCATTGTTTAAATTTTTTTCCTATTTTTAGGTTTTAAAACCCACTCAATCATTTATCCACTCATTCTCTCCTTTGCCTATTCTCTTCTCCTCTGTTCAATTCCCGGTCTCCCTCAACACTCACCTTCGACACCAACACCATCACACCACCACGGATCACCAACACCATCAACACTCAAGACCACCTTCCACTACCTCCCCCAAACACTAGAATCTAGCCCACTCCCCCAAACAGCCAATTATTTGAACCCGCACCCCCCACCCTTCACCACCTTCTACTTAAACCCACCATTCTTAACCCCCATTAACCATCAAAATCCACCCACCATTAACCCATTTTGAAACCTACCCACCTTCAACCTTATTCAACCACCTTCAATCGTTGACCACCAACAATTTCCAAAATTGAAAAAAATTGATTCAAGAAGTATTTCGAATTAGAGAGTGTAGTTTGCGACGTGGTGGGGAGTGCGCGATGGTGGAGGGTTACACGATGGTGGTGAAAGCAGTGTGGGGTGGGAGAAGTTGGGGAGGACTGGTGGTTGGGATGGGGGTGAGTGGTGGGAGGTGGGAGGGGGTTTGGTTGCCGTCATGAGGGTGGTTGACGAGGGGGGCGGTGATGTGCAGGTGTCCTGGGTGAGGTGGTTGTGCTGGTGGGTGTTAGTTAGGTTTAGGTAATTAGGTTTAATTTAATTCTAAAGTAATTAATTTTAGTCAATTTAGGTTTAATTTATGTTTAATTTATTATAACCAACGACAATACGACACGGTGTCCCATTAACCTGATCATCAGATCACCAATCGGATAGGGTTCATTTTTGGAAGATACCCCTAAAAGTCGGATTATTCAGGGATAATCGAAAGGTCGATTTATTTTTAGAAGATCACTGAAAGGTCGGATTATTTCTGTGAATATTTTCCTAAAAAAATTAAGTTTAATATTTATGTTGATTAAGTCGCCTAAGAGCCACAATTTGTTTCATCGCCTTATAATCTTTAAATCACCATAACCATAATTCATCCCTAAATAACAAACAAACTCTATAACCCACCTAAATTATTCACCAGCTAGGAAGAGTTAGTTTTCCCCCTTTTCGCGTTGGCTATGCTCTTATGTGATAATCCTTACAAGGAATTTGGGATGCAATGTTGAATTAATTTTGTAATCTATATATATTAAAATAATATCAATATTTTTTATACCGCCCCACAACTCACCACAAAAGCTTCCCAAATTCCCTTAACTCTCTCACTTGCCCTCAAAAACTCCGCTCCCATATTTATCAAAAAAAACTAATAATATATACAATCTGCTTCATATAACAATGCCTAAAGGATAAATTAAAAATCCACGATACAACTATTACATATTATACAATTTCAATAACTGAACAAACAGAACATATACAAAGATAATAGATTGCAAGTTAGCATCTAACAAACAAGGAGGAAGACCGCTTCATTAGCTCAGGGCCGTTCCTGAGAATTTTGCGGGGCCCGGGGCGAATATAAATATGGGCCCATAAACTAGTTTGAAAATATGTTTTTCATTTTTTTAGTCGAAAAAAATGTAGGTAAAAATTTGAAAATAAATAAAGCATTATTTTTAATGCTAAAAAAATATCTTACATACCTAACTGAATATTTCACTTATTACGGTTTTTTATTGTAGATGTCGTACGTTTTAAAAATGAATTGTTTCCTGTTGTTCCAAAAAGATATTCACTTTATAAGAAAATAATTGTATCGTACATTATACTTCTTTACATACCAATATTTTTAATGCGTAATGGTTTATTCTTACAAAAAACTATATAGTATATTGAAAGTAAACTAGCTATAGATGCATGTAATATAGTCTACGTATTATTTCAAATTATTTATAAACAAGGTAAAATGTTTTTAGCAAGCTAGTCCTCATGTAGAAAGCATACTAAAGATATTTTTAAAAAATACTTATAATTAAGTGTATTATTTTAGCAAATTTTTGGACCTAGTGTAAACTAAGAATAAAGAAGTAATTAAAATGTTTACATTATATTAAAAGAATTTTTAAAATGGAATTTTTATTGTAAAATTATTAATAAAAGTAAAAATTAGAACATATAGAATATAGTTAATAGAATAAAGACCTTGCAAAATTCAAATAGGGAATTAATGGATGAAAAATTGAATGGAATAATTAGAGAAGGTTAGAAAAATAAAATGCTTTATGGAATTGAACCCATGACAATTCATTCATGGCACTGCACTATGATGGGTAAAACCAATACCACTGAGCTATGTTATCTTTGTTGTACATTGCATTGTAATATAATATATAACCATGTAACAGAATAAAAGTTAACTATTATGGGCCCTGGCGTGGGCCCCGCTCGCCCCACCCCAGGGCCGGCTGTGCATTAGCTCCACTTGATTTGATGATGCACTCATTCCCACCTTTCACATTATTTTTTCTTTTATTTCATATCAATATATCATACTTATTTTTATTTAACAAATTAATAAAATTAAAGTTGACATTATTAGTAACAATTAAGCTAAATTAATTAAGTAAAAAATTGAAAAAAATAATTAATATCAGACTGTGTACGCAACTACATCAGCTGCGGACAGCCGGTGCTGCATTGTTCCTGCGGGTTTGCAGTGTAGTCTGCGTGCGGTGGTGCATGCTGCTACTGTTGGTGCTGCGTGCTAGCTAGTCGATGGTAGGCATCCGTTGAAGCTAAGGGCGCTGAACAACTATGATGGCTAACTTGCCTGCGCTGTGATGCTACAAGCTGCTGCTAAATTGAGGGCAGTATGAGACCGTAACCGTGAGAGGATTAAACGTGTTGTGAGTATGAACTGATGGGAATGATTGGGTTTGTAAATTCATTTAAATATTGTAAAAGGAATTTTATTTTTATTTTTTTTTAAAGAAAAATCAAAAGCGTTGTTGCGTGGTACTTGGTACAGTGCGTAGTGGGCACAACATAATGGAGGAGTGTGGGTAGTGGGAAGTAGTTAATAAAAAAAATAATCATATATAATAATAATAATAATAATAATAATAATAATAATAATAATAATAATATAATAATAATAATAATAAATAATAACTATAAAAAATTCTATGTTATATTTTAAAGCAAAACCCAAGTTTGGTCGATAACTTTTGTGCAGGCCTTTTTACCCTCAAACAAATTCTTAATTACCTAACAAAAAGATAAAAATATAAAATATTTACTTAGCTTAAGAATAATATGTCAGATTTAGATATTGGTATATTAATAACCACCTAGTATAGTATATTTAAGATAGTATATTGTACTTAACAAAATAAGGCAAAATTAAAACATACCACCTTTTACTTTAGGTTTTTCCAAAAATACCACCTATCACTTTTAATTTTTTAAAATACCACCTTTTACTTATAAGATGTTTTGAATCTACCACCATTTAACAAAATCAGTCAAATTCCTCCGTTAATGGGGCCCACACCTAGCTTTGGTTTTTCATACCCTAACTTTTACTTCTTTCCCCCAATTTCCTCTCCCTTTTCTCTTCAACATTTTCCTACATTTAATTTAATAGCATTAAAAGAAAGCCAATTATAAACATTTGAAGAAAGCAAAAAAATTATATGGGGAAAAAATAATGCATTAACACTAATTGTCGTTCAAATAACCAAAGTACTATGTACTTTTGCTGTGATGTTGGCCAATTTGATTTTGAGGTCTTTGCTTGGTTGCTTTTTAAAGGTGTTGGAGCCCCTTTAAATTCTTTTTTTTAGGAAAGAAAGAAAAGACTATGAATAATTTAAGTAAGAAATGATGGGAAACATGGAATGACAGTAAAAAAATTGGGAGTGATAAGTAGTATAGTAGTTGTTGATGTTGAATGAAGAGTGAGAAAATCAAAAGGTGGTGTAGAGAGTCAAATAGGAAATGTCGAGAAAAAGAGTGAAGTCAGAGTATGAAAAACCAAAGATAGTTGTGAGTCCCATTAACAGAGGAATTTGACAAATTCTATTAAAGGGTGGTACATTCAAAACGTCCCATAAGTAAAAGGTGGTATTTTAAAAGATAAAAAGTAAAAGGTGGTATTTTTGAAAAAACCTAAAGTAAAAGGTGGTATATTTTAATTTTTCCACAAAATAACACTTAACAAAATAAGACCACTGATAAATATAAAAATATAGTTATATTCCGAGGATAGTTTAAAATATTAATATATCAATAATAACCACCTAATATCCATAACAACTAAACAATAAACAAAACAAAAAAAATACTCTGTATATTTATCTAGAGATGTGTATAAGAGACAGACTTTGATTTTTTTCCCTGGGGACCACAATAAATTATCATATAATCTCCACTTACTTTCTACTTTTTTGGGGTCCACAACTTTTTCTCTCTACCTCTCTCATCTATGGGTCCCACATTCTTTATTAAATTACCCATCTATTCGCCTAATCACCTACACAAAAATTTTGCCTCAAAAACCACCAAACCTAAAGTAGGTAATATATCAATAACCACCTAATATATATAACAACGTAACAATAAACAAAAACATATGTATATCTTAACTACACTGTAGATAATTTAAACACAATAAAAAATTGTTGTGAATCACCAAAAATCCAAAACAATTAAAAACGTAATTCTAAAACCCAAAACAACAATAACATACATAAAAATCTTATATAAATAATAATAAACAATAAAATAAAAAAGAAATATCTTATATAAAACCAAAACCAAAATATCAGTAAAAAATATATCTTATCTTAATAAATAACCATATAACGACATGAAGCACGAAAACTTCCTATATATGGAGTAATTATAAATATCAATGGTAAAAAGATGCTCCTATACTGTGAAGCACGGAAACTCCTGAGACAAGACGTTTCAACATTTCGGAAACTTGGAAACTCGGAAATCTCTAGGAAACTTCGTTTCCATCTTTAATATTTCCGTGCAACTAAAACATTATTTGTCTTTCATTTCTCAATTTCTTTTCAATGCAATTTAAGTTATATTTTTCATTTATAGGACATTATTCCAACAAACTTTGCTTATTTTTAACACAATTTAACAAATTTTCTTGATAAAATCTTTAATTTTTCAATTATTGTAAACGATTCTCCATTTCTTTGTTTTTGGAATAGGTGTTTCCCCGTTTCCGAAACTCAAAACATTTCAATTCCGTGCTACATAGCTCCTATATTCTAATGATCTTGAAATCATATGATTAAATGATTAATAGGAGCTGGCTTTCTACATATCTTAATAATACCGTGTGTACCGTGTATCGAATAGAAAAATAGTGTGCACACACATCATATATAGTGAAAGAGATTTTTTTTAAAATTATCGTTAATTACTTAATTAGCATGTGGGAGGTTAGGAGATAAGTAATTATAGTCAAAGATTTGAGAGTAATTTTACATGATTTGAGAGTAGGTTACATGATTTTATTAAAATTTATTTAGTTACTGTATTTAATATTTTAGTTGTCGAGTTAAGAGTAAATGATCAATAATGATTTATTAGTTACATGATCCTTAAAAAAAACAAACTACGGATAGTTTAAAATATTAATATATCAATATATAATAAAAAAATCTAAAATACAAAAAAGTCAATTCTAAAATTCAAACAATAAAAATCTTATAAATAAATAATATGCAATATAAAATAATTATATTATATATTATTTTTTTAATTATTAAACTACTTCACTACCCAAACTCTCCATTATTGTGCCCACTACCGAGCACTACAAAGTTGCAACGCTAACGGAGATCAGAGATAGCCAGGAGTCTACCATTGTCCAACAGAAGGTCAGATCTCCCAAGGTGCATAGGAAAGGAAGACTCTACCTCTCTCAACCAGAAGCTAGAGAAATTTATAGACCTCTACACGTCGTCCCAAATTATTGCTAAACAATATTATAATATTATTATATATTATTATTATTATTTTATTATTATTATTATTATTATTATTATATATTATTATTATATATTAATTATCGTATTATATGATTATTATATATATGCGTTTATATGGCCATTATTATCTATGGTAGGTTGCCACTGCTGCCTTGCTGTTCCTATATATGAGTGAGAAAGCCAGCTCCTATTACCTATTATATGGAGTGATAATTATTGGGCCGAATCCAATAAAACTTCACAATTATTGTGCCCTTCACATAAACTTTCACATTTATTGGAATTGATTATAGACTGCAAAAAAAAGGTATCGCCATCATCATTGTAATGGAATTGCAGAATTGATAAGAGGGCAGAAAATTGACTTCAAGGGAATAGCAAGTTCGCCTCGGGGATGGGTCCAAAAGTCATTGCGACCGGTCAAAGGAAGGATATTGGACATCAAGTAGCCGATTCTTCAGCAGATTTTGATGCTATCAATACAACGACTGCAACCATTTCCTATTGACAAAGCTGTATTAACTCATCAAAATCGTGATTCGGATATCCGGTTTTTTCGGATATCCGGAAATTCGGATATCAAATTAATTCGACTGGAATCAAATTCAAAAACAGATTTCGAATATTCGAATATCCGGAAATTCGGACCGGATAATTTCCGGATCCGGTTTGAACACACCATCACATATGGTGAAAAGAGATTATTTTAAAATTATCGTTAATTAGGGCCATCTCCAATGGTAAGCTACAATTAGGGCATTCCAATGGTAAGCTACAATTGGTGTAGACACTTATGTACATCATTATGTTAAACGATATGATTTGAACTACAATCTTTTGTAGCTCACTAGAAAATTAAAATTAAAAAATAAAATATATTTTCATATGTCATGATTTAAGGGGAAGACTTTTTGTTTAGAAAAACAGCAGTACTACTTGTTTGAGCAGGTTGGTCTCACTAGAAAATTAAAAATAAATAAAATAAATATATATTTCCATATGTCGTTGATAAGGGGAAGACTTTTTGTGTTTCTAGAAAAACAAGCAGTACACTTGTTTGAGCAGGTTGCTCATTATAAGATGCACTCCCAATTGTCAACTTCCAATGGTAACCTACAGGCTTATAATTTTATTAATATGCAAGTAGATCCTTTCTTTGTTACCATTGGAGATCTTTAGCATAGTCGGAGGTTAGGAGATAAGTAATTATTTTCAAAGATTTGAGAGTATGTACATGATTTATATAAATATATTTGTACTTATTTAATTATTAATTGCCGAGTTAAGGTAATGATCAATAATGATTTATTAGTTACAATGATCTCTACAAAAAAATACCGATTATTAAGAGGTTGTTTGGTTACCATTAGAATTTAATTCCCATGGAAGTCTTAATTCCACAGGAATTATTTGTATTTCCTAGGACGTAAAAAATTGTCTTGTTGTTGGTATGCAAAAAATAGATGTGCATGTGAATTACATTTCTTAAGAAATGAAAATTCCTATGAAATGTAGGAAATTAATCACCAACCCTCCCCTTGATGATTAGAAATTCCTGTGTCAATTAAAGAATTCTATACTCAACCAAACACCGAAAGGCATTTCTAGAAATCAACAAGGGAATTACTTCTCATGTATTATGACATCCAGGAAATATAAATTCGATGGAATTGGGTGAAAATTTTGTCCAAAACTATTGTGTTTTGGACATTTTTGCAAGAAACTATTTTCGATTTTGTCCAAAATTAAACTTCTTTTTTTAGTTGACCCATATTTAATTTTCTTCATTTCGACATTGACATGGTACCTTAGATTTTATTAGCATCGACATGTTACCCTTGAAATCATCCGCAAGCTGATTTTAGCGTGCAATACACGGTGACAAATAATGATGAGAAAAACTATAAATAGGCATTAGACCTACTGTCGAATTATTCAACAAAGTTAAAATACAACTAATTATAAGTAAAAAATGTAAACAAAGTTTTACGGTAACAAAAATGTTAAGTTGCATGCCGAATACCATAATTCAATACAACTAGTCTCTTTCCTTTGTTGCGAATATGTAAGCTTTTTTCTTTTTGTGTGTACATGAGCATAAGGCGGGGTAGTATTACAATGGGGTATGTAGGGGAATATGATCGAGGATTCGAATCCTTGACCTCAAGGATCAAAGGTGAGTCGAAGCCACTACTCCTAACCTCTTTCTCGGAGGATCAAAAGGTAAGTCAGTATCAAATGTAGTTTAGTAATTCAATGAAACTGAACAACTGTATTACTTAATTTTTAATAAGAAAGTGAATTGAGTGGAAGATGAATAGTATTTTAAATTGTTTAATTTTAAAACATTGTTATAATTTTTAGACTTACAACAAACTCCATTTAAATATTTAGGAAGACTATTATTATTATTATTTATTATTATTTATTTTATTAATTGAATTTTATTATTATTATAATTATTATTATTATTATTATTATTATTATTATTATTTATTAATTTTTTTATAACTACTTCCCACTACCCACACTCCTCCATTATTTGTGCCCACTACCGCACTACCAAGTACCAGCGCAACAACGCTTTTTGATTTTTCTTTAAAAAAAATAAAAATAAAAATTCCTTTTACAATATTTTAAATGAATTTCAAACCCAATTCATTCCCATCAGTTCAATACTCACAACACGTTTAATCCTCTCACGGTTACGGTCTCATACTGCCCTCAATTTAGCAGCAGCTTGTAGCATCACACGCAGGCAAGTTAGCCATCATTAGTTGTTCAGCGCCCTTAGCTTCACGATGCCTCCATCGCACGTAGCAGCAACGCAGCACCACACGTAGCAGCAGTGCACCACCGCACGCATCACTGCTAAACCGCAGGAAGCAATGCAGCACCGGCTGTCCGCAGCTGATTGTAGTTGCGTACACAGTCTGATATTATTATTTTTTTCAATTTTTTTACTTAATTAATTTAGCTTAATTGTTACTATAATGTCAACTTTAATTTTATTAATTTGTTAAAATAAAAATAAGTATGATATATTGATATGAAATGAAAAGAAAAATAATGTGAAAGGTGGGAATGAGTGCATCATCAAATCAAGTGGAGCTAATGCACAGCCGGCCCTGGGGTGGGGCGAGCGGGGCCCACGCCCAGGGCCCATAATAGTTAAACTTTTATTCTGTTACATGGGTTATATATTATATTACAATGCAATGTACAACAAAAGTAAACATAGCTCAGTGGTATTGGTTCTTACCTATCATAGTGCAGTGCCATGAATGAATTGTCATGGGTTCAATTCCCGTAAACAAGCATTTTATTTTTTCTAACCTTCTCTATTTATTCCATTCAATGTTTTCATCCATTATTCCCTTTGAATTTTGCAAGGTCCTTTAATTCTATTACTACTATTTTTTCTAATTTTTACTTTCTTATTAATAATTTTACCAATAAAAATTCCATTTTAAAATTCTTTTAATATAATGTAAACATTTTTTAATCTTCTTTATTTCTAGTTTACACTAGGTCCAAAATTTGCTAAAAAATAAACTACTTATATAAGTATTTTTTAAAAATATCTTTAGTAGCTTTCTACATGAGGACTAGCTTGCTAAAAACATTTTACCTTGTTTATAACAATTTGAAATAATACGTATTACATTATTACATGCATCTATAGCTAAGTTTACTTTCAAAATACTATTAGTTTTTGTAAGAATAACCCATTACGCATTAAAAATATTGTATTGTACGAAGTATAATGTACGATACTATTATTTTTCTATTAAGTGAAATTATCTTTTTGGAACAACAGGAAAACTAATTCATTCTTTTAAAACCGTACGACATCTACAATAAAAAACCGTAATAAAGTGAAAATATTTCAGTTAGGTAATGTAAGATATTTTTTTAGCATTAAAAATAATGCCTTTATTTATTTTCAATTTTTACCTACATTTTTTCGACTAAAAAAATGAAAAACATATTTTCAAACTAGTTTATGGGCCCATATTTATTATTTCGCCCCGGGCCCCAAAATTCTCAGGAACGGCCCTGAGCTAATGAAGCGGTCTTCCTCCTTGTTTGTTAGATGCAACTTGCAATCTATTATCTTGTATATGTCTTGTTTGTTCAGTTATTGAAATTGTATATATGTAATAGTTGTATCGTGGATTTTTTATTTATCCTTTAGGCATTGTTATTAGAAGCAGTATTGTATTATTATTAGTTTTTTTTGATAAATATGGGGAGCGGAGTTTTTTGAGGCAAGTGATGAGAGTTAAGGGAATTTGGGAAGCTTTGTGGTGAGTTGTGGGGGCGGTTAAAAATATTGATATTATTTTAATATATTAGATTTACAAAATTAATCTCAACATTGCATCCAAATTCCTTGTAAGGGATTAATCACCATAAGAGCATAGCCCAACGCGAAAAGGGGGGAAAACTACTCTTTCCTAGCTGGTGAAAATTTAGGTGGGTTATAGAGTTTGTTTGTTATTTAGGGATGAATTATGGTTATGGTGATTTAAAGATTATAAGGCGATGAAACAAATTGTGGCTCTTAGGCGACTTAATCAACATAAATATTAAACTTAATTTTTTTAGGAAAAATTCACAGAAATAATCCGACCTTTCAGTGATCTTCTAAAAATAAATCGACCTTTCGATTATCCCTGAATAATCCGACTTTTAGGGGTATCTTCCAAAAATGAACCCTATCCGATTGGTGATCTGATGATCAGGTTAATGGGACACGTGTCGTATTGTCGTTGGCTATAATTAAATTAAACATAAATTAAACCTAAATTGACTAAAATTAAATTACTTTAGAATTAAATTAAACCTAATTACCTAAACCTAAACTAATCACCCACCAGCACAACCACCTCACCCAGGACACCTGCCACATCACCGCCTCACCCTCGTCAACCACCCCTCATGACGGCAACCAAAACCCCCCTCCCACCTCCCACCACTCACCCCCATCCCAAACCACCAGTCCTCCCTCAACTTCTCCCACGCCACCACTGCTTTCACCACCATCGTGTAACCCTCACCATCGCGCACCCCCCACCGTCGCAAACTACACTCTCTAATTCGAAATACTTCTTGAATCAATTTTTTTTCAATTTTTTGTGAAATTGTTGGTGGTCACGATTGAAGGTGGTTGAATAAGGGTTGAAGGTGGGTAGGTTTCAAATGGGTTAATGGTGGGTGGATTTTGAATGGGTTAATGGTGGGTTGAAGAATGGTGGGTTTCAAAGTAGAAGGTGGTGCAAGGGTGGGGGGTGGGGTTCAAATATTGGCTGTTTTGGGGGAGTGGGGGCTAGATTCTAGGTTGTTTTGGGGGAGGTAGTGCGAAGGTGGTCTGATGGTGTGTGATGGTGTTGGTGATCCGATGGTGGTGTGATGGTGTTGGTGGTCRAAGGTGAGTGGTTCGAGGGGAGACCGGGAAATTGAACAGAGGAGAGAGAATAGGCAAAGGAGAGACAGTGAGTGGATAAATGATTGAGTGGGTTTTAACCTAAAAATAGGAAAAAAATTAAACAAGATTTTAACCTGAATAACACGTTACAGGTAATCGGGTTCATTTTTGGAAGATACCCCCTAAAGGTCGAATTATTCTGGCATAATCGAAAGGCCGTTCGTTTATTTTTGGAAGACCACTGAAGGTTCTGTAGTACTCAAGAGGGGGGTGAATTGAGTAAACTAGCTCTTAGCCAATTTTTCTTACTTTTCGGATTATGAGTGAGGAACCAGCTGGGCTTGTTCATGTAAGCAGCGGAATAAAAGCAAAGTAATAAAGGACACACAAGATTTAACGAGATTCACCCAACTATGGCCTGGGCTACATCATCCTACTCTATGTTCTTCTATTAATCTACTCCGAAAAACAAAGAACACACTCCCTGCTGTTTCCCTACTCCGGGAACCACCACACCCCACACTCAACTCTGAATGTGTACTCGACTCACACTCGTAAGTCCAATTGGGTTTGAAATGTACTCACAAACACTCACCTGGCTTTTAACCCCTCTGTTGAATGCCTAAACAATATCAAAGTTTGTCTCTTTTGAATTTACTTCTAAAAAGCTAATAAGAGAATTGTTATGCTCGATTGATGCTCTTTGTATATGACTTGAAGTAGGGTTTTGTGTTTAAGTGTTTTCTCTCAAAAATACTCTTTTTCAACCATGGAGAGAGATGTGGAATATGTAAATTTAGTCGAGTATTTATATGCATGGAAACCTAAACCCTAGTTTACATAAAATCACATAACTTGTCGGTCAAGGCAAGATGTGATTTTACGTAAAGTGTTTATCMTGTTTGATTTAATCACAAAGATAGAATCAACAAGATAAATACTCCTAGGATTAAGGTAATCAAAATATATATATATTCTCATCTATTTTCCAGCTGCTTAGAATATTTTCAAAACAAATCTTTGAAAAATATTTTAGGAAAATCTTTTTCAAATCCGCAGCTATTATATTCCACGCAGAGACCCAGCTGGTTCCCCAGCCTGGTTCCCTAGGATGAGTATGTTATGAATTCTGTTCAAGACTTGTACCAGAATTTATAACATAACTCAAAACACTTTATAAGCACCTATAACACCCTGACAAACAAATCATACTACAGAGCACATTACATGAAAAACTAGATTTAAACTCTTAAGAACTAATTCTTCTATTTTTCATGTAATTTTCAACACTTTAAAGCTTCTTTGAATTCTTTATTTTAAAAGCAGCACTTCTTTCTTCGAATGACTTCGAAAGGCTTCCATGCTCTAAGTCTTGGAATCAACTCAACTACTGCACATGTAACATGGTTAATGTACAATAAAGAGTATATGACTACTTTTCAGTATAGCAGTCTAGGAAACAGTTCCTACTGGTTTTCCACCACTACATAGAACATTATTCATTCAGCTGTTCCCTGTAATGAGACAAGTTAGTTTCAACATAAAACACATAAGTATTAACTCGTCTAAAGAAATAGTATTCTATGATAGCTGATTCCCTGACTAACTACATCTATGGCAAAATGTATCCTATTTCCTGAAGCGGTTTGTTATCACTAAAAACTTAAGGGACTAAAAAACCATTAAAACGTCGGATTATTTCTGTATATTTTTTCTTTTTTTTAAGGGAAATTCCTCTTGGTAGGTACGCGTTTTGCTAAAAAATCCCAATGGTAGGCATGAGATTTTTTTAATCTCACTAATAGGTAAGAGTTTTGCTTGCATTCCCAACCATGAGCACAATGAGGAATATTTCGTTAAACTTTTTTGGCAAAGAATATTCCGTTAAAACCCCACCACCAACCCCTCACAACCAGCAGCAACCCCAACTGTCGCCCCTCAAACATCCTCCCCCGCCGCTGCTTCTCTCTCCTACACCATCTTCTAGGCCCATGGCCATTAGTTATCCAAACAGTACAAGGGAGCTTGTCTCCCTCCCTTTACCTTCCCTTACTTCTTTTCATTTATTGTTTCCCTTCCCTACCACCACTACCCTCTATACAAGAACGCACCACCCTCTCTCCCTCCTCAAACCAAAACCACCATTTCTTCTCCCTCACCTTCCCTTCCTTCCTCTACAAGCTCTTTGAACCTAGATTTGCGAATTGCGAATTGAAATCGAACCCAGATTAACTAATTCGTCGGGGTGTTAAGTCAAAATTTGCGAAGGGGTGGGGGGTTCATGTTGGTTGTGATTGGTTGGGGGGTTTGGCAATGGTGGTTGTGTCGGAAGGTGGTGCACCTAGGTGGTTCAAATTGAGTTCGAGGATGGTGAGGATTTGTTTGTCAGGGGTGGCTAGGTAGTTGGGGTTTGATGAGGGTTGTTGGGTGTAGTTGGAGTGGGTTAGCGCTAGTGGTGTTGTGGGTGGTGGGTTATAGGTGGAGTGGTGGGGTGGGGTTAGAATTTTGAGGGGTGGCGGTTGGGATGGGGGAGGACGTTTGAGTTGAGGGGCGGTCGTTGGGGGTTTTAACAGAATAATAGTCATTATACTCACGGTTTGGAATGCACGCAAAACTCATAGCTATTAGTGGGATTAAAAAAACTCGTACCTACCATTGGAATTTGGCGAAAACTCGTACCTACAAAAGGGGATTTTCCGAAATATAATATTAGATAGATAACAACTGAGATGCTATGTGGCCTGCTATTAATTAAATATAAAGGTTACTATGCGGCTTCAATGCTCGGAAAATACTAAGCCTACCTAATAGATTGACTACTCATCACTAATAAAGTGTTATGGTTAGTATTAATAGCAAAGTCCAACTCATAAGTTTAATAATATTTTAATAAAAATAGGTATATTACCTATCGGGTAGATGAAGAGATGGAAAGGGCCTGGGATTCGGGGCGGGTGGACCATCACCCACATCCATATAATCTGTATCCATTTTGTCCGCGCGATCCATTCGTCACCCGCATAATTTTTCATCCGAATCCATCCCTCTATCAGCCATGGGTGAAACTGACGGATTTGATGATTATGGGGTGAAAATCATTATTGTACTTAGTAATCTAGCAACATTTTTTTGCACTAAGAGAGCCACAAAGGCGATGACGACAATCGATCCCAGAACCTCTTGAAATAGAAAGAAAGCTTTAACCACTTGAGTTATCCCGCACTCTCAGTAATCTAGCAACATAAAAAAAACACACCAAATTCTCAAATTATTCACACAAAATAGATTCAATACAAATAAATAACAGAATAAAACAAGTAATACAACAATAAAACACAACAGCAAGTTAGCTTTATAACAACTCAATATTTGATGCTTGTATTAGCAAAAAAGGAACTACTAAAGAAAGTCAAACAATTATATGTGTAAATGAATTCAGGAAATAAAGAAAAATGAAAGACTTTTTTAAAAAATTATATGTGTGATGGGTCGAGTTAATGGGTCGGGTGATGAGTGAAAATTATCCACCCGGATATGATCTGTCACTTGTATCCGTTAATCTATCACCCGCCTATAATCTATTTAAAATCGGGTTTTTCACCTATCCAATTAGACGAGTGAAGTGGATGAGCAGGTGGCCGGATATTTCCATTTCCAGGTAGATGTTGCAATGTTCGTGTGCTATTAATAAATGTAGATTGTTCTACTATGTGGTTTGATATCAACTTGCATTGTTTAGAGCAATCGTTTCAACTCCACCGTTGATCCTAGTGCTCAGAGTTTCGAATCCTTATATTCATCCCCTTATTGATCCTAGTGGTTAGAGGTTCGAATCCTTACACTTGGGGCTAAGGGTGTTCAAAAATATCTGGTTCGATCACTAGTAGAAAAAAGTTCAAAAGCTGCGGTTCAAAACCGCAGCTTTTGTGAGCGTGGCTTTTGACAAAATTCCTCAAAAGCTGCGGTTATTATAAAAACCGCAGCTTTTGAAGGTCAAAAGCTGCGGTTTTTAGCTAATAACCGCAGCTTTTGACACTTAAAAAATATATATATTTTCACAAAAATTCAACAGATTAGTTGGTGATATTTTTTTTCCTTTAATGAAAATTAAACAGTACAATGATTATTTGTAATTTTTTGTTATCGTTCGTTTTATGATGTCCAAAATCAATATTATCATTAATAATAACTAATGATGTCCATAAAAATATGCTTGTCCAAAAAAATCACTAATGTTGTCCAAAAACTATATATTCATTTTCTTGAGAATAGTCATCTTCCAATGTTTATTTTTAACCCAAACATGTTACCTGCAACAAATAAAAAAAATTGATCTTTTAAATTTTTATCATCAGATTTAACAAAGAAAAAAAAAAATCAAAGAATCAGAGTTTGAATGTAAATATTAAATTTTAATTTAATAGCATTGATATCAACTACATACACATAACTCGAAATCAGCAAATCAAAGACAAAGTTTGAAAATTCCACAAAATCCAGAAAAATGAAATATATTACTAAAACTTCAAATCAAATTAAAAGTATAAAAATCCAGAAACGAAAATATATTTTCCTTGAAAATATATATATATAAATTCGTCAAAACTTGTGACCAGAAAATATGCACTGTATATAAATTCATCAAAATTCCAGAAACGAAAATAAATTTTTGTTTAAAAATCCATTGTTGGATCTACTGAACGTTACAAGAGGGGGGGTGAATTGTAACTTAAGGGAATTTAAGCTTTTTGCGGAAATGAAAACTTATAAAGCAAAGAAACACGAGATGCAAGTTTCTCAAACACAGAAACTCTCCTTAACAACTCGTCAAGAGATAAAACCGTGACCTGATACCACACAGGATTTCTTCTTAGATTTATTTTGGATACCACACCTAATACAATCTAAGGACTCTTTCAAGTTCCTCTCGAACTTCGAAAGCCTCTCAATCAMCCCCTCTGTTGATCGAGCACTCAACTCTTGTAAGCTCTACTCTCTTACAAGCCTCTCTGGATTTACTCTCAACCCAAAGCCCCTTTGAGATACAACACTCAAAGTCCTCTTCAAGTAACAACTCTACTTGAAGCAATTACAACTCGATTGTAAGCTAAAYTGATTTGGCACTTGTGTGTTAGAATGACTCAATTTCTTTTGTTTGCTCAAGTATGTCTAAAACGAATTATCTTTTCTGTATTTATAGATGAAGTTTTGTGCGTGGGAATTAAGCATTATGTCCACTATGCATTACTTCCTACTATGTAGGAGATAGTGCCTTATTGGAACTTGATATGCAAGTCCACATCCCACGTTCTCAATCTTCCAGTATTGTCTATAGCCGTTCCTTAAATTTCTCAACCGTTTTCTTGCTTATCACGTTTTACTGCATCCTTAATTTTCTCAAAACAATTGAAGGATATTTTTCCAAAACTTCTTTCTTAATTCGTTTACCATGCATAAGATATAAAATCTTTATTTCATAAATCGATTTTAACAAAATAAAACTGGTAAAATAGTTTAAAAAGATTTTATTCCAAAAACTTAATTTATTAAGTTTTATTTATTTCATAAAGCTATCTTTTTAATATCAACCTTAATTTATATCTATTAATAAAATCAATTTATTAACTCTGATTATATATCTTATTTTATTGAGCCAAACCTTCACACATTAATGCCAAATTTACAATAAACCTAAAACAAAAAATCCTAAGTTTATTATACCCTGATGACATCCACCAGTAGATCTCGAGCCTTAAGTTTCTTCAAGGGACTCGAGTTCCTTGCTTYTGAGTTTCTTCCTTGAACTCTTCAAGTCTTCAAAGCCACAGGAACTCCCTTTCCACTCCTTGGATGATCCTTACTCCGTTAAGGCTCTTAAAAACTTGTTTCTTGAAAATCACATATCTAACACACACATCATATACATAACACATGAGTTTGCTTTTTTTATTGTTGTTCATTCATCAAAACTAGGGTTCAACATCCATAAACAAAAATAGAAATTCGATGAAAGAACCTAATTTTGCAATAAAAATAAAGAAAACAAAATTAGAGAAAATTAAAATCACAGAAAACCAAATCAGTAACTCAAAATTACAAAAATTTAAATTCACAAAAACAGAAATACGAAATCAAAATCACAAGTAAAATTAGTAATCATTCAATCAATCAATCAATCATAGCCTTAATCCCATATGTGGGGTCGGCTAACATGAACCAAATGTGATTATTCCGGGAGGTCATCCACATAAATTTTCCTCCTCCACTCCCTCCGATCGAGAGCCTCACTCTCTTGCAAATCCAACTGCTTCAGATCTTTTCTAACTCCTTCCCACCAAGTCATTTTTRGTCTCCCTCTACCTCGTTTAAAATCCCCTTGATCTCACTCTTCCACTCTTCGCACCGATGCCCCCTGAGGTCTCCGTCTTACATGCCCAAACCAACGCAAGCGGTTTTCCCTTAACTTGCTTGCAATATCTGCAACACCAACTTTCTGGGGGATAACTTCATTTCTTATTCGATCTCGTAGAGTGTTCCCGCACATCCATCTTAACATCCGCATCTCGGTGACCCCAACCTTTTGAAAATGCTCTTTCTTGGAGGCCCAACATTCCGTACCATAAAGCAAAACTGGTCTTATAGCAGTCCTGTAAAATTTGCCCTTCAGCTTTAAAGGGATGCTTCGATCGCATAACAAGTAAAATTAGTAATAACCAGAAAAATATTAAATTGATAAAAATCTAACGAAATTATGAAATAATAAACTTACCAAAACCCCGGATCTCGCGAAAACATAGTAGAAAGAGAGTTTTTTTTGCCAATTAGAATGTGGCGGCGATGTTGGCGCAACGAGAGGAGAGAGTAACAAGGCGGCAACGAAAGAAAGCTACCTGATGCTCGCGAGAACAACCAGAAGCAACTAAACCCAAGTCTCTCTCCATGTCTCTAACGCACCGTCTTTCGACGCAATTTTTGGGATCAAGGGTGGTTTCCATTAAACCATAGATTTGTGAATGAAATCGACGATTGAATAAGAAAGCGAAATTGGGGGAAAATCAAGCAAAACTAGGGTTTATTTGAATTGTGGGAGCTGGTGATTGACATACTCAGTTAGAATCAGCAAGGGTTTTAAATTGAAGCAAGGGTTTCGTTAATTGATTGAATTGGAGAGGATCATGGTCAGTGTGGTGAAGTGAAAGAAGAGAGAGAAACAGAAGAGTAAGAGAGAGAAGGAGAAGAGAGAAGAGAGGCATGAAATGAAATGAAGAGTTAGGGTTTTGTGTTTAAATGGCATGATGATATTGGGCCGAGATTGTTAAATGGCAAGGCCATCCAAACACGCATGTTTTTTGGTTTATTTTAAGACCCAAAAGTTGCGGTTTTTGCAAATAACCGCAGCTTTTGTGATTTTTCCAATATTTTTTTGCTCTAGAACGGGATAAAAGTTGCGGTTATTGTATAAACCGTACCTTTTAACTCTTCAAAGCTGCGGTTTTTACATAACCGCGGCTTTTGAGGTGCAGCTTTTGACCTTTTTGTGCTAATGGATTGATCCGATCCACGATCCGGCCGATCCTTAAACTCGGATATCCGATTCGTTTTTCAAGGTCTCGGATCAGATATTCGAAAATTTTCGGATCGGATTTTTTACACTTTAGGATATTTCGGATATCTRAAATATTCGATTTTTTCATTAAATAATAAAATAATATGAAAAAATAAAAGAAAATTAGCTAAAATAGGTAAAAATATGCATTTCATCCGTGATCCGATCCGAAACTTTCGG
This sequence comes from Bassia scoparia, assembly GCA_008642245.1. Classification (NCBI taxonomy): domain Eukaryota; kingdom Viridiplantae; phylum Streptophyta; class Magnoliopsida; order Caryophyllales; family Amaranthaceae; genus Bassia; species Bassia scoparia. Next base: position 110,220 of record SNQN01000103.1, read on the forward strand.
ATATTGGATCGGATTCGGATCAGAAAGTTGATGGTTGGATATTTCGGATCAGATATCCGAAACTTTTCGGATCGAGATTTCCTCGATTCAAAATTTTTGGATATCCGGATCGGATTATCCGCTTTGAACATCGCTACTTGTGGCTCATTCGCACTAAAAAAAGCAAGGGAGTAATAATTTACGTGCTTGCTATCCGACAAACTCCAACAAAAACAAAAATACTTCATCCGTTCTCAAATAATTGCATCTTTTTTATATAGCCACTAGTTACTAACCTAACGTTTTTTGAATTAAATTTGTGATTTATATACGTGTAAAGAATATTATAGCCATATGAGATCTTGTTAGATTCGTTGTAATGGGTGGATGATTAATATTTAATTTGTATAGTTTTTCTTATATACCAGGAAAGATAAAAGCGTTAAACCTTAAAAAATGCAAGTATTTGAGAGCTTATGTACTTAGTGATATCAAACCAATACAAAAGGAAAGTAGGCAGAGAATAGTTTGGGAAACTTAGTGATACCTCCAAATAAAAAGAAGATCGAAAAACAAAAAATGGAAGCGAAATACTTGTGTTACCTGCCGATAATGGTGGGAATATACATGACGACGTTCCACATATGGCGGAGATTGCAAGGAAGGCCACCTAGGCCATTCCTATGTTTTCCTGTAATAGGCCACTTTCTTATGCTATATTTCCCACTAGCCGAAAGCTTAAGCAAGGTGGCGGAAAAATATGGTCCAGTTGTGTTTATGGAGTTTGGTTGGACCACCATTTTGTCCGTGTGCTCGCCATCGGCTGCCGAGGAATGCCTCGGTAAGAATGATGTCATTTTTTGCAACCGACCTAAGTCGGCTCTTATCGGTAGATATCTCGGCAACAACTTTAGCGGTATCAACTTTTCGCCGTATGGTCCCCACTGGCGGAACCTAAGGAGGATCTCAGCCACTGAGCTTCTGTCGCCCCAACGTCTCCAGTCACCTGGTGCCATCCTAATACGTTCTGATGAGGTAAGCTTGCTCATCCAGCGGCTTTATGCTAAGGTTAATAATCACCTTGGATTGCCATTGTCGTTCGAGGTTGCTGGAGCTGTTGTAGACCTCAGGCCCGAACTTTAYGACCTACCGATCAGGGTAATGACCAAGCTGTTATTTGGGAAGAGGTAATCTTGTTTAATTTTAAATTAGCARCCTGCTTAAGCATGTACGGTAGATAAATTAATTAAGGTTTTTACCTACATTACAGACACYGTCTCTGTCTCTGTAATCAATAAATGCAATTCTGCAACAACCTTTTTTTTAACTGAGTAAAACTCACAAAATAAAACTCGTTTTATTGGAATTAGGATCCTCTCCATTTCTGAGGGGAAATGGAGAGTTCATTTCTTTAAATCAATGGTGAGAGATGGACCTATCATAAATAAATAAAATATTCTAAAATCTCACTATTTTTCTCCTTAATCCTTCTCCAACCATTGATTAACCTTGCATAAAAAAAAAAACCATTGATTAAGGAAATAGATTCTCCATTTCTCATAAAAATGGAGAGGATCTTAACTGGTTTTATTGGGTTTTGTACTTTACATATAAATCAATATGAAATTAAGTTGAATTCAAACAATAAATTCTTATATATGGATGCATATATCTACATATGCTTAATTAATTAGGTACGAAGGGTCAGAGGCAAAGAAGCTGGCTAAGATGGTGACCGACTTTTTGACATATTTGACGGCGGTGAATTTCGGAGACGACGTTCCCTATCTGAGGTGGTTAGACAGGGGAAGAGAAAGAAGGCTTGGTAGGTTCAAACAAGAAAGAGAAGCAATTATGAGAGATTGTATCGATGACTACTTGAGGGAAATAAAGCCAAAATTAGATACACAAAGTCATGACTCCACCGTTAATAAACCCATGGTCCAAGTTTTGTTAGAGCTCCATGAATCACAGCCTGAGTATTACAAGGATGACATTATTTACATCATTTTGCTGGTAAGTTTAATTTGTTAGTTGTACCTGACTTACAAATTAATTATTTGGTATATGTATATCTGGATTGCTATTCGAAGTCCGCTTTTACTGGAATCGAAGTCCACATTTCATGTGAACTTCCGAATACGCCCTTTGATTCTCCCCCTCCCTAACCACCCAACACAACCCTTCCAACACCGGCACCAACCGGCAACCACCACCCAAAACATCCTACCACCGGAAACACCACCCAACACCACCCAACACCACCCTACCATCAACAAACACCACCCTTAAACTTTGTTTTTTTTTTAACTTTGGAACGACAAAAAAAAAAAAAAAAATTAAGGAGAGGTTGGCGCCTTGGCTGGGCGAGCCAACCACTGTCTCTTATACACATCTAGATGTGTATAAGAGACAGCGCCTAGGCCAGGCGTGGCAGCCTTGGTTGGGGCGCCCAGCCAAGGCGCCACCCCCATTTTTAATTTTTTTTTTTTTGTTTTTGCTAGAGTGGTTGCGTGTGGTGGCTTGGGKGGTTGCGGTGGGGTCAAGATGGTGGTTGCGTGGTGGCCTGGGTGGTTGCAAGGTGGCTTAGTGATGGTGGGTATATATTAAGGGCAAGGGTAATACGGGAAGTTCACACGAAACGTGGACTTTGATTCCAGTAAAAACGGACTTCGAATAGTAATCCCCTATGTATATACATCATACATAACGTAATCAAAAGTGTCATATATACTCCGATCCATATTAATTATTTAATTAATGAATGAATGGATTATTTTTGGCAGGATCTATTAGTAGGAGCAACGGACTCTTCAGCTACAACAATGGAATGGGTGTTATCGCTGTTACTTAACCATCCGGAGGTTCTTAACAAAGCACGTGAAGAAATCGATGGGCAAGTAGGGCACGAAAGGTTTGTCGATGATTCTGATCTAAAGCACCTCCCTTACCTGGMATGCATCATCAAAGAAACACTCCGGATGTACCCACCAATTCCTACTCTTTTCCCTCACGAGTCATCCGAGGACTGCATCGTCAAAGGGTATCGTGTCCCGCGTGGCACCACACTAGACATCAACGTATGGGCCATTCACAATGACCCCAAGATTTGGGATGATCCCCTAAGTTTTAGGCCGGAAAGGTTTGCTGGAGTAGAAGGCTATCGGGTTGGGTTCAAAATGATGCCATTTGGGGCCGGAAGAAGAATCTGTCCCGGAGAAGGTTTGGCCACCCGCGTCCTTGCCCTAGCTATCGCTTCTTTAATTCAGTGTTTTGACTGGCATAGGGTTGACCATAAACCGGTTGATATGGCCATACTGCCCGACGTCTTTGTCCACAGGGTTGAGCCTCTCCAGGCAAGGCTTCGACCTCGTCAGCCCATGATCAAACTACTCACCCAAATTCAAATGCATTCTTCTCCTTCTTCAATRTAATAAGGCAATTTTGTCAGAAACCACCTTTTGTAAGGTGGTTTTTGTCACAAACCAYCTTTTGTAAGCTTATTTGTCAAAAACCACCTTTTGTAGCAAAATTGTTTGTTGACCACCACCTGTGGCCGGTTTCCGGCGTTGACTTCATTTTTTTTAAATTTTTTTTCTTTTTGCCGCCTCCCACAACCACCCACTGCCCAAATGGACCACCTCGCAGCCACCCCACCTACCTCCCTCCTCCCTCACACACTCCCTCGCAACCCAATTCGCACCTCGTCCCTCACGACACCACCCAAACCCTCCATGAACGAAACCCCAAAAATTTGAAATCAACGCCTGGTCAACGCGGCGTGGGAGGCGGCGGAGCTGGGAAGGGGGTGGGTGGTTGTGGGAGGCGGCAAAAAGAAAAAAAAATTAAAAAAAATGAAGTCAACGCCTGGTCAACGCCGGAAATCGGCCACAGGTGGTGGTCAACAAACAATTTTGCTACAAAAGGTGGTTTTTGACAAATAAGCTTACAAAAGGTGGTTTGTGACAAAAACCACCTTACAAAAGGTGGTTTCTGACAAAATTGCCATATAATAATTGATCACGCACCCTTACATATATGGGGGGAAATTATTAATTATAATGCGTGTCATTTCATGTGTCCTCGAACAAGTAACTATTGGGGTTGGAGAAGTACCATCAACTCTACCTTTGATACATGTAGTCAAAGGTTCGAATCCTCATACCATCTCTCATTCTAAATATACTTGTCGTTGTAATTGTGGATCATTCACACTAAAAAAATGTTATGTGTTCAATTTAACACTTGGTTGGTTATTGTCTCATTAATTGTGTGTTTCTTTTTTCTCCCCTCAGTCCTAATAAAAGTATGAGTTTTTCTCATTTATACCCCTCACACTACTACATAAAATAGCTAATGCAACGGTCTATTGCTACGGTTCAAACTATTGCAACAGTCTATATATTGCAACGATTCTATCTATGGCAACGGTCTATTGTACCTTTTGGCAACGATTACATTTATAGCAACTGTCTATGGCAACGGTTTAGGCCAACCGTTGCCTTATGTATTCTATAGCAACGGTTTTTTAGGTCTATTGCAACGGTTACCTTTTAACCGTTGCCATAGACATACATTTAGAGTTCAAATTGCCTTGAAAAAGGATTTTTTGTATAATACCACCTTTTGTTTACAACTTTTTAAAAATTCCCATCTTTTGTTTTTTTTWAAAAAAATTCTCACCTTTTACTTCTGTTTTGTTAAAAATTCCCACCTCTTAACGGAATGTTTAACAGAAATGTTAGATTGCGGGCCCCACTTGTTATTGTTATTCAATTGCCTCGTTGAGTTGCTTATCACGTGCCTCGTTGAGTTRCTTATCATGTGCCTTCTTCATCTTCTTCTCTCATTTTTATTCACCCTTTAAAAAAAAAAATTCATTTCTCTCTCATCAAAATTCTTCATTTTTTCACAAAATTGAACGAAAAAGAATGAAAAAGATTCAGTCTTGAAGCAGCTTATGAAGATGAGTAAGTTCTACTGCTGTATTACATCGACCGCCAAAATAGCCATTCACTTTCTCCATAATTTTTTCTGCAAATTCCAATTCACAAACCCTAAATTCGCCCCAATTTCTCTCCTCTCGATTCGAAGTTTCAACCGCAATCACAAACCCTAACCCTAAATAAGTACAATTTTCCGATTAAATTCACGAGAAGCCAACACTTCTGTCATCGTATTGCGTCGTTTCTACACCGAAATTGAAGGTCTTTCGAATATCATGGAGCAATTCGGTGAAATCACAACGAATTTTGAAGAACTTCCTTGGTTGATTACGAGGATATATATGAAGCTGAATTGCAGTTGAATTAGAGAGAAATTGGCTTGGAAGTTGGTCCGGGAACTCCGGGCCTCGAAGCTATCGATGGGTCAACAAAGTCACCATTCTTACCTCGTTGAGCCAGTTTGCATCAGTAAAAATGGTGAAAAAAAATTACAGAAGAAGAAGAAGAGGGGATTGGCAGTCAACGAGTAAGAAGCAGAGAGGAATGAGAAGGGGTATTGGGGTCAACGAGTGGGTGAGCGTGAGAGTTCATTTGAATTAAATAACAAAGAGTAAGTGGGACCCGCAATCTAACATTTCTGTTAAACATTCCGTTAAGAGGTGGGAATTTTTAACAAAACACAAGTAAAAGGTGGGAATTTAAAAAAAACCAAAAGGTGAGAATTTTTAAAAAGTTGTTAACAAAAGGTGGCATTATACAAAAAAAATTCCTTGAAAAACCTCAGACTATGAGGGTGTTGCTGGAGGAGGACGAGGACTATCGACCGCGGGATCAGATTGAGCCATTGGAGATTCGTTCGGAGCAGCAGGAGGATACGAGACGCCATCAACAACTGCAGGAGCCCCAACAACGAAATCAACTATTGACTTAGACTGTTACGACAACTAAATCTTAATTAAGGAAATGTTTGATTTTATTAATTTCTACTTAATTTCTGATTACCTTTATATTTTCAGAAAACAGGAAATTCAATAATTAATTTTATTTATCATTATTTTGATAATATATTTTCGGAAATCATAAAAACATTTCTTTAGAAATTATGTAATTGTAATTTTCGATTTTCCAGAAAATATCATTTGATAGCATCTTTCTTTCAAGCTCCAAGAAAACCCTAATTTTGCCCCTAATTTCATGAATTAACACCCTAGTTGAACTCCCGCAACCAAGTCGGAACCATCGACGGTCGCAAGTTCTCCGACGACCTCACGAGTGATGATGAAAATCGTAAATGGGTCCCACAACTTCGTGATACAAGGATATTCGTTGGCGAAAGGGATGGGCGTCCGAAAACACATAGCAAGCAATAATTTCATCTTTAGAGTATCAATAGGCGATATACCAAGAATCTGAAAGATAATTCCACTGATCTTTCGGTTTTATCGCATTAGCAAGTTAAGGAAATGATGTTCGGGCTTTGTTTGGGCCCACTCTTAAATATATTTTCCGAATTTTAAAAATCTGTTTCTGAAACTTGGAAATATATATTTTGAATTTTTGAAACTATTTCTAAAATTAATAAAAACCAATTAAGTATAATAAAATAAGGGAAAAATATTTCAAAATAAGAAGCTCCTAAAAAACATAGTTGCTAAATGTACTACACTTTTACAAAATGCACTCATAAAAAAAAATTAAAAAAAATTGTCATCTACCCTCTTAGTAATTGCCATATGCAAAATCTTAATTGTAGAGGCATATCCCACCCTTCTACAGTATCGTCGTGAAAGTCATACCAAAATCTCCAAATCTCTAGTATTGGACAATCATTCACAAAAGAAACCTGTAAACAATTTATTAGAATTAGTAGTAATAATAACAATAACAATAATAATAATAATAATAATAATAATAATAATAATAATAATAATAATAATAAAATAATAAAATAATTAATATAATATAATAATAATAATAATAATATAATATATAATAATACATAATAATAATATAATAATAATAATAATAATAATAATAATAATAATAATAATAATATAATAATAATATATATAATATATAATAATAATAATAATAATATAATAATAATAATATAAATAATAATAATAATAATAATATAATAATATAATAATATAATAATATATAAAATATATATAATAATAATGAATATAATAATATATAATAATAATAATAATAATAATAATAATAATAATATAGATAATATAATAATAATAATAATAATAATAAAATAATAATCAATAATAATAATAATAATAATAATAATAATAATAATATATAATATAATAATAATAATAATAATATAATAATAATTAATAAATAATAATAATAATATAATAATAATAATAATAATATAATAATAATAATAATAATATAATAATAATAATAATAATAATATAATAATAATATATAATAATTAATAATAATAATATATAATATAATAATAATAATAGAGGTGTTAATACCGCAATGAAGTGTTTAATATATATCTGTAAAAAGGTATTCCAATGAGTTTGTTTGGTAGTAGTGATCTTTCTTGTGCATATAATGGCAGATAGGTCAGATTACAATTTGTACACGATCCAACAAACAATATCACATTATAAGAGTCGCAATAACAGGACCCATGTAATCATAGACATTCAACAGCATTGAGGGCATGGGCTATTGTAACAGTTTAAATTGTGCAAGATTGTCAGTGCTTCTTCTTGACTAACATGCCATACTCTCATCTAGAATTCTAACGCTAACCAGGAGATCAGAGATAGCCAGGAATCTTACCATTGTTCAGCAGAAGGTAGCTCTCCAAGGTAAACTTGAAAGGAAGACTCAACCCCTCTCTCAACCCATAAGCTAGGGAAATATTGTAACAGGAACGTCGTCCCAAATTACTTGCTCATATTATTAATTATTATTATTATTATTATTATTATTTTATTATTATTATTATTATTATTATTATTATTATTTATTATTATTATTATTATTATTATTATTATTATTATTATTATATTAAATCACCAAATTATATTGGTGGTCATTAGGATTGGTTGTCACGGCCCAAATTAAAATGCTATTCTTATGCGTATTATATGGATTATTATCTCGGTAGGTTGCCACCTGCTGCCTTGCTGGTTCCTATATATGGAGTGAGAAAGCCAGCTCCTATTATCCTATATATGGAGTGATAATTATTGGGCCGAATCCAATAAAACCTTCACAATTATTGGGCCCTTCACAATAAAACCTTCACATTTATTGGAAATTGATTCATAGACTGCAAAAAAAAAGGTATCGCCATCATCATTGAATGGAATTGCAGAATTGAAAGAGGGCAGTAAATTACCTTCAAGGGGAATAGCAAGTTCGCCTCGGGGAATGGGTCCAAAAGCGTCATTGCCGACGCAAGGAAGGATATTGGGATCATCCAAGTAGCCGATTCTTTCAGCAGATTTTGATGCTATCAAYAAATCGACTGCTAACATTTCCTATTGAYAAAGCATGTATAAATCATCAAAATCGGATTCGGATATCCGGTTTTTTCGGATATCCGGAAATTCGGATATCCAAATTAATTCGGACTGGAATCAAATTCAAAAAACAGATTTCCGAATATTYGAATATCCGGAAATTCGGACCGGATAATTTCCGGTATCCGGTTTTGAACAACCCTATCATATATGGTGAAAGAGATTATTTTTAAAATTATCGTTAATTAGGGCATCTCCAATGGTAAGCTACAATTAGGGCATCTCCAATGGTAAGCTACAATTGGTTGTAACTTACCTTGTAACATCAATTATTTAAACTGATATGATTTGAAACTACAATCTTTTGTAGCTCACTAGAAAATTAAAATAAATAAAATAAAATATATTTTCCATATGTCATGATTTAAGGGGAAGACTTTTTGTTTTAGAAAAACAAGCAGTACTACTTGTTTGAGCAGGGTTGCTCACTAGAAAATTAAAATAAATAAAATAAAATATATTTTCCATATGTCATGATTTAAGGGGACCATTGTAATTACGAGCGACCATTGTAATGAATAAATAATACAATTTTAATAAATATGAGCGACCATTGTAATTAGCACAGTTAAACATAGCCCTTACGRCTATCTRCATTAAATTTACTGAAAGAATRTTTKCCGTAAATTATTATTGATAGATAATTTACATTATATATATACCACTAYTTTAGGTTAAACTAGGGAATTACAAATATACAACAAAAYAAAATAATTCTACCCTAATTATTTACATAACAAGAATATATTCCCATATATTCTATCACACCCCCGCAGTCGAAACGGGAGGTTTACGAACATTGAGATTGTCCTGAAAATCATTGAATAACACCTCAGATCACAAAGACTCTTCGTAAAGATGTCAACAATTTGGTCGCGAGAAGGAAAGACACGAACTGCACCCTTTTCAACCTTCTCACGAACAAAGTGAATGTCCATTTCGATGTGTTTAGTCCGTTGATGCTGAACTGGATTCCTGGACAAATAAATAGCACTRACAATATCACAATACACAATAGTCRCTTTAGAGAGTGCGCAATGCAACTCAAGCAATAAATTGCGAGTCCAACACGACTCGGAGACCACATTGGCAACTCCACGATACTCCTCCTCAGCACTAGACTTACATACACAAAGTAGGTTGTCATTTGGATGACCAGGAGATTAGATTATCACCAAGAGAAACATAGTAACCCGAAGTAGAACGACAAGTATTCGGACACCCACCCCAATCAGCATCCGTGTAAGAGACAAGAGAAGTCACAGACGACTTGTACAAATGCAAGCCAATAAAGTCATAGCCTGAAGTACCCTGAAGATATCGAATAATACGTTTCAAAGAATTCATATAAGAAACCATAGGAGCATGCATGAACAAGTAAACCCGTTAAACTGCGTAAGAAAGATCTGGACGAGTAAACATCAAGTACTGTAACGCACCACATAATCATCGATATAGTGTAGGGTCATCATAAGGAGTGCTGTTAGTAGTACTCAATTTGCCTTTCGAGTCAACAGGAGTATGGGAGGGCTTACATTTTGACATGCCAGCACGGCCAATGATCTCCTTTAATTTGCATAATTCTGTTGAGATAGAAACAAACCACCATTGCAACGAGACACAACAATGCCCAAGAAGTAACGACTGAGGACACCTAAGTCCTTCATAGTCGAGAGTAATATGCTGACAAAGAAAGTCAAATGAAGCAGTTATAACAATATCATCAACATAGAGAAGCAGATAAGCTGTTAAAAAATTAACTTAAACTCGTGATACCATGAAAGAATATATTTGTCGTAAATTATTATTGACAGATAATTTACATTATATACCATGCACACTTTTAGGTTAAACTAGGGAATTACAAATATACAATAAAATAAAATAATTTTACCCTAATTATTTACATAACAAGAATATATTCTCATATATTCTATCATTCACTTCTAAAAATGGAAACAAATCATGATAATAAAATAATATGCGAGGATTGTTAACTAATTTAATCCTCTCCTAACCCTCGGTTTCTCTCTGAAATCTAGGGATTCGGTAGAGTTTTTTCATCCCTTCCTTGAATCCAAGGTTAGGTTCTTCATTTTTTCTCTCAAATTCACACGGCTACATAATCATGTGGTTTTGCGTTTGATCTCGCTTCGCACATGCTTTCCTTTCCTTTCGTTTTACTCTTGGTTTCATCAACTTCTATAAGGGGACCGCCGATCTTGGGGGGTTGGTTTCATCCCCCCCTCATGGACGGCGAGTCGCCCTCATGTGGCACCTTTGAAATTTGGTTGGGGATTTATCTTTGGGTATTGTATTGATGGTTTGTTCTTTCGTCTTCATGCGGGGAATCGCGAGGGAATTGTTTTCTTTATTGATTCTCCTTCCATGAGCTGGGAGGTTGTGCGGTGGCTTCGACGGTGGGCTGCTGATCGAACGACATCGCAGGTTGTGGAGGATATATAACAAGAGGATTATGTCGAGTATGCTGGAAGATTGGTTGCGCGCTAACGTTGCTTTTTTGGTTACCATTATTAGATTTTTTTTCTTTATTTTAATAAGGATGCCCCATATTCTAGTAATATTGTTTTTAATATAATAGTGTCTTTTGGAATTTGGGTATGTTTTGATCGCAATTATAGGGTTGTTGGATTTTTTCTCGCTCTTTGCTCTTTCTGCTCTAAGGAGGAGACCTTGCCTGAGTCTATGTTCTCTGTTAATGGCTATGGCCTCAGTTTTGTGTGGGAAATTGTTTCAACTTACTAGTGTTTTGTTGATCGATATACATTATATATCTTTTTTGGACCTTGGCGGACATGGTTTCATTCTATTTGTCATTATTGGGGAAGTTTCAAACGTTTACAGACCGACGCAACTACGCAAAAATAGATTAAATGTCGAATTTGCGCGAACTCACAGATCCGTACTGCTTCAGATGAAGGGAATTTCTCAAGGTGATGTTTAATCAAATCTGTTTTATTATTGCAAAAAAATCATAGGTCCTATGGATGTCTGTTACAATTTTATCAATTTTGTCAAATTGTAAGTACTGTTTGGCTTTACTATGAATGAAATGTATTTAGTTTTCTCGTAAAAAAATGGAAACAATTTAAGAGTTTATAAACAAAATTACACATTATTTCAGACAATAAATAATTGATTCAACTTTTTATTTCTATTTCAAGTTTCTTAAACATAACCCTTAGGGCTATGTGAACATTTTCCTTTTTATTACTCCCTCCATTTTATTACTTAGCTGGTTCCAATTTTTTACTTTGAGACATTTTCAATTAGTTGTTTCAAATCAATCTAAAAATATATTTTTGTTACTTTTCACCTAGCTTATTTACTCCAACATTAATCAATTACTCCTCTYTAAAGTCAACTTTCATTGCTTTACCCAATCTATTCACCAAAAAATATTTTTTCTTAAAAAATTTCATTCACACATTTATTGTTTTACCTAACTTACTCAACTATTTAATCTAACTCAATCAACTCGTAAATACCGTGCAAAAGTGGTATGAAACATCGAAAAAAGGGAGGGAGTATTTTTTTTCATGGGAAGCGACCATGGTTACAGTATTACTTATTAAGTTTGATTGATTTCTAACAACCACCAATAATATAGTTAATAACTACGAGCGACCATTGTTATTAATTTTTCTTCATTTCTAACAACCATCAATAATACAGTTTAAATAATACGAGCAACTATTATTATTAATTTTGCTTCATTTCTAAGTACCATCAATAATTCAGTTTATTAAAAACGAGAGACCATTCAATTCTAATAACCTTTATTAAAACAATCTCTACCTTCCAATTTTTCCATCCCAAATTTCCGATCCCTCCCAAATGCACTATTAATTATTGCATAAAAAATGTAAAAAAAATATTTAATGGAGGTTAATAAATGTGTTTTGAGTAAAATTTCAAATATTTATTAATTCATGTATAACTAATAAAAAACATTTGTTGCAAAAAAACCTTATTGTTAAATAATTACATTTTAAAAATATTAGATTTTAATTTAGTTTAGAAAAATCTGTATTTTATTTAAAATCGAGCGTATGCTTCGTAATTATCTAGTATTATTAACATTTGAGAGGACATACTTCATCACAAAAGAGCAAATTGCAAATTTTTTATTTTAAAATTCAACTTTGAAATAGTGGAATGAGGGATCCATTTATATCAACCAACTAGAGATGAGTATATCCTTTAGTGTATGTGTACCATTTTCTGAAAAACTTCATTCATTTAGATTTAGTGGTTACACTTAGGGTGTTCAGAAATTTCTAAACAAATTTTGTGGAAGAGAGATAGAAAATTATACGAGGTCGGGCCCTATATGCAAGAAGAGAAAGATAGAAATAGTGGTTTACTATAAAGAAAGAGTAGCTAGTAAATTGAAACATCTGTAAATAAAAATCGTAGCTAATAATTTGAAACAGAAAAAGTAGTAAGTTACTTAGTATCAAATCYAGAAGATCATAAAAATGATACCAAATGATACCACCAAGCTCACATATGAATTACAAGAGTCTACCAAATTGCAAAAGCATTAGGCCTAACTGAAAAAAATAATTGTGAAAATAATACATAGGAGTATTAAGCTTTGTTTTAGTTTGATGGGGTTGTGAAATTTTTATACAAGTATTTAGAAAATAAAAAATAGAACCATGAAAGCCTTGTTATGCATTAGATTTTTATTTAATTCCACTTATTAAAAAAAATAATTTTATTGCATCTTATGAACTCCACTTTTAAAAAAAGTAATAAATAGATTTATCATGTCATTTAAATTGATGACCCCTCTCCTCCAAACACACAAAAAGAAAAAAGAATGTCAAAAATGACCATAATTTGTAGGCACGTAGTGAAACCGGCTAAAGAGACATGGAAAGGGAATCTCTCCCTTTCAGAACTTGATCAAATTGCAATTATCACACCATCATCCCACTTATATTTTTACGAGAAACCAACTCAAGAAGATTGGGTTGACCCATCAAACAACAAAATCCTTAGCACCCTTAAGGATTCCTTGAGCCGTGTGTTGGTCCCCTTCTATCCCTTAGCCGGGCGGCTAAGCTGGATAGATGGAGGAGGAGGTAGACTCCTACTCGAGTGCAACGGCATGGGGGCGGAGCTWATCGAGGTAGAGTCTACCATGAAAATAGCCGACTATGGCGATTTTTACCCTCGCAGTCAAAGTTTCGAACATCTGTTGGTTCAACTAGACTATTATGGAAAGACAATCAATGACCTTCCCGTGCTCGCTGTGCAGCTCACCAGATTCGCTTGTGGTGGCCTTTGTGTCGGGGTATCAATGTCTCACGTTGTTGTGGATGGGAAAAGTGCCTTCCATTTCACCGAGGAATGGGCTAGGCTTGCTCGTGGGGAGCCACTACTGGTCGCACCTTTCCTTGATCGCCGAGTCCTACAAGGATCCTCGTCCTCAACCGCGCAACTTAATAATAATCTTATTGAAGATACCACAAACTACGAGTATTTTCGCAAGTTGGACAAAGGGGGAAAGCAGGTTACCCCTACCTTCGTACTCCTAACTAAGGATAAAGTTGAACAGCTTAAGGAGGTTGCAAATGTTAACAACCATGGCCGTCCGTACAGTCGTTTTGAAGCTATTGCAGCTCATGTATGGAGATGTGTGTCCAAGGCACGGGCACGACATCTCAAGGCCGACACTACCACCCTAACAGTTTGTGCTGACTCACGAGGTCGTATGGAACCACCATTACCACCGAGGTAAATTTTCCATATCCCCCACCCTTAGAACTTATTTGGTAGAGAGGAAATAGCTAGGGKAAAGGAAGGGAAGCGGAATGAAATATAACATTTTTCATCATTTGGTTAAGTAAAAAAGGAGTGAATGTAAATGAATTGGAATGAATTGACAGGAATTTTTTTTTACAATTCCTTCATTTTCCTCTTCTCCCAAAATTGGGAAAATTTAGAAGAAAAGAGAAAATAATAACCTTTAATTTCATTCATTTTCTTTCCATTCTTATATTAAAGTCTAACTAAACATTGGAAAATAACCTTAATATTTATTTTCCTTCTTATACTATTTTCTAACCAAACAATGGATTCCTTTTACTTCTCCCATTTGAACCATTAATTCGTTGGAAAATAAGCTTAATTTTCCTTCCTTTCTCTTCCATTTCTTTACATATATTGAACAAAGCATGCTGTTAGCAAGCTTTTTAGGGATATAGTATCATGGTCCAAATAATTATGTAAAAATTAGCCGTTTCATTAACCCAGATTACAACATGCCCAAAATAATTTTTTTTTGTTTTTTTGGGTAAGATGCACAAATCCTTGTCACAATATCATAATCCCTAAATAAATGGCTCTGAGTTTCAGAATTTTTTCCACATAGTGGATAAAGTGTCAAGATCCATACCTCTTTTTGGTAATTTGGTATTAGTTGTATGAGTTGGGATCCTCTAGATCTCAGAACTTGAGAATTTTTTGTGATCGATAGGTGTTTAATACTTTAATTTATATTTTTTGAAATTTGTGCATGATTAATATTAGTCATTGATCTTTATTTTATGGTTTCAATTTGTTGTAATATATAAATGGCAAAATTGTGAGAAACCACCTTTTATAGGGGATCTTTGTGACAACTCACCTTTTCTAAACGAAATTATCTAAAATCACCTTTTGTGATATCCTTAGTTGTTGACCACCCACCTTTGACCGGATTCCGACGTTGATCGGCCAAATTTTTTTTATTTATGTTTCCTTTTTTTTTCCTTTAATCCCCTTTTCTTCCAAAACCATCCAATTACTGACCTCCAATAGCACCCCCCCCCCCCACACACACACAAAACAATCTGACTTTATTTGTCCCCCCGAACCACCACCAGTGATGGTTGCTTGAGTGTGCCCAACAGCCATTGCACATGCAAGGTCCCCTACACCCCATAAATAGTCTTTCGAGTACGCCCAGCGACAACAACTACAACAACTGCAGAACCCCCCCCCCCAAACCACGTACTACTCAACTTTGTATTGCTCCATTTACTTTAGGATTTTTTGGATAATACCACCTTTTAGTTATCACTTTTTAAAAATTCCCACCTTTTGTTTTTTTTTTTAAATTCCCACCTTATAGTTCCATTTTCTTAAATTTTCCCACCTCTTAACRGATTAGTTAACAGAAGTGTTAACTTGTGGGTCCCACTTTGTTTTTGTTATTGAAGTCAACCATACTTCCCCTCTTTGACCCCTTTCTTTAATTTTTTTTGTCTTGACTCGTTTTCATCTTCACACTTCGTCTTTTCAAATTTGTTTGCTTTGATTTCAATTATGTCTAGCCATTTTCCTCTACTTCATTCTCTTCTTACTTCTACTACTGTTCATCACCATTTCCAACATTTCTAACAAGGTTAGCTCTAACCCTTTCTCTCTCTTCTTTTCCTTTCCATTTGATTCTGCGCCAACTATGTCGTCTTCTCTGTATCGCTATCCTTTTTCTAGTTCTCCCATTCAATTTCGATTGTTTCAGTCTCGATTTTACTCTAATTTTAATGTTGACGGCCCCAAATTGTTTCTAAATTCAGTCCGTCAACATTGCAAATTAGGGTTTTCTGATCTCAATTTCCCAATTTCTCTATTCAATCAAATGATCTCAATGTCTCGTCTTCCATCCGTAATCGTTTTCAATCGGCTGTTTACTGCTATTGTCAAGTTGAAGCGCCTCCATCCTCACTCCACTGTCATCTCTCTTTCTAAGCAGCTCGAAATGTGTGGTGTTAGCCCAGATATGCATTCCGTTGGTATTCTCGCTAATTGCTACTGCCATTTGGGCCTTGTTGACTTAGCCTTCTCTCTCATGGCCAAAAGCCTTAAGCTTGGGTATCCCCCTAATTGTGTTACCTTTACTACCATAATCAATGGTTTCATCTTTCCGTTAAGAGAAAGCAGAGGGGAAGCAGAGGGGAAGTTGTATCGGGGTCAAAGGGAAAGAGTATGGTTGACTTCAATAACAAAAACAAAGTGGGACCCACAAGTTAACATTTCTGTTAACTAATCCGTTAAAAGGTGGGAAAATTTAAGAAAATGGAACTATAAGGTGGGAATTATTTTWAAAAAAAAAACAAAAGGTGGGAATTTTTAAAAAGTGGTAACTAAAAGGTGGTATTATCCAAAAAACCCTTTACTTTACTACCCAAATTTCTTATGATTTTTGGGAATTAAGAATCAATTGTATTTGTAGATATTAGGGTACCAATGTAAAATTGCACAACTCGATCACTAGCTGTGATGTGTAATCAATCAACATTTGTGTAATCAATAAACTCTTTTACATTCCTCTTGATTGTTTTCTTCCCAATAATTCAATCGTCCCAATGAATTCAAAGGAAATATGCTCCAATGGCTCAAAAAAAAAACAAAACAAAACTAATTGATACGAAGTATATATATGATTTGCCAAAATAATTAAAAAAAAAAACTAATGCAATTGATGATGAAAATGTTTGATGAACATGAAAGCCCCAATTTATGTGCTTGTATGAGGAATTAATGGAAGAAATATAATTTCAACAGCAAAACACAAAACAAAATGGGAGAAATGAAGGGTTTGGGTGGGAAAAAGCATTAAAAGGGAATAAAGAAAAAGGAAAAAGAAAAAAAGTTTAATGAATGCAAGTGACCGGCACATGAGTGGTCAATATCGGAATCCGGCAACAAGGTGGAGGTCAATACACATATGTACTATAAAAGGTGGWTTTAGACAATTTCGTTTAGAAAATGTGGATAATGACAAAATCCCTTATAAAAGGTGTTTTCTGACAATTTTGCTAGTATAGATTTTAAATCTAGAAGATCCAAATCCTATCTAGTCTAGGTGAGAGGGTGACACTGTTATGCTATTTTTTTTTTTAATATTTGGGGGGTGGGGGAACTATTATGTTATGTAGAAGGATGAACTTTAATTCGAGAGAGCTTGAATTTATATTTAAAAACGGGTGGTTGTTTGTAAAATCGTGAAAAAAAGGGTAATTAAGAGCACATTGAATTTGGTTGTATTAATTAAAGTGTATGTGTGTCATTGATACAGCTACTTCGGCAATGGTATAGTAGACATCGACGTATCAAGTTGCAGAGAGGAGCTGATGGCGAAACCTTTGAGCTATGCTTGCAGTAAGATAAGGGAAGCGACTTCAAAGGTGACGCACGAGTACGTGACGGAAACGGTGGAGTTTCTGAAAAATGAGCAAAGTGTAACAAAGTATCAGTGTATTGATGATAGAGGAAGGATACAAACCCCTTCAAATGGTGAAGATGGTAATAATGTAATGGTTATGAGCTGGCTGAATCTAGTGGGTCGTGGCATAGACTTCGGATGGGGGAAAGAAGTACACATGGGACCTCCTATAGTGTACGCCGGTGATGGTAACACCATGATTACTCCTTATAAAAACGATGGATCTGTGGTCATTGGCATATGCTTGCAGCCTGATAATAAGCAAGTATTCCATGAATACTTTTCACAGTTAGATTCTATCAATATGTAAGAGTCATCCAATAATAATTTCTAGTTTTCTCAAAAACGATACTTTATTTCAGTGTGTATTGAGTCTGTTGTTTCCTTTTCTTTATTCATTACGTACAGTTCAGTTACGTACTGCTTGTATTTAAAGTTTTAATTACCATGTGCCATGTTGGGACTTGGGATGATGTGCCATGTTGGGATTATGTTACAGCAGTGGATGGACTTCAAAAAAAAAAAAAAAAAGAGCCACCATATGCAGCCAATCAGATTAAAGAATTTCGCGGCCAGTAGTGCATCAGGGGTCCAACATCAGGGGTCTCCGCCACCACCAACGGAAGGAGAACAGCTTCCTTCTTGCTCCGAGCGGGAATTTCAAAATTTAAATGAAAACACGTGGAAACCATATGGAGCTATTAATAAACTCATGTGGCTTCCGCGTGACAACTTGATTGTGTGTGACCCTTCTCGCACGAGTGTGCCACGTGAGGCTCAAGATACGTTTGACTTTCCAGTTCTGGATAGTTCGATGATTAGAGATAAGGTTTCTGTGGTCCTTAACTTCCTATCTAGAGCTTTCATTGATGAGGTGGCATCACCCTATTCTTTCAACTTCTTCCCCCAGATCACTTTCAACCCCACAACAACTGCTTCTCATTCCTTTGCCTTRCCAACCTCTTCTGCTACCCTAGACCATGGACTCTGGCAACTCTTCGCCGGAAGACACAAACAACCCTTCTCCACCAAATTCGCCCCCAGTTCATACAGCTCGCTACACTCACCCACCGATCTCCCCAGACCTAACTTGCTTCATCAAAAACCCACTGCCAGCTCCTTCATCCTTGGTATGCCACGAGAAACCAGTTTGGACCTACATCGAAGTCGACCCGGCAAAATGGTTGTTCTATGCCCAAACAACAACGGGTTTACTGTGGGTCACAAAGAGATTGATCCGGAAATTCATTATGAATCCGCGGAATGTAGACCTRCCTTATGTGGATTTGGTGATGACAAAAGATGGAGAAACCTTCATGCCTGCTCACCTCCCGAACCTCGAAGATCTGCGAGGCTCCTTTCCCTTGGCAGCGCAGCATTTCGAAATTTGGCTTCGGAGTATCCCAGACAGAGACGAGACGATTCATATGGAGGACGATATTTTGCTCTTACTGGATCCTCAGCCGATATTGCCTCAATCGAGGCAAATCTATTCGTTGATTTCAGATGCTACCACAATAGAGGCCAGCAGCTTCTCCAATGCCTTCTTCCTGTTCAGTACAGTGGACCACACCAACAGAATAATGGTCCAAATGGAACCTACGAAGAAGAAGGAGTGCCTGATGACTTCAACGGTGACCCTCCAGCCGGTTATTGGCATCCCGCCTCCAATGAAGTCGAAGTGGAAGAGGGTGAAATCCCTTGTGGACAGGGAGATTCAAGGGAATCTGCAAGTACCTCCTATTCCTGCTGATATGTATATTGTGGCCTGGAATGCGAGGGGGATTGCCCGCCCCAGCTTTAAGAGGCACATCCTACATATTGTCCAACACCATAACCCTGCTATGATACTAATCACTGAAACCAGAACTTCAGCTGTCCATACTAAATCTATCTGTGAAGCCTTGCCTTTTGACCAGTGGGATTTTGCGGAGCCTTGGGGCTTCTCGGGTGGCTTGTTACTGTTGTGGGATTCTGCCAGGTTGAGCTTCACTCCACTTGGCATGGATCTTCACTCCTTGCACGGGATAGTCCAGGTAAACGACTCTTCTGCCTCCTTTGTTTTTTCTGGAATATATGCAAGTCCTAAATTCCGTAGAAGAAAGGTTACATGGCATGATTTAATTAGTATGTCTGATGATAATCAGTTTACCTTGGCTTGTGATGGGGACTTTAATGAAGTGCGCAATCAATCTGAGAAATTGGGGGGGGGGAGACCTGTGGTTGCTAGTAATGTAATGCTTTCAATGATTGTATCTCTATTGTTGACTTATTGACCTTGGCAGCACTGGTTTGAGATTCACTGGACCAATAAATGGCTAATACAATGTAAATTGGACAGGGCTTTGGTTAATGGTAAATGGCTTGAGTTTTGGCCCATACAAATGTCACTAACTTCGTTCCCAGGCATCCATCAGACCATTCTCCAGTCCTTTTAGCCACCACATTACCACCAGCTCCTTCCTTGACCCATTCTAAACCTTTTAGACTGAACCCACCTGGTAATTGTAACCCTCTTTGCTCCTCTGGTCTCACATACCTGGGCCCATAACAATGGCCACTTATTGCACAAACTGCACACCCTAAAAAGGGATATTCAAAACTGGGCCATTTCCTATTGCCCTAACTTTTTCCACCAAAAGAAAAGATTGCAAGCCAGACTTAAAGGCATCCAACTAGCTTTGGAATCTAACCCTGCAAACTCCTACCTTTGGGAACTTGAAGCCTCCCTTAGCCAGGAACTGGACACCATTTTAGACAAAGAGGACCTGTATTGGAGGGTTAGGTCTAGGGAGAAGTGGCTGTCAGGGGGGGATAGGAATTCTGGGTTTTTCCATCAGTCTGTTAAGATTAAGAGAAAGAGAAATAGAATTGTTTCTTTATTTAATGATGTGGGAGAGGAAGTTAATAACCCCCAGGGATTGAGGGACCATATACAGCACTTCTTTGCTAATCTGCTATCTACTGATAGAGTCAGTGTTCCTAGGCTCAATGTCCAGTTTGGAACTATAAGTTTAGGATTCACACCTACTCTGACAGAGGTCGTTAGAAGGGATGTCTTTAGCATGGGAGCCCTTAAGGCCCCTGGTTACCACCCCATGTTTTTCCAGAAACACTAGCATGAAGTGGGTCAGGAGGTCACAGATTTTATTGCTAACATTTTTGAGTCAGGGGTTGTTCCAGGGGAGTTGAACCTTACTTATATCAGCCTAATCCCAAAAGTAGATAACCCTGAGACCATTAGACAGTTTAGGCCAATCAGCCTGTGTAACACTACCTATAAAATCCTGTCTAAGATCCTGGTCTACAGAATGAGACCCCTATTGGATAACATGATTTCCCCCAACTAGAGTAGTTTCTTACCTGGGAGAGGCACTGACCTGAATTACCTTGTGGCCACTGAGGTTCTTCATTCAATGAGAAATAGGAAAGGAAGGAAGGGTTGGATGGCCCTGAGTATTGACCTAGAAAAGGCCTATGATAGGTTAGAATGGAACTTCATTTTTGAGACTTTGGTCAAGAAGGGGTTTGATGCACATACCTGTAGCCTCATTATGAGTTGTGTCACTTCTRTGTCTTCTTCTGTGCTTGTGAATGGTGTCCCAACMYYCTTCTTTMAGCCTTCAAGAGGGTTAAGACAGGGTGACCCCTTATCCCCCTAYTTGTTCWTYCTGTGTATGGACCATCTTTCTGACCTAGTAACCCAGGCTTGCCACTCTGGCCTTTGGACCCCTTTCACTCTCACCAGGAATAGATATTCACTTTCCCACCTCCTGTTTGCTGATGATATCCTGTTGTTTGGTGAGGCCAATTTTGAAACCTGTAATGCCATCATTCAGACTTTAGACTMCTTYAGCTCTGCCTCTGGACTTACTGCCAAYCTCTTGAAGAGCAAGGTTTACTTTTCAAAGAATACTAACCAGACTCTAGCCATAGAGATCTCTGATGCCCTAGGAATGCCAATTCATAAGGACCTAGGACTCTACTTGGGCTTTCCCTTGACTGACAAGAGGCCTACCAGAAATCAAGTCCTCTATCTGCTCCAAAGAGTCCAGACCAAGCTTTCCACCTGGAAGACCAAGTTCCTGAGCAAAGCTGGTAGAACCACACTAATAAACTCTGTACTCCATTCCATTCCTATGTATACAATGCAATGTGTCAAGCTCCTTGCTAGTATCATTCTGGACTTAGAAAAGACCATTAGAAGGTTCTTTTGGGGGAGTAGCCAAATTTCTAAAGGACTACCCATGGTTGCCTGGGGTAAGATAACTGGCCCAAAGCATTTGGGGGGGTTGGGGATTAAGGACTTAAATATACTGAATGATATAGCCTTGACAAAGCTAGCCTGGAGACTGCACTCTGCAAAGTCTATTCCCTCCACTATTGTCCATGCTAAGTATATAGCTAATAAAGAGGAACCTACCCCTTTTCATAGGGGTTCTCACATTTGGCAAAACTTGGGYAGAGTCTGGGAGACTTTTGAAGCTTCTTCTGGTTGGGTTGTAGGAAAGGGTCATAATGTTAGCTTTTGGAATGATGTTTGGACCCCCTTTGGCATACTCAGGAATCATGTCCTTGGACCCCTATCCATAGAAGAGAGTTCTAGAACTGTGAGCACTGTCCTTCTTGATGGCAAATGACAGCTTGACACACTATCCATTTGTCTTCCTCATCACATCTCTCTCTGGATTGAGAATTCTATGCCTAGCCTAGGGTTGGATAGACTGGTTTGTTGGTTAGCTAAGGGCAATCACTTTGATTCTGCAGCTTTGTATCACTCTTGCTGGACTAGAAAACACTCACTCCTATCCCAGGATATTGATTGGAAACTACCGTGGTCTATACCTTGTCCACCAAAAATTCAAATTTTCTTATGGTAGTGTTTCTGGAATGCTTTGCCAACTAAAAGTGCCTTAGTCATTAAGGGGATCACTCCTAGTGGCTCATGCCCTTTCTGCCCCTCTGAGCCTGAAACAGCTCTGCACATGTTTAGAGACTGCCCAAGGGCTAAGCAAGTTTGGGATCTAGCTGGGTACCATGATAGGGAAGACACCTCAGACTTAGACTTAGTCCCCTGGTTATCCTCCAACCTGTCCTCTGAGTCTACTGTCCAAAATGTTCCTTGGCCAACTATGTTCAGTTTCATCTTGTGGAGGCTATGGCTTAGAAGAAACCAATGGATCTTCAATCACAAAGACATTAATATATCATCCTTTTTGGCAACAAACAATTTTTCTAGCCAAGGAGTTTCACAAGCCTAGTCCTAGCTTACCTCAAATTCCCACAATAGAACCACTCATCCTTGATCCCACAACTACAAACAAAACCTTAATTTTGGATGCAGCCTTTAACCCTTCTATCTGCCTGGGAGGTTTTAGGATTTTGTGCTTTGACTCTACAGGTACTTGGTTCAAAGGGCTGGCAGGGTGCTTCAAAGCCCATGACAGCAACATGGCTGAGTTACTAACCATTTCATGGGCCCTCAAGTGGTGCATACAACAGAGATGGGAGAAGTGTCTACTCTTCACTGACTCCATGGTGGCAGTAGATAACCTTGGAACTAGTGTGAAATATACTGATAGGTATGTGAATCTGGTGACTGTGTGCAGGGCCCTAATGCAAAGTGCAAGGGTGCTGGGCCTTCGAAAAGCAACAAGGATGCAGGTAGCAGCAGCTGATGGGATTGCTAGGTCCATGTTGAAGCATCATACTATCTTGGATAATCTTTTGGTCATCACTCCTCCACTGAATGTAAATTTGGATTGTAATTCCATGAGTGATATTTGTACAAACTATGATCAGCTAGTTGGTTTAGGGTATTTGGAACAAGCTTCAAGCTTGTTGGGTGATTCTGATTTGGAAACTTTGGAAACTCTGTTTTGTAACACTAACACTTACTAGCCTTATTTAGGCTACTATTTATCTAATTGCCCCCTTAACTCAAAAAAAAAAAAAAGAATTTCACTTAGTCGTCTCGTCCAAAAATAGAAGAATCACTGTATAGATTGAGTATGTATTTCGTATTTATACCAAATACATATATACTTCCTTTGTGTCAAATTAATTGCAACTTTTGTTTTGCACGCATTTTAAGGAAGAGATTTAATGATATAAACGAGCAAATAGGTAACATATTTTTAACCAAAACAAGAATGAGATTATATGTTTCTAGTCTTAAAATTATTTAACCTAATTTGCTTGTTTACCTCATCAAATCTCTTCATTAAAATACGTGCAAAAATCAAAGTTGCAATTAATTCGACACGGAGGAAGTACATGTATTTTTTCAAATACATATTTTTGGATGTACAAGATATAATGTATTCAATTTGTATTTATATATATATATATGTGTATTCGTATACATATCTACGTATATATAATTGTGTATTTATTTTTTAAAAATTTAATATAGTGATTTACTATTATATCCTTATAAGATTATTGCAATTTACATTTATATCCATGACTCATAAATTTGTGAATTACAATTATACCCTAACTTAATGAAAATAATTATCACATCATATTTCAAACTTCAAATTATTTAACATTACATTTAGCATGATCCAATATCAATCAATCAATTTTACAAAGATCTCATTATAAAGAAAATTAGTTTTATGATGGTGGAACATCAACATATTCATTACCCTCATTTGAAGCTTCATGGTCGAGCATCAATGAAGATTATTTTTATGATTAAAGCTACTACTGTTCGAGTGCATCCTATTGTACGGAGTGCCTGCTACCCATACCGTTCGATTCATCCTTATGATTGAAGCTTTGAAGATAAACAATGGAGGTAATCAATGGAGTTGTTTTAATTAATTAACTTATTTATTTGATTTTTTTATTTTCACGCAAAAAACATTGATCTACAAAAGTCAATGATTACCACTTCGTGTTGGATGGTATTATTTTCCCCAGAAATCTATGAATCTCTATGAATGGTTATAGATGAATCTCCATGAACGATTACCGAAAAATAGATGTCAAAAAAACTTTTTCCGAATAAACAACCTTAATTAATAGAGTAAGAGTGGTTTAGGAGTTATAGATTAGTTTATCATTTCATCTTAAAATTAATTTACGCAGAGAGAGAATAAAAAACGCAGAGAGAGAAGTAAATAGTGATTGAAAGAGACTAAGTGAAGAGGGGATAACTTAATGCTTACCAGTGGAATGATGATTCTGCYATTTTTATTCAATGTTYTGATGATGAACAGTGACAATATTGAAGAGAGTTGAAGTGAAGTTTTGTTTYYTTATTTTAATCGATTAKGAGARAGYTTTTGAAAAAATGGTGTGATTGAGGATTAGATGGAGTGCAAATAAGATGAAAAGGTAGCAAATAGGAAAATAGAGGGTCACGTGCGTTGCACGTGACATTTAATAAAGTTTTGGTGGTGGTGAACGCCGGAAACCACCATCTGGCACTGGTCAACAAAAGGAAGGGTAGTTAGTGGCAGTTCTGGACAAATTTTTTTTTTAGTGGGAGTTTCTCGCAAAGGTGTCCATTATAGTGGCACTTGTGGACAAATTTTCCTTTCAATACAGATGGAGATCCTGAGTCCTAGTGAATAAGTGTTGTCAATCAAACCCAATTGTCATTAAAACATCCAAGGTTAATTAAAGGTTAAACTCCATCCCAAAAACCTTTTTGGGTATTGCCATAAAATATCTCTTGATATTTACATTGAAAGAATGTGGGAGGCAGGGCCTGGTGTGAGCGGTTACAGTTTGACTAATGATTCCACTAACTTGGTGACAACCAAAAACAATGGGAATCCAATGTCGGTAGTAGGTATTTAGGGCGCCAAAAGTTACATAATATTGGAAAATTTCTGTAATTTCGCGCAAACTTAGTGGCATATTTCTAGGAGTATACTGTGCGACTAAATCAACAACGAGAATTTTTTTTGAGAGGGTTAAATTATACTGCTAGAAATATGTCTTGATATTTACAGTCATAAAAGACAAGTATAGTATTTTTTTTAGGAGGAATTGACTCAATAGAAAAGGTAATTGCCATGAATAATTAAGCATATTATTTTACGGAAGAGTGCAATTGACAATAATACGGTAGAATTATTTTTATTCTAGACTAGATCAATTCTGTTACAATAATATCTSTTTATTTATTTAAAAAAGAGAATAATAAATCTAAGTATAATATTTTTTTTTGATAAGATTTGACAATGAAATTGCTAATTCAGGATATTATTTTATGTCGATATCATAATTATGGTAAATTGAAATCTCGGTCTGGTCATTATAAAAGCCCACAACACGGTTTGGAATTAAACACATCTAAATTTTTTATCCTTTCACTCTAAAACTCTAAAACTCCAAAACCAATGAATCTCAGTAACGATTCCAAAACCCAACGTCCAAAATACCCCATAATTTGTCGTAACCATGCACTTCGAAGAAATCATAGAGATGAGGACTATGCTAAATATCTAGGAGAGGAAAGGAAAGGGTGGGAAAAAAATTTTATTCGACCATTTTAGGGAAAACCCTGACGACCCAACTAGGCCTTCAGATACAAGTGAAGCAATACCCTTGGATGTGATGTGCGCTAATATTTTCTCAAGACTCGGTAAGGCGGATAAGGTAAGGTCCGTGCTTGTCTGCAAGGCTTGGGGAAAGGCTATCATGGAATGGTTCTTCACTCCCAACTTCGAATKCCAATATAAGGATTCCCTTACCTACTATGCTAAGGTTCATTACGGTGCAACATTGCGAAAACAACCGAAACTTCCAACCGTTCTTATCGAATTCCAGTGCGAATGTGACAAATCGGCAGACATTATATCATTCTTTCGTATTCCACCGTATTTTGTAATAGAACAAGTTGACAATAAGCCTACTGACTTTGGGGAGAAATTCAACCCTTTTGGTGGAGGAAGAGCTTGCGTTATGGACTACTGTCAGTTTCGCGTTATGAATGAAACACACTCTTCCAGAGCTTGATGGAATAAAGTCCTCTTCGTACTTGGGTTATCTTACGGGAACACAAAAGGTAGAWGATATAATGGATCTCACCATTGATGATGATAATCCTAGCAAAAAACAAAAAGAAGACATCACGATTCACGACCTCACCACCATTGATGAAGATGAAATATATAATTTAAGGMAATCTTTCTATAGTTTTTTGGTTATATCCAATAAGTTTAGTTTGTCAATTCCTCGCCCTTTGCGTAGTTGTCTGTTGATATGTCATGAGGTTTAGGTTGGAAAATCCTTTTTTGTGTTTTTTTTTTGTTGACAACGTTTACCGTTTTATTGATGTAGGTACAATTTATCTTTTGGATTGGTGTCCAGTCTATCTTTTCTTTGAATGTAAAACTTTCATGAATGAATTTAAACATTCAATATATCACCGTTCAACTCATAATTAGGAATTTTTTTAAGGCGACATGGGAAGCAATGTAACATACACATAGCACTATATATGAATATCCCACTACATTATAGGCTCCTATATTTTAGTTTTATATATATATTATATATATATATATATATATATATATATATTATATATAATATATATATATATATATATATATATATATATATATATTATATATAATATATATATATATATATATATATATATATATTCGAATAGGATAAAACTTAATTGGCCATTCATTTTTTATTTTGTTGTAACTCATTTGCTTTTAAATCTTTTTTTTATGGACATTTGCTTTTAAATCTAATTACATCAAATTGACTGTACCCATCCATAAGTGTGTGTACATAAAACAGCGACCATTGATGATGATAATTTATCTTTGTAATAGCACAATATAATTACATAGGGGCAAAATTGTAAATCGCATTCTAATTAATCAAGGGCAGGAATGTATGTTTAGTCTACTTAATGAAGGGAAAATTTGTAATTTAAATACTAATAAAACATGGGCATATACGTAAATTTATCTTTTCATATTTGAGGTGTATATGTGTAAATACGAAATACCAAAAAATTGAATTCGTATTTTTAAAACTACATATATGGAAATAATACATCAAGGTATTTCGAATAGTTGTACGAAATACATACACTTTTTATACAGTTGACTACAATGCYGACTCATCAGTTTGGAGCAAGCTGATGGGTTAATGGTAGAGCATTACGGTGGCCTTTTTTTTTGCAAAGGCCTTAGTATAATTTTCCTCCATGTTGCAATGTGGGGTGAAAGGAATAGAGAAAGATTGAAAATCATATTATGGCATCAAAAGCCATCAAACTTGTTCTTTCAAGAAGTGAATATTATTCTTCGAAGTTAAGCATGTAATAAGGGAATATATTTTTTATTTTCATCTCTAAGGACCTAAAATGATTTTTTTGAAGATTAAATTTAGCTAGAGTTAACTTTTTGGGTCTAGGTGAGAAATTGTGAGCATAAAACTCAAAATTTGAATTTTGTTTTACATTGCTCAATTGCTATGAGTACAATAAATTATTACAGAATTTTTTTTTCACTTCTCCCTTATTTCATTCTCCTTTCATTCGAACCTTTGTTATATTGAAGCAAGAACATTATCGTCAAAAAGAAAAAATCCAATCAAAGCATGATTTTATTTCATACAATATGATGTGAAGCTAAGTTGCAATGTTTTTGAATTATTAGAATAAACTCGATGGAAGATATTTTGGACCACATAAGAGCTTGTGTAGCTATTATTTTTCATTTTTATTTTTTGTAAAAGAGAGGTGTTATGAAATTTATTGTTGTTGTTTAAAGATCCTTCAATTCATAAATTAACAAATTGTATTTTTTATTTCAAGCTTCTAATGGTTTAGAAGAATTTTTTTAAGGCAATATAGCGAATTTCACAGCTCAACAAACAAATGTTATACAACCCTCCAAAGAAAGATACACACATTCATAGAGGCAAAAACAAAAAGAAGTGGAGTATTATTTTTTACAATTGCAATTTTTATTTATTTTTGTCTTGTACTTTAAATGCTCATATGGGTTAAATAAGGGTTAAGTTGCTTGAATTTTAACTACAAGTCCTTATAGGTTAAGAAAAATAGTATAGTCCCAAAAGGTGAAAAAACAATAAACTTTAGTCCCTTAGTGCATGCTTAACTCATATTCGTCGTGTAGGCACAAAAAATTATTAACTTGTCACGTCAAATAATTGATTTGACGGTCCATTAAATCTATTTAATTTTGACTAATAAATTATTTAGTCCATATTAGTATAGAACCCATGCGATGCACAATATTTACTAAATAAATTTATTAAAAATCTAAAAAGAGTGAAATTAATTTTTAATTTAATATTTAATTTGTCGGGAATGGAATAAGAGAATAATAGTCCAGAATCCAAGCATTATATGTATGATATTTACTAAATTTATATACAAGAGTTCTAAAGATTATGATATAAAATTACAATTTAATACGTGTAGGGAAAATTAACAAATCATCTTCTTAAGGCAAAGATCCTTTGAAGGAGTCAAATAACTCAGACCTTGTTATAGTAAATGCCTTGGTAAATAGAGCAACAACCATGGAGGAAGAACTAGAAAATATTAATGAACAAGTTTAGAAACTTGTCGAAGAAAGTGAAAGAAAGAAGCGCAAATCAAGCATCAAGGCGAACGAATCGTCAACCTAACAAGAAGACTCGGGAAAAAGCCTATTTGTGAACCATACAAGAATGTGAAACCGAAACAAAAGATGATGTTGAAAAATCAAATGCTAGTTGAGAGTCTAAGAAAATCGAAAGGAGTAAAAGTTCTCATGGAGACCTTTCGAATCCACTCACCATCAGACAACTACAACTTGTGACATCAAGCATAGTATAACGTCAACTTGGTAACTAAAGACACCAAGCCATATACAAAAAGGATTGAATCATTGCAAATTCCTCCCGAATTCGTGCATCTTTATGGAAAAGCCAATCCAAAGCAACATATTGCAGACTATGTTGAAACATGCAGCAATGTTTGTACCAAAGGGCACCTTCGCGTGAAACAATTTGTCCGCATGCTCAAAGCCAAAGGTGTTTCATTCTATTAGTATATAAGCTTATCTCTCGGATCTATCGAAAATTAGGAGAAAAGGGAAGAAGTATTCTTGAATCATTTTTACAATCACTAGTGAAAAAAACATCAAATGGTGCAGTTGATTAGGGTCCAAATCATTTGAGCTCGCATCATTTGTACAAAATCCAACAAATGCTGCGGTTATGGCCAAAAACCGCAACATTTAGTCTATTTTTTTATAAAAAAATTGCAATAAGGCAACCCCCGTATGCAATAAAAAATTGCATATATACATGCTATCGTCGATCATATCGACGTAATATATAACACAATAATAATTAAACATACAATAATAATGTTAAAATAATAACCATATATATACAATATTAATATCGATCATAAATATAAACAAAAACTTCTAACATAATAAGTTCCTTAATTAGTTCAAAATATACAATAATGGTCAAAGTTCCATGCATATAAACAAACACTACTTCAATAAGTTCAATAAATAATTCATGAGAACACAATGGTCGGTGACATGACTAGCATACTTGTCCCGTACCTCATTGATTTTTGCATCCGTAAAAGGCTCATCTCTTGGTGTGTTGAAGACCTATATAATATATGTAAATGTAAAAAACTAAAAGTGTATAAATATGATGTCTAATATACAATATATCTCTTCACAGACGTAATTAAGCAAGAAATTAAATACATGCGTTTTAGGGGATTTTCGTGCCTAACTTATAAAACTTCTACCTATTACTTTGTTTTAAAGCATGATCATGTCCTAAAACATTAATGTAACTTTCCTATGGCTTGATTGCTCTCGTTTAGCCACACCTAGGTCATTTTAGGGCGTGAAATGACCATTTTAGGCATTTTTGGGCGTTTTATGGGGTTTTCACGCCTAATTTTGAAAACAACCCTATTACATGATTTTAAAACTTTATCATGTCCTACAACATTCATTTAAGCTTCCTAGGTCTAGATTGCACTCGTTTAGACACACCTAAGTCATTTTAGAGCGTGAAATGACTATTTTGGGGCGTTTTGGGGGCATTTTATGGGGTTTTCACACCTAACTTCTAAAAACAACCCTATTAGTGTGTTTTAAAGCTTGATAATGTCCTAAAACGTTCATTTAATCTTCCTAGGGATTGAATGCACTCGTTTAGACACAACAAGGTCATTTTAGGGCGTGAAAATTCCATTTTGGGGAATTTTTGGGCGTTTTATGGGGTTTTTACGCCTAACTACTAATAACTCTACTTATTACATGATTTTAAAGCTTGATCATGTCCTAAGACATTCATTTAAGCTTCCTAGGGCTTGATTGCACTCGTTTAGACACGACAAGGTCATTTTAGGGCGTGAAATGGAAATTTAGGTCGTTTTTGGGGTGCTTTTGGGGTTTCGCATCTAACTTCTTAAAAATTTAACCATATTATGGTTTTAAAGCTTTATCTTGTCCTAAAACACTCATTTAATCTTCTTAGGTCTTGATTACACTCTTTTACACGCAGTTAGGTCATTTTAGGTCGTGAAATGGCCATTTTGGGGCGTTTTATGGGGTTTTCCCGCATAACTTCTAAAAACTCTACCTATTACATGGTTTTAAAGCTTGGTTATGTTCTAAAACATTCATTTAAGCTTCCTAGGGCTTGATTGAACTTGTTTAGACATACCTAGGTCATTTTAGGGCGAGAAATGACCATTTTGGGGCGTTTTTTGGGCGTTTTATGGTTTAAAGACGTGAAACTTATATAATTTTCACCTAATAAATGTTTTGAAAGCTTGATCATATCCAGAAACAATCAGTTAAGCATCCTAGGGAAGGTTTTTAGTCGTTTGGACACATCAAGGTCATTTTTTTTATGAATAACCTAAAAAATTTATAAATGGAAAAATTAACGTTTGACATACCTTGTCAAGATCGGTTGCACAAGTACAAGAAGATACTATATCCGTCATGAACTTCATCACGTACAACCCACAGTACAAAATTTGTTTGTTGTGCACACTAATTTCAAAAAAGACATGAAAAAGAGGAAATTCAATTACAAATTTTTTTGGCCTGAAACAACATGGAAAACACTTAATTAGTTATTTTCTTTGAAATTCAATAACCCTTATTTTTCTCCATGTTGGAAGCATAGGTCTTCCAACAACACTCTTTCCATGTAATTTGACCATCTCACTACATCATTATAATAATGAAGGCAATATGAAAGATGTTAATGTTAAGATAATCTACAATCACACAAACACACACATGCATGTTTAAAAGCTAAAATTGTACCTATTCAATAAGGATTTGATTATTAAACTTCAAGGTTTATATTCTTGAGCGGAATAAAATAAATATGTTGTGTGATTTGATGGAGATATTACTAGGAGGAACCAATGGAAGCTACAATGACATATTAAAATGGAACGATGTTAAGAGAATGACAACAAATGAGTTGAATAATAAATTTTCACTAGGATCGGAGTGCACTATATGTAATTTACTCTTCCAAGTATTGAGCAATAATAAAGTTATCTCCGGCACGAGTACATTCTTTCATACCCCTTCAAATGTACTGTTTCACTTTGATATTGTTTTGCAAGCAATGGGTGGCGCGAATCTCTTGTGGACACAACCACTAGAGTTTAGAAACGAATGCACAACCTTTCAAATCTTCGTTAACTGCACTAAAAAATGAAATATTCAAAGTTAAATGAAAAACTTTAGTTATTGACAAAATTTATCAAGGTTTTATAGGTAAAAAATATCACCTCATGAAGACATGTATTATAGACACACATAACATATCGTGGGATAGGAATTCACGAACATCTTGCTTGTACACCCACGTTGATCCATCTTCTTAATAATGAAACACTGTCATCTCTAATTGAACTTCTAAGGGTGCATCATCGGGCAAATTGCTAAAACAACTATGTAACCAATAGCATGACTTTGTGAGAGACTTCAACACTTGTTCATTAACAAAAGGAGTTGCTTCTGGTGGTTTGACGAGAGGATCCTCGTTTGCCTTTGTTGTTACATTAGGACCACTTTATTCTATTGGTGCAACTTGTGGATAACTTTTTCTCATCAATTTGGAATTAGAACCTTTGAAGGATAACCTTAGCTCATCCCCACCACTTTTCGGTTGTGAATCTACTTTCTCCTTGTTTTGATTCTCCTTGTCTCCATTCTCCTTGTTTCGATTGGTGCTCTTACTTGTATTTGGGATGCATTTTTCCAATTCCATATCACAAAAGGTATTAGAATCATTATCACTTCAAATTTTCCAGCATTGATATATATTACGAAAGGTATGAAAACATTAACATAATAGATAAACATATATTGTTATTATTACCTTATTTGAAAAACGTGTCCAATGACATGGCAACTCAATGAAGGAAATAATGTATTCATKCCTACTTTCGGCTTAGGAAATGGAAGTGGCACATTCTCATAGTCTCTAATGACAGTGTCCACACTCACTCTCTAATTAGAATGGTTAACTTTCTTGAAATGGACAATTTCATTCTCCTTCCTCGGTTGTGCATGACGATAGGGAGCTACAACTAAATTGGCACAATTATTGGGATGTAAAAGATCACAAGGAGTCTCTTTCTTTAAAAGAAAAGGAAAAAATTGAGTTAGTATAGTAACATTTATCTTATAATATTCATGTGGACATAAACTTAAATGAAATGGCAAATTACTGTGACATTCAGGAATAGGACGAGTGGTTGAACCTCCCGTAATTGAGGTGTCCTCGCTTCCAACACATGAGGTGTTGTTTGATGGCTAGATAGGTCATTTGGTATGGCAACATTCTCTTCGACATTCATTTTTACTCCAAAGGGCTTAAGCATAGCGTTCAATCTTATTGTCTTTTTTTTTCTCAACATCTGCTTGAATTTTCACTGGCAATGCCTCAATATCTAGTGGTGGTGTGCTGCTAGTTGATTGTCCTCTAGAAGCCACAAATTGTTCACCAAAGGCCTTTGTTTTTCCAACACAAATCCCACCATGGCCTCTCACGTGTCCATCTTGTTCTTTTCCTAACACCATGAACATCTCATCCTTGTCCCCCAAACGTTTGAACTCTCTAGTGGCTTCCTTTTTCTCCCACTCCATCTACTATAACACAAAACAAAAAATGCTTAGCTAATATATATGTATACACACACACACACACACACACACACACACACACACACACACAAATATACATGTGTGTGTGTGTGTGTGTGTGTGTGTATATATATATATATATATATATATATATATATATTATATATACGCATATAATTTCTTATTTTCATTATGAACTAAACAGTGATTCAATAACTATTTTTGCATTAGGATCATGGATGACCCACTTCCCGTTACCATCCTTGACATTGTGTGAACACAAATTCTAAAGTTCGGTCACTACTCATAGTAGCAAGAGAAGTAGAAGAACTGGCCGTTGTCGTTAAGCTTACATTTTGGTAGATTCCATCTTCTATCCAGGTCGGTCTTCACTCATCAAAAGTTAAAGGGTCCATGTGTACCACAACTTCTTTTGTTTTGCATTTTTTAAACTTTTTTTCATGCTCTTCCTGCATATAAGATCAATAGGTTAATAATTTAAGATATCATATGAAATTGATGACAGAAAGAATGG
Organism: Bassia scoparia; assembly: GCA_008642245.1. Lineage (NCBI taxonomy): Eukaryota > Viridiplantae > Streptophyta > Magnoliopsida > Caryophyllales > Amaranthaceae > Bassia > Bassia scoparia. Next base: position 144,653 of record SNQN01000103.1, read on the forward strand.
CTAATTAATGCAACCAACAATAACAATAAAAACTAAAAAACATTATCTGACAAACTAAAAAAAAAACTTTGTCGAGCTTATTTGTGGCAAGGCACGTGTTTTCTCACTAAAGTGGGTTCTGTTAGATGAGAGAAGGTTTGCAAGCCTTTCAAGATGGGTGGTCTAAGTATCAAAAATAGAAGTGTACGTGTGGAATATTTGTAACATTGCACGTCATGTTAGGGCTATTGCACACAAAAAGGATAATATGTGGATCAAGTGGGTGAGCTCGGTTTATCTTAAGCAGGCAAATTGGTGGGATTATAAATGCCCATTGGACTGTAGTTGGGTTTGGAGGAAACTTTGTAAGGTTAAGGATTATTTAGTGAGGATGGGACTACAGGATGAGATTATGCGTATGAGTCATTTTTCTGTTTCTCAACTGCACGAGCTGAGAAAATTCCATGGTGTGCTTTTGTTTGGAACAGAATCACTATTCCTAAGCACCGGTTCATTGCTTGGCTCGTTATGATGGATAGATTGAAAACTAGACTAAGGTTGGTGCATATGAAAATTGCAAGAATGGTTGTTGTGTCTTATGTCAAAATTATTTTGGAATCTTTACCTCATTTGTTCTTTGACTGTTCTGTTAGTAAGCTGATATGGGATAATATCCGACTGTGGTTACTTGRTTGTTTTGGCAACACTTATGTTTTTAGCTACAGGATGGTGCAGAGTAGCTCTAGGTCTAACTTCCAAAAGGCAGTTTGCTATGCTATTATTAGTGCTGCGATGTATTTTATTTGGAGAGCTAGGAATAGTTTGTCGTGGACTAATCATGCTGTGAATTGTGAGGTTTTGTATAATTAGATTAAGGAAACAATTGTAGGTAGAGTCCGTAGCATTATGCCTTCTAAGATTTCGAGGAAGGATCATGCTTGGTTTGATCAGATTGCTATGTAATCTAGTTTTTTTTCTAGTCTAAGTCTCTTAAGGGGTGCCAACCTAGTTGGGATGCCTTAGGGGCCTAGACTTTATAGGTTGTAATGTTCTTTGTGCTATAATGGAATTTATTTACTTAGCAAAAATTAAAAATTCTAAAGGTTAATATGTAAATACTTACAACTCGTGGTGGAGTTGGCAACAAAAGCAACCTAATCTTCTACGTTAATGTTATTATAGATTTGATTAGGCATCGTATCTAGTACTTTCTTAGGTTCATCTTTTGCCCTTGGCTTCTTAGGCTTTGTTCTATCTCTTGTGAAAGTGATCCATCCACTCACTAGCTTGGATTTATGATCCTGAAACCTTCCTTTAAGATCGAAGTCAAACACCTCTTTTTTCAGTTCATCAGTAGGGTCAATATGGAATAAATTCTGAAAAGAAAGATAAAATTTATTAATTGTGTAACAAAACAATAAAATAAACAATAATTTAAAAAAGGAAAAATTCACAAAAATAAACCGACATTTCATGGGTCTTTTAAAAATTAACCAACCTTTGGATTATCCCATGATAATTCGACCTTTGGGGGACATCTTCCAAAAATGAACCAGATGACCTACTACCTATTCTTAACGTTAAAATCAAATTTATTTATTTATTTATCCTTTTTTTTTGTTAAAACACTTTTTTTTTACAAACTCTCACCCTCCTCTCTTTCTCTCCTCTCCTCCTCGCGACATCTCTCTCTCTCTCCTTCCCTTCTCATGACATTTCTCTCTCCTCCCACCACCCACCTCCACTCCACCAGTCCAAACCGACCCCTAAGTAAATTCATCTGGCTTCACCCTACACTCACTTTGCATTACAACAAAGTAAGCCAGAGCTTTCTCATACAAATCATTTTTTATAAAAGCTGAAATAATTGAAGACCAGCAAACAGAATCAAGTTTAGACATTTTATCAAACACATTGCGTGCATACATCAGCCATCTGCTCTTCCCATACATACCTATTAAAGAACTTGCAATCACATCATTCGACTCAAACGCGCCTCGGAAAACAACCCCTTGAAAGCACATACCAAGCCTTACATTGCATCCCCAATTTCAGAACATGCTTTGATCACAGAAGACAAAGTAAATGCATTAGCCTCAATTCCAACATCCAACATATCCCAAAAAACTCAATTAATTTAGCAGGTTTCACCTTTACATATCCTGTAATAATTGAAGTCCAAGAAATTTTATCTTTCACACATAATTCATCAAACAAATTTGTTGTTGACACCAAATTTTTACCCAACTTAAAATACAGAGACAATAAGCTATTACCCACGAGAGTACTTGCAAGCAACCCAGATTTAAGAATGTAAGAATGGAATTGTAAGCCATGATTATAGCAATGAATTTTAGTAGCAGTTTGCAAAAGAGAAGCATAAATTAGAGGCTTTACATAAGAATTTATTTGGGTTGATTCTAAGTTTTGAAGGAGTATGAGACTTTTGAAGAATAATCCTGTTTTGCATTGATTCAGGATTGCAGAGTATTGGTTTGATCGCATTTTTGGAGAATAAGAAACAACACTGTAATTGCGTTTGATCCATTGTACTACTACACAGGTAGTTCTCAAGGGATGATAGGAGTAAGGCGTGGTTCACTACTTGTACTTTTTGTTTTGCTTGTAATGGAGCACTGTTACAAAGTCTATGTAGAAAAGATTAGCATGTGATTTCGTCCGGATTGTTTTCTATGATTTGCTTGTAATGGAATCAGTAACAGCCTACACAACATGATATTAATGCTCCAACCTGAAGCAATAGCATACATCATGAAATAAATTAGAGCAGAAATGTTTAGTATGTGAACTGTTCTGTTAGAATGCGATGCTTGTTTTCTATGATTTATATTTAAGCATATTTTCTGGGATCTACAATTATATGTTTATAGTTATGGTTACTGATTCCATTACCTATATAACCAAGGGATAGAGCGAGCAGTGTTACTATTTTTCTTGTAATGGAATCAGTAAAAGCCACCAGCACCGACACGATGGTGTGGGAGGTGGAGGGAGATAGAGAGTGAGTGAGGTGTGAATAAACAGGGGAGAAATCAGGTGGGTTGTAGTTTGGTGCATTAATGGGTGGTCAACAAAACAAAGAGGAAAACAAAGTCAATAGGTTACCTTACCTAGAGCAACCTGTTAAAAAAAAAACAATGGGTTCATTTTTGGAAGACATGCAATAAAGGTTGGATTTTCTGAGATAATTCAAAAGTTGGTTTATTTTTGGAAGACCCATGAAAGGTCGATTATTTTTGTGAATATTTCCTTTAAAAAATGCTTTCTAGAGTTTTCCATTACTTACCACTGTATCTTCCCATAAAGTTTTCAATAAACCCTTAGGCATGTCCTCCCATTCATGCAAAATATTAAGTTTTCACACACAATGACCAAGATGTTTCGCATAAGGACTCTTAAACTTGCCACATGGGTGACCTTTTTTTTATTGTACTCAAGGTACATAGGTTCCGCCACTTTGATCCCTTAGTTCGGTCCTCGCCCTTTTTTTTGCTTTTTTTTTATGTTTATGTCACAACTTGTTTCTCTTGCGTATGTATTACAACTTGATTCTCTTCAGTTTGTGTGACTGTTTGCTTCTACTTCTTTGTAGTTTGTTTCACAAATTGCTTCTTTATAGTTTGTTTCACAGAAGGCTTCTCTTGATCTTCTAGGTCACCTTTATCAAATTCTTTGTACTTATCATAGTCCTCATCCCTAGTACTCCCCCTCTATATCATCCCCATCACTTGTCTTTGTATCATCCCCTCCAAAGCCTTATAGCGTACCTCATCTTCATTTGCCTCAATGTTAGGGACTCCCATAGTAACTTGAGTATACACAATAATTACAAAAAAAATGAGAATCTCAACCTTACAATAATTACCAACATGGCTAAAAAAATCATTGATACATGCTTCATAGTAAATAGAAAACTAAGTAAATCAAAGCCAAGACATACCTTCTTAGGAAAAGTCTTAGAGCTATGATTACATGTTTGGAGTTGACCCATGACAAACTGTGCTTTTTTGTGAATGACTAAAGCTTCCTTCATTGCCCTATTATCCACAATCCTTTGCATTCTCAACCTCTCATATTCAATAGTAATTGGTTCATCACTCTCAGCATGTTGACTACTACTACTTATTGATTTTTAGGCTTTTTTCTTTGTCACTATTCCTGCTAAAAAGAAAATCATTACTTATGACTTACACATGACTAAGAAATTTCAAAACAATAAGTAGTAAATTTTTTTATAAAATAATTTAATATAAATATTTACTAAATAATAAGTAGTAAAAATTCGGAGTGTTACAATCGATATTGCAAAATTAACGATCGACATCGTGTAGACATGGATATATACCTACAATTAAATGTTTGTATGTAACAGAAACAATAAAATAATTTAATGTGCAAAAATAAGTGTTTGTATATATCAGTTAAAGCAACAAGCAACACAAACCTCAAATATGAAATTGAATTCGAAATATCAAAGTGAACACAACAACAACAACAAAAAATGGCAACCTGAATAGCAATTAAAAATATTAAATAAACTATATTTAATTGAGCCCTAGAATTCCCTACTAAAAAGAGAAATAAAATGCACATTATAAGCATATCTATCTCCAAAAAATATCTTAGCACACATGTATATTGTTTCTAAGACTCCTTCGGTGTGATCTTTATGCAATGTAAATTGTTTCGTCATCTATTTCCCCCATCATAGCCATTTTAGGATTGGTAAAAGGCAGACTATCCTCAAAGGCGTCATATTCATCCTCATCATCAACATCGCTAACCCCAAAATTGCTTTTTTTCCTTGGGACCACAATGGACCAATTTTTATCAGCAGGGTCGGTGATGTAAAACACTTGCTTTGCCTGTGATGCAAGTGGCTCAGCACTTTCATGCAAACAATTTAAGTCTACAAGAGTGAATCAACAAGGGTCATCTTTCCTTACACAACGTCCATTATAACTAATCCTTTTGCAACCAAAAAGGCCAACCTTGAATGTAGAGTAATGAGCTCCCATATTTCGTCAATTCTCTTGTAATAGGACAACTTGGCATCCACTAGGGATTTGTCCTTTGTGCTAGCATAAAATGTAGTTGAGGCTAAAATCAAAACACCACTATTCTGTAGACAAGCTGACTTTTTATCTCGACCCTCTATCTAAAAAGTGTACCCATTTACATCATAGCCATCATACATATTAGCAAAATCACGAGGGCCATATGCTAACCACGTGACAATTCAGAAACACCTTCTTCTTGTTGAATTATCACTTGATCATGAAACCAAGTTATAAATGTTTTGCTATGCAACTACACCAATGCTCGTTCTATTTTAGAAGGATCTTCAACTCGTAATTTCTTCATATGCTCAACCAAATATGTATGTACTTCTGTAACATGATGGAGCACATTCAAATGTGCTTGATGAAGTCTATCTCTAGTTGGCGTGATAATTCTTGCACCGATGGTCCCCTATCTCGTAAGTCTTCCCTCATGTCGGGATGTCGGAAGGCCAATATAATGATACTGCCCTCTGGTGCGGCTGGATTCCTTACTCCATCTTTTAATGAACCCACGTGTCTTTCAAAAGGATAATACCACCTCAGAAAAATGGGGCCACAATTTCTCAAACAAGATGGATAATTAAATGAACCATTATGTCAAAGAAAGTTGAGGAATGAAAATACATCGAAAATTTACACAAGATTTCAATCACATCTCTTTGAAGCACAACAAGTTTAATGGGGTCCATAGCTTTACTTAATATCATGTTAAAGAATGAACAAAATTATCTAATTGCAAATCTAACATGTTTCGGCAATATCTCACGAATTACAATTGGTAAGAATACTTGCATCATGACATGGCAATTGTGAGATTTCATGCTTGCTAAATGCAACTCACCATTCAAGGACACAAATATTATCAGGTTAGATGAGTAGCCCGATGGAACGTTAATGCCATGCAAAGACTCACAAAAAATCCCATTTTCTTCTTTAGACAACGTGTACAAGCTGGAGGCATGTAATTCTTCTTGCCATCTTTCTTCTTCCTTCCTTTATTACCATCTCCATTGTCTACATTCTTCTTTATCATTTTTTTCAATGTGATTTTTTTGTTTACTCTCTCCTCTACGTCATATCCTTGTTCAGGGTTCTTTCTTTTCTTATTTAGCCTTTCTTGAACCAAATGTTTTGGGCGAAGTCCCATGCTTTGAAAGTACTCACGCACATCCTTTATGTCTTTTGTACTGTCTTGTTTGGAATGTTCATAAGAGTCCCAAGAATGGAATTGCAAACATTTTCTCTATRTGCATGATATCCTGAAAATTTCTCAACTATAAATCTTTCTGTATGGGCGCCGGGGCGTCACCGGGCCGGACTAGGTCCGGTCCCTCTACTCCGGGGGGTATAATTAGTTGCTGACTCGAATTTTGCCTGAAACAAATTCTTGCTTTTGCGTAGTRTGAGTAAGCCTTAAGTTGTGTGTTAATACTTGAAACGAGTAGACACTACTACAAAAATAGTCGTTTTTCAACACTTTTTAGGCCATTTCTCAACACATAAAAGTGTTGAGAAATTAATTCTAAAATTTGGGTGTGACTAATTTCGACACAGTATGGGGCACTTTTTTTGTTGTAAATCTCAACACTTTTTATAAAGTGTTGAGACTTTCGGCACTATTTTTTGTTGAAAATCTCAACACTTTTTTTATAAAGTGCTGAGACTTTCGGCACATTTTTTGACACAAAAAAGTGTTGAGATTTTCAACACATTTGAAGGCACAAAAATTTGTTGAGACTTTCAACACCAAAAGGTGTCGAAAATTTCAACACATTTTCGGACACGAAAAAGTGTTGAGATTTTCAACACATTTTAGGACACAAAAAGTGTTGAGATTTTCAACACAATTTAGGACTCCAAAAAATGATGAAACTGCCAACGTTTTTTTTTTTTTTTTTTGTAATGAGTCGATAATGACAATTTTCGATGTTTAGCCCATCATCCCCTTTTCATCRTCGATTTTTTTATAACTTACTACATACAACTATAATAACCAACAAGGGGAAACGATAATTAAAATAAGATAATAAACAACGTAAATATATATACTAAATTATATTATATATTATAAATAAAATATATTCATCAATACGTCAACGTATATCTAACAAGTGTTGTACGATATTAATCAACAACTAGAACAAAATTATTCCATAAGGTAAGTTTTCAAAAGAAGTTCAACTACGAAAATAAATAACAAGCGTCATTCTGACGATTGAAGCTAAGCTTGCTTGATTTTAGTACTCAAAGCTCATTCTGACGATTTCTGTGGAGCATCTCCAGTCTTATCATTTTCCCCATCATCACAAGCATCATTGTGTGCCTTGTAAAAAATAATATAAGTAAGGTCAAAATATGAAAATTTGAGAATCTAAATCACATTTTATAATCAACTCAAATTTATATAGTGGAGGAACAACTCAAAGACTTAAGCTAATAATTTTACTTTGGTGGCCGCACTAACCAGCACCACACACAACAACAGTAACCACAACAAATATAATAAGGCAAAGGTATATACACAAATACAAAGTGCATAACCACTAGCTATGATCTTACCAAACATATTAAGATCTTACCGGGCAACGGAAATTCCAATTGAAGGGGTAAGGCTAGTGTCATTCTTTTCTTTCTCATTGTTAGGATCTTCTATATATAATGTTATTTAGGCAGAATTTTTTGCAAATCTTAAGGTTTTTTCATTCATCATTAACTATGACATGACCTGCAATTTTATGCTCTTTGATGGGATTACTCCTTGATTGATACTGTATATATTTTTGATGGTTACCCCAATGATCCAACCATTGCATTTTATATATTTTGGATGGTTACCCCATTGACCAACCCACACTCTCCCCCTCTCACCTCCCTCCTAGCAGGCTCGTTGACCCACTGACCCAACCGTTGCATCCCTCTCCACAACTGTCACACCGCAACAGCTCTCCCACACCACCACTGCACCGATTCACTTCTTTGGCTCATATTTCTTTCCATTCTTGGGGTAAAATGCAAAAGATTCACTCAAGCTAATTTCTACTCAGATATCAGTACCTTTGTTTTCCAATTTTCAGATTATGATTCACTCAAGCTGCTGTGGTGTGGTGGCAGTGGGGAGAGATGCAGCGGTGGAGGCTGCTTGGGAGAAGAGAGGGCTGGTGGTGGGGAATTTTGTGCTGCAGTTAATTTCAACTAATACTTTCCACTAATGATGTAGTTTATAATTTTCTGTGGTTCTTTGTCTTATTTTTTGCTGTAAACTATTCGTTGCAAGAATTTTACCTCATAAGATTCTATGATTGAGGAAGACAACCTGTAAGTGTGAACTCATGAAATTATGTTACTTTATTGTAAATGTTAGCCTTTCATCGTATCACTATTTTTGCGTGAAACCTATTCTGTTTCAGATTAGGTCTGAACAATAATTCATGCTCTAATATATTTATTTGTACAGTTTTATCATGTTTTGTAACTATCTCTTTTTTTCCCATGTATTTCGTGATAATAATTACAACTATTAATCAAGCAATGATGGACGACATAATAAGAGACTCATGGGTAAATTTTGTTTTGAAAAATAAAGAAGTGATCAACAACAAGCTAGAGCAAAGTGTATTGTAGCTTGATCATCCAATGTTTTTTATTAGTGTTTTTTTCTTAGGAAATCTAWTTCCATAAGTTCTAGTACTTAGGAAAAGAGGTTTCTTAATATACATCCAAAAAGATCTATTTTATAAGGACACACCAGTAGGAAATAGAAAATAACAAGTAGAATAGATGATGAGAGCAAAAATATATACCTTTGTGTTGGCCACTTAAGTTTCTTCTGCTAGAAGAAGTGCAACTTGTTTATCAGGATGATACTTCTAAGCAACATCACGATAACTCTTCCGTAGCTACTCTTCAGTAGCAAGATATCTCAGATTTGCCAAGCCCAACAATGCATAATGGTCCTGTTGCTTTCCATCAGCACCAGATTTCTTCTTACTCTTACCATTATAAGACTCAAAGGAAGGAACGTAGTTTTCTCTTTATCATTTGGTACACTTGAATCATCTGTTTTCGAATCATCTTTTTCCGAATCATCTTCACATAAACCAGTAAGTCTGAGAGCAGTAGAGTGAAAAGAATACCCATTAGGCCTAAAATTGGAAACCTTCAAAGGGAGACAATTTGAAGAAACATAGAGTGGCTTCCCGTCTTTAAGTTTTCTGTGTAGGCTATACGTAGTACATTACTCACTTGCTGGGCCATCATTCCTTAATAATGGCCCGAGGATCAAGAAGAAAAGAATCAACCAACGAAGAGGGATCCAAAGATTATTCACTCAACAGAACTAGCAAATTACACACTCTGCAAACGAAAAACATAATGAAGTCAATGCCAAAATATGCATTAATATAAACACAACCTTGWCACAGCTAAAACACTCTATAAAGACATAAATATATCCTTGGATCAGCAAAGCCGTAAAGGGTTCCAAGAATCCCAACTTCCATGAGAAGAATAAAAAAGACCACAGATGTTAGCACAATCTGGCAAAGAATATGATACTCAATATTCATGATTTCGAGCCAATTAACATATTTTAGTTACACAGGACATCGGGAATACATAATATCATCCAWATAATTTTCAGTTAATTACAATCAAAGTCTAAACTTATGCTACTCAGAGTGAAGAAACCAAATTCAAAAACAAGTTTGCATCCTGATGTTGGACTATACCCCGATACCCATGTTGAAATAGAGAAAATTCAATAGAGTAACTACTTTTGAGAATGGAGGCATAGGTTTTTGGAAAGAAAAAAGAATCTGGGTTATTGTATGCCAGCATAAGAAAAAAAGGTAATTGTTTCAGTTCGAAAAAGAAAATGTCTTTTTTATAAGAGGAAATAAACACCACAGGCTACTGTCTAAAAATGTGGTCGAAAAATTACTAGACTTTTGATTTCTACATTACATACATAGAGAGCAAACATGAAAAGTCAAGTAGCCATATCCTAGGACTTGATGCAGTTCATGGATAAAGATGGCAACACCTAGACTTTAAGGAAAGCAGCAATCTGCTTGAATAGCTTAATAAAGCCTAACCACATATTTAAGCAAGGTGGATAACAAGCCTATATGCTTTCTGAAACAACTAAGCAATTTCTTATTCCTTCAATCTAAACCAAATAAAACTCGTCACTGAAATCACTAATCAAGAAAGACATACTATAATTTGCTGTAAAAAAAATCATACGAATTTTTATACAGCTAGGCTTATTCTTAGTAACATAGCATGCATTCACAACCAGGATTTTTACAATGGCTGCAAGTGGGAAGCTTACGTCCTGCACTGCACTAATAAGAAATAAGAAAGGATTTGTGGATTATTAACGCAATCTACACTGATCTTATAGGTAAGCAAGACTTGGCATTTTAACCACAGCCAAAACCAATATAATCTTTCCCCACAAACATTTTTTTAATTGTTTTGTTTATAAAGAAAGAAAGCCAACAAAATCAAGGGCTTAATTAATCTGTATGATATAAGTGAATTGTGAGACAACCTGACATTCTAACTTTAAAAAATTGTTATAAAATTAAGGCATGAATTTACCATTGCCTTATTTTGAATATTACGAGCACGATTTGCATACTTTAGGGTATTGAGAGTCTCCTCTGCATTCGTATCCGTAGGACTGACGCATGCTGGGGGAAACAAAAAATATATTTTAAAGTTCCAAGAGTAAGGTATAGGAATGGGTTTAGATTTGTAAGGTTTATTTAACATATTGTTACACAACATACCAATCATCACTGTTTTACTATTTCCTCCAAGTGCATCCTGGTAATTAGACATATCACCAAAATATGTTATAAAAAATAACCATAAAAAGTAGAATCAATAAATCAAGAATGATACATACTTTAAGCTACATATGCAAAAAAAAATGATAAGAATCATGGTAATAACATCTACCTGTAACAAATGAGTGAGCTTGCTATCACAATATGGAACATGTCCTCCCTCTTCCTTTTCTTTTCATCTCCAAGTGCACTAATTACATTTCCAAGGGACAATAACCCCTTATTTATGTGAATTGTAGAAGAAGAAAAATGTCAAAACACTTATAGCATTATATAATAAAACTTGTAGCACTAATATTTGTTTGATTCGCTTAATTAAAATATCCATAAGAACAAACATTCACAATGATAACATTCATTAATTTGAATTGAAAAAAAGCAATAGCAAAGCAGAATTAAATGTTTATGTAAACTAACCAGAAAGTAGAAAGCACGAACAATTCGCAATAGCCAAGGCCCCAATTCTTCTTTGAAATCAAAATTCATACAATCAAATGATGCATACATGCAAGAAAAACAAGGAAAATTCAATCAAGCCCCAATTATTTATACGTTTTAAAAATGGATTTATAAGAAAAAATTGAAATTTTATATTAGAAATAAAATTGAACAAATCTATTAGTTATACTCACTAGTGAAATTGAACGAGTGAAGCTTCAACGAAATTGAAGTTGCGTGCTTGAAGAACTGATGAGCAACTTAAATTGAACGAGTTCAGAGATGAACAAGATGGTCGAGCGCAATTGAACGAATGAATGAAGAGATCAGCGATCAAAGTGAATCAGTGATGAACGAAAATTAAATTGACGAGAAGTTGAGACTGAAGGAGAATTATTGAACTGCAAATTAATTTAGGGTTTTAACCAAGTAAATGCCTCATTAGAATAAAAAAGAGCGGTTTATCTTAGGTTTTTTTATTTTATTTATTATTTTTTTAGGGTTTAATTTGACTTAATCTTTAGGCCCGTAATTAAATTAATAGAGGTCATGCACATCACGTGACAAATTAAACAATTTCTCAACACTTTTTTGTGACTATATTATGTCAACACTAAAATGTGTTGCATTATGTGTAAAAAAAAACACGGACCCTCTAAATTTTCTCAACACTTGTTAGTTGTGTTGAGATCAATGTGTCTAAAAACCACTATTTTTGTAGTAGTGAGAGGAAGTCGCCACTTCACTTCTTTCGGGAAGCTGCGGATTCCGGTTTAAGTTTAGCATAAAATAAGGCGAAGGATTGCATGTCTGGTCAGGAACTATAGATACATACATTTGTCCCTAGCCTAAAATGGCCAGTGATAAGACACCCCTCGCAACACACAAGTCGAATCGAGAGAGCTAGGACCCTAATAGGCCCTAAAAAATGCAGATTCCCTTGCACTGGACACCTCTTCAAGGTATTTAGCACCTCAAAAAATATTTTTTAATTTTCAAATAATTTTAACTTATTTTTAAACATTTTTCTAGAATTTTTCGGAATTTTTCTGAATTTTTTAAGCATTTTTGGCAATTTTCGGAATTTTCAGCAACTTAATTAATTTTGCAATAATTAATTAAATTATGAACACAATTCCAAAATTCACAAAGTGTTAGCACAGTACCCTATTTTTCTCAAGGAATTTTTACATATTTTTTCCATAATTGTTCGATTTATGGTTTAATATTTACGAATTTCTTAAGCAAAAACGCAAAACCGAGCATAGCGGGCCATCCCGGGAATTTTCGCCTCGTGAAACGTGTCCCGAGGAAGCCGAAAATCCCGTGCATCGTGGTAATATCAGCCATAATCGTAATAATATCAACTATGATCGTATAAAATCGCGTATATTTTATATGATGATATTACGATATTATTTCATTATAATTTCGCTATTCGATGTAAAACAATCTCGAATATCGCAATAATATCCGACGTAATCACAATAATATCAAATAATAATAGTATAAAATCACGTTGAATTATATTATGATATTATACAATCGCAATCACGCTATTGGAGGCAAGCAAAATCGGTCAAAATCGAGGTCGATACTAGGCGCAATTGCACCAAGTTTTGGGCGTAATTACGCCCAAAAACTTCCTATTTTGGCCAATTTCGACCCTTGCCTATAAATAGGGTTCTCTTCTATTCATTTCACTACTTTGGACGAGCATTCTCTCCCTCTCACTCATTTGATTATCTCTCTTTCTCTCTCAAAAACGCTTTCAAACACTTTCCAACACAATTCAAACACATAAAAGCATCTTCAAAGGCTCTTTCGCAATAGATCTAAGAGGTTTTCAAGGGTTCTAAGGTTTGACAAGGGTTCCTAAGGGTCCGAGGCAGCGTTCTTGGTCTTCCACATCGTGTTGCGAGGTAGGTTTGAGGCCAACGTCTCAATTCTAAATCCCCTTTAGCATGCTTGTTAAGATTTTCGACTTTCTATGTAATTTGCATGTAATATTGATTAACAAACGATTTGACAATTCAATTAAAAGCAACCTTAAGTCATAACTTCAAATTCCTCGTACGAGTGCTTGCATGCTTGTCGCACAACCATAATATGCTTTAACAAAGACCTGAAAATTTCGTGTTTCATGTCTAATAAGATAACTATGGACAACCGACATTAGGCTCCTAAAATACGGAATTAACAACACATGCCACAACAAACTAGACACTATTTGCATAATATTTTGTTAAACAACCCGCCTAGTAATATTGCATGCTTAGGGTTCCGGAAAACTGTTTGTTATTGTCTTTCGGATAATGAACTCGCAATAACTGAGTAGAGGCCGCTAGATGCGGGGGGGGTGCTGTGCACTACTTCAGCCTTACCCTTGTCCCCTAATACAGACCTTTGGTGCACTACCAAACATGGAGTCCTTCGCCTTGCTTCATGTAATTATAGACAAGGCTTAAAATAGGTTCAGCAACTTCCCAAAAGAAGTGTGATGGCAACTTCCTCTACTCATTTCGAGTATAAACACATAACTCGAGGCATACTCACAATATGCAAAAAAAAAGAATTCAATTCTAGCAAATGAACCGAGCCACCCTTAAATTGTACCCCCCGGAGTAGAGGGATCAGACCCAGTCCGGCCCGGTGACGCCCTGACACCCGTACAGTTTTATGGCGTGTGATGTGTGGGCAATACTCGAATTGTTATGCGATTTCAGCGTCCTTATGACGACATTGTGCTTTAGGCATCATTCATTACACAGAACATAGGTCGTCGGCACTGAGTTTCTGTTTTATAGGCATCACATCTCATATAAGTGTGTTCTACACTTGAGACAAGATCGGGGGGGCTCGCTTAAGATTGGTGYTGGTGCACTRCCTATGTAACCAACTCTTAAGCTTGATGCCCATCCCTACCATGATGTGCGGCTGCGTGCACTACAAAGTAGTAATGGTTTAGACATCCTTTGATCATCACAGCGGGCTGGATGTGTTAAGGATCGTTCTAAGCCTAGTCATGGGACCCTCTTGGACACCCGAACTGTCCTGTTCGATAACATAGCAACTGACTCTAGGTGGCTAGACTTTTGTTTTTCTTTTTCATATATGGTTCATGCTAACGTGACAACGTGCTACGGGCTTTTAGACTAAGGACCCTAGCTTTGCATTCATAACAAGCAAGTCATTGAATCATGTAACAATCCTCATATAGCAAGGTGATCATTCCTTAGGCGTCGTAATGTCGAAGTGGTTGTAAACTAGAATCATTAGGCGTTACGTCTTTTTGAGTCATACAATTGTAAACGGACGTCTGACCTTTGACCTTCGCCTTTTTAAAAGAAAAACAAAAAAAAAAAATGACGAAAAATAGTGAAAAATGAAAAATAAAAGGCGAAAGGCAAATTTCCGACGTTCATGCACTTTTACTTTTTTGAGTCAGTTAATTGGCAAGGGAATGATCATCCCTAAGACATGCGTTACATCACAGGTTGATTCGACATGGAACTTAACTTTTGGTCCATGTGGAAAAAGGGTAGGCATAGGGTTCGTTCCACGGTTCTCAAGCAGCACTCCGTCAATCAACACCATTGCATTAATGGCCACAGAAAACTCTCACATCAACCAAGTTTTGGCAAGGTTTGACTCATTCGATGCTCGAATCACTAAGCTTGAATTCGATGTGCTTGAAGCTCTCATTGACAAAACCCCCGACACTCGAAAGCATGATGAGCTCGAGTATAAGATATTGAATGACCGCATCGCTAGCCTCGATAGACTTGTCACTAAGTTGGTCAACGTAATTGACCCTCTCTTCACACGAATATCACCAAAGTCGTGGCCATGATATCAAAGGTTCCATGATATCATGGCCATGATATCACACGAATATCACCAAAGTCGTGGCCATGATATCAAAGGTTGCTTCACCTTCAGGAACATTCTGTAAGATATAATCGTTGCAAGAACAAGTCAAGTGGAGGGGTCGATGTCTGCATGCTCAAAGAAAACGAATCTTCTTTCGATCCTTCCATCCTCATAAAACCAATTCATCAGATAAGCCCGAAAACGGTTGCACTACCAATGGGTACTTCAATACAACACAAGGAAAATGTTTAGTCAATTTAGTTCCACCTCCGTTGAGTGAAGTCTTAGATGCCTATCAACCCTCAAGCGATCCCATGATTTACGACTGCTACAAGAGGGCCATGATCGAGAAGTTAAAGACAGGATGGGATAGTCTACCCTACCCTACAGGCAAAAACTTCCAAATGTGTAAATGGCAAGTCCATGAAGCACAGGATTACAATCAAAGATCATTGGCCGACCTTCTGAATGACATGCTCTACAAAGTTTGGAAGCTATGCGATGCTAAATCTCTAGGCAAGAGCATGTGTGTATGTCGAGAATGGGGAAAGAAGATTCCCGAATTCGTTTGGGATCCATACATCTTAACGGACTTTGAGAAATACCGCCTTAACGGTTTTTGGGGCGAACCACATAGAGAATACGTTGGCGATTACCGAGGAAACGCTTGTTTCGAACTTCCACCCAAGTTCCCTCCATCATTCTTGTTTTATAGGAAAAGAAGCACATGGTTCAAAGACTCTTACGACTGCAACTTTGTAGACAGGGATCCTGTCCCCACAAGCAAGGCATTTTCCCTAGATGGCCTCGAAGCACAAGGTTTGGGTCTGCTGTTTGGCCAAGAAATCACCCCTCCAACTGAACAAGAGGTTTTCATGACCATGACCAAGGAAGCATTCGATTCCACAACTCTCATCACACTAGTCGAAGGCTTAGTTCATGGTTGGCGCAAAACCGTGAGGATCACTACTCCAGAAGGCAAGTTCATCAAGTGCACCATGGGCGAAGGACCAATGCTCGAGGATACTGAATCTGAGACAGAGTCTAAGTCTAGTGTTGTAGAAGCTAGAATAGCTAGTCCTAAGGGGTGTCCTCCTAATTCTGTAAAGGAGCCTAGTGTCCCCCTTTCCCTTGTCAATTAAGTCTCTTCGAAGACAAACTTATCTGTACTCTCTTTAGAGTTTAATAACATGCTCCTTTATGTTTACTCTTCTTTTCCTTCTTATGATTGCTTTAATTCACAACTCGAAAACAAACAAAACAACAATGAGTTAATAAAGGAAATGGAAGAGCACGAAAAGAAAACTTCCGTCATCGAGCAAACAGAAAAGGTAGACATCTTTGACAACGACACGCCGCGGGAGATACAGATTGGTCTGACACTGATTCCGCAAGAAAGGGATGAGCTGGTTGCAACACTGAAAGAGTTCTAGGATGTTTTTGCTTGGTCCTATGAAGACATGCCAGGGATTGATCCGGAATTCCGCTCATAGAGGGGGCTAAACAAGTCAAACAAAAGCTCCGTCGAATGAAACCGGATGTTGCCCTTAACATTCGGCAGGAAGTCATCAAACAACACAATGTAGGCTTTATTAAGGTCGTTAATTACCCTCAATGGATAGCAAATGTTGTTCCAGTACCTAAGAAAGATGGGCGAGTTCGAATGTGTGTAGATTTTCGTGACTTAAACAAAGCAAGCCGAAGGACGACTTCCCTCTACAATGCATAGACGTTCTCGTAGACAACACAACAGATCATGCCTTGTTCTCATTCATAGATGGGTATGCGAGGTATAACCAAGTCAAAATGGCAGAAGAAGACATTGTAAAGACAAACATCACCACTCCGGGGGGGGGGGGGGGGGGCTATACTGTTACATTGTGATGCCTTTTGGTCTCAAAAATGTAGGCGCCACATATCAAGGAGCTGCCACTGCTCTACTTCATGACATGATACACAAATAAGTAGAGATTTATGTCGACGATATGATCGCCAAGTCAAAAGATCGCGAAGGACATACCCTTGCACTCACTAAGGAAGTTCTTTCAGAGACTCCGACAGTTCAACACTCGTCTCAATTCGTAAAAATGCGCATTCGGAGTCACTTCAGGCAAACTCTTAGGTTTCATCATCAACTCTCGAGGCATCGAGATCGATCCAACAAAGATCAAAGTAATCATGTAACTTAGGCCACCACARAATAAAAAGGAGATCCAAGGGTTCTTAGGTCGACTCCAGTACATCAGCAGGTTCATATCCAAGCTCACAATGGTTTGTGAACCCATCTTCAAGAAATTGAAGAAAGGTGCACCCAAGAAATCAGATGATAGTTGCCAACAAGCTTTTGACAGGATCAAAGAATACCTCACCAATCCTCCTGTGTTAGCTCCTGCTCGCCCTTGGCATCCGTTACGGCTCTATCTTACAACAACAAACACCGCCGTTGGAGCAATGCTCGCTCAAGAAATCGACGGCAAGGAAAGTGCAATCTATTACCTCAGTAAGAAGCTCCTTCCATACGAGGAACGATACTCTGCCCTAGAGAAACTATTCTTGGCTTTAGTGTGGGCATCCAGAAAGCTTCGACATTACTTGCTCACACATACCATACACATTGTATGCAAAGGGGATCCTCTAAAATACCTCTTTAAAAAGCCAGCAGTCAACTGACGCATGTCTAGATGGATGGTTATGCTTGCTAAATTTAACCTTAAGTTCGTACCTCAAAAAGCCATCAAAGGTAGTATTGTCTCCGAGTTCTTAGAAGACTCTCCAAACGAAGTCCTTCCYGAGGACTTTGACTTTCCAAACGAAAAGCTTATGATGACCGAGGAAGACAGTTGGTCGTTATACTTTGATGGTGCATCTAATAAAAAAGGGTGTGGAGTTGGAGTGCTTCTAATCTTGCCACAAGAAGAGCATACCTGGACTTCGACGTCACTAACAATGCCACGGAATACGAAGCATGTATTCTAGGTCTGCAAGCTACCATTTCACTTAACGTAAAGAAACTACGGGTATATAATGATTCCTCACTCATCATAAACCAGATATCAGGCCGATGGAATGTACGAAGTGAAAGCCTTACTCCGTGTCAGTGCTATCTTGAGAACATTGCATCCTAGGTAGACGAAGTCGAATACACCTACCTACGGCGCGAAGACAATCAATTCACAGATGCACTAGCAAAGCTTGCATTCATGGTGCAAATTTCGAGTTCAGTGACCCAAATGCCCTTAGTTATTGAATGAAGACAAGAACCAGCATATGTCTACACTTAGACGATACAAATGAGGTGCCCAACCTCGATCCAGAAGAGCCATGGTACAAAGACATCAAGGACTACCTAGAAACGGGCGAATATCCTTCTAGTGCAACCAAAAAGCAACAAAGAGCTTTGAGGCGTCTCGCCTCTCAGTATTTACTTCAAGGCGGAGAACTCTACAAGCGCCACTACAATGGTCTCCACCTATTTTGCATCACTCAACGAATAAGCAAAATAGTCATGGAGCACGTCCATGACGGGATCTGTGGAACCCACATGAATAGTAGGCTCCTAGCCTCTAAGATCATCAAATTGGGGTATTACTAGACCACCATGGAAAGGGATTGCATGCAATACGTTTGTACGTGAGACACCTGCCAAAAATACTCTAATGTGCAGCATGTTCCTTCGTCTCTCCTATCCACATTTGTCTCTCCGTGGCCTTTCTCTACATTGGGAATAGACATAAAAGGGAAGATAACACCACCCAACCAAGGAGGTCATGAATTCATACTTATGGCCATAGATTACTTCACAAGGTGGGTCGAAGCAGTGTCATATGCAAAGCCCCAGGGCTAAGCACGTGGCAAAATTCATAGAAAACAAAATCATCTATCGCTATGGGGTCCCTCATGAAATCATTAGTGACAACGGCACCAACTTTCAAGCAGAGTGTGCGAATCTGATTGCCAAATATAAGATTCAGCACCAGAAGTCATCACCATACAGGCCATAAGCCAATGGGGAAGTCGAAGCAGCTAACAAAAATCTAAAAACTATTATCACTAAGATGATAGAGAATATTTGAGATTGGCCGCAAAAGCTACACTTCGCCCTATGGGGTTGCAGGACCTCTATTCGCACTTCAACACGAGCTACTCCATTATCACTTGTCTATGGTGCCGAAGCTGTTTAACYAGTAGAACTAGAGATCCTGTCTCTACGCATCGTCCTAGAAAGCAAACTCCCAGAAGTAGAATTGGTAAGGGCGAGATTCGACGAGTTAGCTTTGCTCGACGAAAAACGGCTAGCAGCCTTACATCATGTGCAAGCATACCAAAAGAGGGTTGAACGGTACTTCAATCAGCGAGTCAAAACACGAGGCATCAAAGAAGGTGATTTGGTTCTTAAAGGACTTCGTAAAATAGTCTTAGATCCTCGAGGCAAGTTTCGTCCTAATTGGGCAGGTCATTACATTGTGAAAAAGATCTTACCAAAAGGGGCAGTTCAACTAATGGACACAAATGGTGATAATTTCTATAGCCTCACCAACTTAGACYAACTCAAGAAATACTACGTCTAAGGCATACACGCGCACCGCGTCTCAGCAACACAATAGCATCATGCATCAGAACTACGGATGGCCTGATTCCTTATGGGATATGTAGGCAACCTTGCCCTGAGGCTCGACCACAATAACAAGTGCCCTACTTGTTTTGGGCTTAGCAAGTGAAAAATAGTCAAGCGGCAATTTGACGAAGTTTTCTTCAGCATGCTCAAAGTAAAAACAATGTATAAAAAGCAATGCAAGTTTGTAATGGATTACTACTTGTAATTTAAATTGAGCAATTACGACTCAAAAGGAATCTTCAAGTTCCAAAGTTCACTTATTACATGCAAAACAGCTTGCAGGCCAATCACTTTAATAACTCATTAATAAAACAAACATTAAATCAAACAAGAGTTGTGGAAAAAAGCAATCATACCTTCCTTTCCTCTTCTTGCTCCATGGTATCATCCTTCTTTGCACCCGAGCTTTCACCTTTAGGTTTCCTTACCAATTTGTGTCTCTTGGGTCTATCTTCCACAACAGCCTTCCCTTTTCCTTTAGCATCCCCTCGAAGCATCACTTTATGCCCAAGTCTTCTGTCAGCAACATTTAAGTCAAAATCTCAAAGGAGGAAGCCTTTCAAGCCTACTCCAAACGGGCACCTTCTTAGGACTAAGTCTGTCCTTAGCAGAAATAGCTCCAGACTTAGCAGTCGAGGTCTCAGTAGAGTTATAGTCAAGTCTCTTACTCTTGTAATGGTCCTTCTCCTCGGCACATCTTGCCTCAGCACGACTCATCACGTAAGTGGCACTCATCTAGACACAGTATTGAGCGAAAATCTTGTGGTCACCTCGAGCAAGTGGGGTCACCTCAAGTGTAGAATGGGATTCCAAGTACTTCTCCCACTCTCACTACTAGAAATTCACCTAAGGCCGACCGAAATTACCGACCGCAAATAAATAGGTCGGTAATACCGACCGAATTAACGGTCGGAAATACTGACCGATTTCAGTAAATTCATTGGTTTTTTTCCCTCAGAYGTTTTTCCCTCCATTAAAAGAAAAATCCACTCACCGACCGATATTTCGGTCGGTACACTACACTAATATTTTTTAAAAAATCGCTGACCCTTTTCCAGTCTCCCTCCTTTTATATTTATCCGGGTGCCCCCCCCACTACCCTTTCTTTTTCGTATTCCTTATGACTCATTCTGTCTCTCTCCTCTCAATTCCTTATCACCTTATCTCATTCACTCCCTCTCTCCTCTCACCCTCACTCAATTACGAACCCTTCCTCCTTCCTTCTCATTTCTCTCAACTCTCTCTCTCTCTCTCTCTCTCTCCAGTCTCCTTACTCAATCACGGTCCTCCCTCCTCCGCCACCGCTGCTGCACATCCACACTTCCGCCGCACCCCACCCTTGGTTTTTTGAGGTTTGTTTTTGATTTTTTTCATATCTTGTTTTGTTTTCAATTTTTGTTGTTTAACTTTGTTTTTTTGGTTTAAATTTGTATTTGATTCTGAGTTTTAACGAAAAAATGTTGTAAATTTTGATGTAGGTTTAAATTTGTTAATGATTGAAATTCAGATCTATCATTACTTTTTTTTCCTTTTTGATTTTCATGTTAGATATAAGTTTTTCCTTCTTTTTTCCCCCAAATTTTCTTGCTTCTTTTAAAAAAATCTTCAATTTTTTGTTTTAGCCATTTTATCTTTAATTTCCTATTCTTTCGTTTTTGTCATAAATTTTCATTGTAATTTTCTTCAACTTTTCATTTTTGTCATTTTTTTAATTTTCACTTCTGTTTTAGGTTAGATCTAGGGTTAGCGCTTACTTTTCACTTCAATTTGCGAATTTTGGAAGTTTAGGGTTCAAAAATTTCACGATTTTGGGTGTTTAGGGTTCGTGGCTCTGCTAGGTTTAATTTTGGGTCGATTTTGGGATTTTTAGGAGTTGTATTCACACTCCTTGAGGTATTTGAATTCTCTTTTAAATTTAGTTCAATTTTTAGTTTTAATTCATTGAGTTAATTTATAATTTGAGCCTGAATTCGTTTTCTTTTTCTTTTAGAATTTTCGTTTTCATGTGGATTTTTAGATCTGATTTTATGACTATTCTTGTTGGAAATTTTGTTTTGGAAATGGCGACTATTCTTGTTGTTGGTTGGTTGGATGGTTGGGTGGCGTTGTTTGTGGTTGCAATGGTCGTTGTTTTGGGTTAGAGTGGTTGCTGGGTCGTGGCGGTTGTGGTTGGGTTGCGTGATTTCATTGTAGGGTAGAATAATACTTGGATTAATTATTAATAGTRTTCTCTTGAAATGTCACTGAAATTACAGTTATGATTTATATTTTGGTGTGATTTTTTGGGTATATTTTGGTCTGATTAAGGTATAAGTATGTGCAAGTCTGGTTTGAGTATACAAAGGATTGATTTTGTCTGGATTATAATTTGATTTGAGTTTAAGTACACATAATGTGATTTATAATTCAGGCCTGAATAAGAATTTGGTTTGAATCAGGTTAAGTATACACAAACTTGTATATGCGTATATCAGGTTGCAATCATAATTTGGTATGGTTGCCGCTTCTAGTATGAGCATGCCGCTTTTACTTTTAAACACTTATTGGTCTTCTTAGTTTTGTGCTGTGCTTGCATATAATAGATCTTAATTATAAATTTACCCATATAACCGACCTTAGCTTAATAGAAGGAATGCATTTTGGAGAGCCCCATTCTGTAAATTCTGTAATGTATGGAGAGTCTTAATTTATTTTGTTCAAAGGCAACTGCAGGGGCGGTGGTCGTGGGATGCGTCTTGCTAAAGAGCTAGATGAATTTGTGAAGTTGCTGTAGGTGATGATCAAACTGCTACTTTACTGGTTGTACTTTTCTTTTGCAGATTGTTGTTGCTAAGTTATATTTGTGTCAGATTTATCCATGCCTTAATATTGGTGCATGTATATATGAGTCTGTATGTGGGTTATGACCAATGTGTGGCTCAMGCATCAGTTTTTCAAGTGCTGCTTAAGACCTTAATATTGGTGAATGTATCTGCAAATAATTATTGATGTTCATGTTTTTTTTTGCTTCCTGAATTTTGGATCCGTATCTATCAGCAAGCTAAGAGTGAGGCTGCAGCTGCATTCAATAATGATGGAGTTTATCTCGAGAAGTACATACAAAATCCAAGGCATATTAAATTTCAGGTATCTAATAATTGATGTAGTGTTCTTTTTTACATATGATATGCTCGACATTATTAAACCACTAGATGTTCCTTCTATGGCAACCTGTGACCTCTCTTGATCTTTTCCTTTTGACATATATACATGACATGTATAGCGCAGGGAGTCGGGAAAAAATTATATCGTTACATCCCCTTTCTATAATTGTGTTTGGCGGTTTAAAAGTAGAGGATGCATGTGGATAGTGTTACCCAGTCGTAATGTACAAGTGTACAACAAAACTTAAAGACCCAAAGTGAAGGGGATCTCTTATCTTTCTTTTTCCTTTTTGCTATTTTTGGGGTTGGCGGTGGGAAGGGAACTATTCAGCTCAAATTATTCTAAATTTAGCAGCTTTAGACTGTTAGACAATATTAGAATATATTCTATTATTGTAGATATGGTTATTTTGTAGATATATTATTTGTATTATAATTATTTACTTTCGGATAGAATTAACCTAGATTAGAGTTGTATATAAACACTTCACTAATCAATGAAAAGGCTACGACAAATAATTCTATCATGGTATCAGATTGCTAGGTTTAATTCCTCTAAACCCTGCTTCTCTCTTCCGCTATTCTTTTCTTCTTTTCTCCTCTGTTTTCTGCTTCTTTTCTTTTCTTCTTTTCTCCTCTGTTTTCTGCTTCTTTTCTTTGATTTCGGACGCCATGGCTGAATCGAAGACTATTCATCCCGCCACCCTCGTCACAAACATCAAACAACACGTCCCTGTTGTTCTCGATTACGCGGGTGCTGGGTATAACAATTGGGCTACTCTCTTTAAGCTTCATTGCCGCGCCCATCTTGTGATCGATCACATTATACCCTATTACTGATCCCACAAGAAAGGCCTCTGGCAACGCCTCGACGACATTGTGCGGCAATGGATTTATGGGACAATATACCAGTGATCTTCTTTATTCGATCCTTGAAGAAGATGACAAGAGCCGTGATACATGGATTCACAATAACAAATCAGCCCGAGCCATGACTCTCGATTCTCAATTCACTGACACCATGTTAGAGCAGTTCGATGGTGTCAAAGCATACTGTGCTCGCTTGAAATTTTTGGCCGATAGTTTAAAGAACGTTGATGATCCTGTTTCCAATAATCGAATGACACTCCAATTGCTTAAAGGATTGTCCGACGATTACAAGGGCTTCCAATCTTCTGTCCAACACATCAAGCCGCTTCCGTCGTTCGAAGAATTGCGTTCCATGCTTGAATTGGAGGAACAAAGCAATGCATCCTCTCTCTCGCTTGAAACGCGTGCCGAAGCGTTGGTTGTGCCTGCTGTTTCTGTTCTGCCACCGTCTGCACCACCTGCGTCGTCTTCCTCTGGTTGTGGGTCTGGTCGTGGGTCTGGTCGTGGTGGTCGCGGTAATCGGAGAGGGAAGGGCAGGGGCCGTGGTGGTGGTCAGGACCACCATGGTCGCGGTCATCGCACCTCCTCTGTTTCTGGGTAGCAGCCCCCTGTTTCTCCTTCGTCTGGGCAGGGGTATATGGCTCCACCACCGTGGGCCTACTGGGCACCACCTGCGTGGGCCCAGCCATCGTGTCCTTACCCCTCTCAGACCCCAGGCCCTGCGTGGCCTTCCTCTGCTCCTTCTGGCCGTGCACAGCAACCCTCAACGGCTCCGGGGATTCTTGGCTCTCRTCCTCAAGTATATTATGCGGCTCCTCCCTTTTCGTTTTCTACTGCTTCTGTGCCGACGAACATCGATCAGGCCTTATATACGATGTCTTTAAATGATCCCAATTATTATATGGACACCGACGCGACGTCTCATATGACGCACTCCGAAGGTACTCTCTCTCCCTATTTTCATTTAAATCATCATATTCAGAATAATGTTGTTGTTGGTGATGGTAGTACGATTCCGATTAAAGGTTATGGGCATCACTCTTTATCCACTGCTTCTCTCAATCTTAGCAATGTCCTTCATGTTCCAAAGATCGTCAAAAATCTTATTTCCGTTCGTAAATTCACTCGTGATAATAATGTTTCAATTGAATTTGATCCTTATGGATTTACTGTGAAAAATTTGCAGACGGGGAGCGCTCTGGTGAGGTGTAATAGCAGTGGGGACCTCTATCCTTTTTCACCCTCTCTTCAAGCTTCTATTTTTCATTCTCCATCAGCTCTTGCAGTAGTGTCTTCGGATGTGTGGCATTCTCGTTTGGGTCATCCTGGAAATAATATTCTTAGTTCTTTGCGTAGTCGTAATTTRATTGATTGTAATAAGGTTTCGACAAATGTTTGTCATTCTTGTCCTCTTGGCAAATTAATAAAAACTCCTTTTACGATCTCCTAATCTCATACTGCTATGCCTTTTGATATTATTCACAGTGATTTGTGGACGTCTCCCATTTTGAGTTCTCATGGTCATAAATATTATTTCTATTTCTTGATAATTTTTCGAATTTTGTGGACTTTCAATTCCACGAAATCACAAGTTTTTGATTTATTTTGAGAATTTGAACTTACATTAAAATCAATTGAACGAGATGTCAAAGCTTTTCAGTGTGATAATGGCGGGAATTGACAACAAACCTTTACTCAATTTGTCAAAAAATGGCATGGTTTTTCGCCTCCCTGCCCATACACTTCTCAACAAAATGGCAAATCCGAGCGCAAAATTCAAACTATGAATAATATTGCTCGACTCTTCTATGCATGAGCTTCTGTTCCCATCTTTTGGCATCATGCTTGGAAATGGCAACATACCTACAACAATATCATGCCTTCAAATTGCTTAATTATCTTCTCCTACTCAAATATTATTTAATCGTACTCCCGACTATTCTCATTTGCGTTTTGGTTGTTTGTGTTTCCACTCTTTTGCCATCTTCTAAAATACACAAGCTTCAATCACGTTCTCTTCCATGTGTTTTTCTTGGCTATCCATCTAGTCATCGGGGTTACAAGTGTTATGATATGTCGAGTAATAGGATTTTTATTGCTAGGCATGTGTGGTTCGATGAGTCGGTTTTTCCGTTTTCTAAAGTGCATGTGCCTTCTTCTTCTGCCTATGATTTCCTAAATGTTGATGACAATTGTCTTGACAATCCTCCTTTGCGGCATCAAATTTTGCCTCATATTCAAACTGCACCTCAGCCCAATCCCTCTCACGGCCCTACTGTGCATGCTGGGCCAGGTGTCTTCCCTAGCCCACTTCCC
The DNA here is from genome assembly GCA_008642245.1 of Bassia scoparia. NCBI lineage: Eukaryota > Viridiplantae > Streptophyta > Magnoliopsida > Caryophyllales > Amaranthaceae > Bassia > Bassia scoparia. Next base: position 170,826 of record SNQN01000103.1, read on the forward strand.
TCTCCCATTTCTCCTTCTAGGCCGCAGGCCTTTGCTCCTTCTGCTCAGCCCAATATTGGGCCTTCTAATGTTTCTCCTTATGGGCCGCAGGCCTCTGCTTCTTCTGCTCATCCCAATATTGGGCCTTCTGATGCTTCTGGGCCGTCTCATCCTACTCCCTCTCTTTTCCAGCCCACTCCAACTGATACTTCCAGCTCTTTGTCTTCTCATGCGAGTCACCCTATGACTACGAGGAGTCGACATGGCATTGTMAAGCCTAATCCTAAATACCATGCTCTTCATACTTCTACCTCCATCTCACCCATTCCAAAGAATCCGGTCCATGCCCTTCGTGATCCGAATTGGAAAATTGCTATGCAAGATGAATATGATGCTTTAATTGAAAATGGTACTTGGGAGTTAGTCCCTAGGCCGRCTAATGCTAATGTTATTCGTTCTCTTTGGGTTTTTCGACATAAGATGCAGGCAGATGGTACTTTTGAGAGGTATAAGGCTCGTTTAGTGGGCGATGGTAGAACACAGAGGGAGGGTATTGATTGTGATGAGACTTTTAGTCCTGTTGTTAAACCGGCATCTATTCGTATGGTCCTTAGTATTGCTTTATCTAACTCTTGGTCTATTCATCAATTGGATGTCAAAAATGCGTTTCTWCATGGTAATCTTTCTGAAACAGTGTATATGTATMAACCTATGGGTTTCAAAGATCCTGCTCATCCTGATCATGTTTGTCTTCTTCGCAAGTCTTTATATGGTCTCAAACAAGCTCCTCGGGCTTGGTATCAGCGGTTCAGTGACTTTGTTCAATCTATTGGTTTTGTTAATAGCACTTTGGACACYTCTTTGTTCATCTATCGCCATGGTAACGCTACTGCTTACATTCTTCTTTATGTTGATGATATTGTTCTCACTGCTTCGTCAGACTCTCTTCGTCGGCATATTGTATCTCGCCTTAGCGGTGAGTTTGCTATGAAGGACCTAGGCAAGTTGAGTTATTTTTTGGGCRTTGCTGTCTCTCGTAACCAGGATGGTTTATTTTTGTGTCAGAAGACTTATGCTAAGGACATCATTTCTCATGCCGGCATGGCTAACTGCAAGTCTGCATCTACTCCAGTTGATTCCAAAGGCAAACTGAGWGCCCGGGATGGTTCCCCTTGTGATGATCCGTCCTTATATCGTCGTTTGTGTGGTGCTTTGCAGTATTTGACTTTTACTCGTCCTGACATTTCTTATGCAGTTCAGCAGGTTTGTTTGTTCATGCATAATCCTATGCGTCATCACATGCAGGCCTTAAARCGCATCATTCGTTACCTTCAAGGCACTTCTGGTTCTGGTTTGCAACTGTTTCGATCCTCTGTTACTTCGCTCGTTTCATACACCRATGCYGATTGGGGTGGATGCCCTGATACTCGTCGTTCTACGTCGGGTTATTGTGTGTTTCTTGGTCGTAACTTGATCTCCTGGTCTTCTAAACGGCAACCTACGTTGTCAAAATCTAGTGCTGAGGCTGAATACCGTGGTGTGGCCAATGTTGTTTCTGAATCTTRTTGGGTTCGCAATCTTCTTCTTGAGTTGCATTGTCCTATATACAAAGCCACACTAGTTTATTGTGATAATGTTAGTGCCATTTATCTCTCTGGCAATCCTGTTCATCATCAGCGCACTAAGCATATTGAGATGGATATTCATTTTGTCCGCGAAAAGGTTCAAAAGGGGGAGGTTCGTGTTATGCATGTTCCTTCTCGCTATCAGATTGCTGACATCTTCACAAAAAGTCTGCCGCGTGTGTTATTTCTCGATTTTCGGTCCAGCCTCAACATTCGTGATCCTCCTGTTTCGACTGTGGGGGTGTGTTAGACAATATTAGAATATATTCTATTATTGTAGATATGGTTATTTTGTAGATATATTATTTGTATTATAATTATTTACTTTCCGATATTAACCTAGTATAGAGTTGTATATAAACACTTCACTAATCAATGAAAAGGCCACGGCAAATAATTCTATCATAGACAACCCAAATTTGATTGTTCTGCTCACGGGATTACTTCAAACAGATCAGATATGGTGTTCGTAATTTATAATGATGCATGAGTAGTTAAGGAACATAAAATATGATTGTAAGTGACATAAATGATCGCTTCCTTCCTTCCTTCCTTCCTTCCTTCCTTCCTTCCTTCCTTCCTTCCTTCCTTCTTAAGAATTTACTCAAAATTTTTATGATTGGAGATTCAATAGGGAATTATACCAAGGCTGTGGAGGTATACACGTAACACATTGCTAAAATCTATATTTGATTAATTTTTCTCAATCAATATGTTTATTTGATTATCTTGTATGTTTATTTGAATATCTTGTATGTTTATTTGAAGGTCATTTCTGCAGGTCTGGACTAAGTACCCGAAGGGTATTGTAAAGCATGCTGATGGTAATCTTCTATTCAATGAGTTGTTTTTGATATTTATACTAGATTAAACCAAATTTACTTAGTTCCTGTTGCTGTTGGCGTGATTTTGGGAGGTTTAGCGCGAATTTGAGGGTTTTACGGATTGCTAGCTATTGCTGCTGTTTGAGGCTGGGCTTGTGAATTTTTCTGAATTTTGGCTTATTTTGGGGTGATTTTGGAGTTGTTTTCACAACTCTTTGAGGTAGAATTCTAACCCTTAATTTAAGTTTTATTTTCAGATTTAATTCTTGGAATAATTAGTGAATTTTCAAATTTTAGCTTATTTGATTTTTGATTTCTTGTTTTTAAGAAATTTATTCTGTTCTTGAGGGGATGAATGAACTTCCGAGAATCCCCATGCTGCGATTGAATGCTTGTGATGGAGTATTATCCTTCCAGCCCTAATTTATGATAATGATGACTGCAATTCACCTGAGGTAATTCTTGTTTGTTGTGGATTTTATATTTTAGCATTTTTTTTTCTGTTTTTTGTGTTGTAAATAGATTTTGCTAGTGATGCGTTTTGGAACCTTTGATTTATTATTCTGAGCAACGATAATAAACTATTTGCAGTTGAAACAAATCCTTCTTTTTCATAATAATATGGTCATATTAACATTGTTTTCATTACCCCTATTGCAAYTAGCCAATTACTCTCAGTTTTTTATTTCCAAATTCTTAAGTCTTTATCAAGAGACTCATGGACAATGCCTGTAGAGAACATCCATGTCGTGACTCATAGGAAGTTAGGTGTAGTCATTTGGCCTCATTTATAACAGTTTTTTGTAGTCTCTGGCCTTGTTAATTGGCAAAATATCGTCCAAAGTTTAGCATAACCACTGAAATTCGTACCTAGGTAACGCCTTAGTCAGTTGACTAATAGGACAAACTTAGGCTAATTCATATTTCTCCACTACTAATGATTCTTCTTATCCAACTATGGATAATGTTACCTACTACATACTATACACCATTAAAAGTTTAAAGACCAAAAAAAATACAATTGTCTAAAGACTAAGAAAATACAATTGTTAGTTAAGAAATACAAGTGCCGTAACAAATGATGWTATAAGATTGTATCATTATTATTATTGATCTTAAAAATATTGAGTTTTATTAATTAACCTTATAGATAATTTAGTCCAGGTGGTTCTTCAGCTCAATCTGATTTTTGCTATTTCTGGTTAAGCTATTCAAAATTCATGCTAGAAGTGTGCTTTTGCAGATTAGACACAATGTAATTATTGGCAAGACTTGTATCCTATGCGGACATGTCGGGATTGCAGGTTCAGCAACGTCAGTCTATAATCCCAAATTCACCAATGGTGCAGATAAGTTGCCGCTCAACGTTTGAGTTGTAAGAAAGACTAAAGGAGCTCTTGAGATTATTGAACCTCTGCTGATGACGGCTGCCTGTGTTTTTGCCGTCTTGAGTGCATATGATTACCGTGTTTGTGAGTTTTCGGATGAAGCTGCTATTGGAAGAGATAGCTGTAGTACATTCCAAACATTGCTTTCAATGCAACTAGTTTTGATTTCAGATTATGATGATACCTATAAGTTGTATTTCATTTTATGCAATACAAATTATTATTTTTTATTTTTGATTGTTGAAATGGAAACAAGCTTGCATAGCTGGCTTCTGCCTTTTTTTTTTATTTCAGAAGTGCAAATACCGACCGAATTTCGGTCGGTAAAATATATTATATTAAAAAATACAGATTACCGACCAAATATTCGGTCGGTATTACCGACCGATGCAATTTCGGCCGGTTTTACCGACCGAATATTCGGTCGGTAATCTCTTTTCCCCTCCCATTGTTTTTGGAGGGAAAAACCAATCACCGACCGATTCATCTTATTTATGGTCGGTGATTGGTTTTTCCCTCCAATTTTATGGTTGTCTTATTTAGTCGAGAATCGGCCRGTAATACCTCACCGACCGATGTTCGATCGGTAATCCTATCATTACCGACGATCCGTATTCCGAAAGAGGTTACCGACCGATTTTCGGTCGGTAACCTCGGTCGGCCGAAACCAATTTTCTTGTTGTGTCTATTGCATTGCCCGAATGGAAACGCTTGTGCTCAAGACGAACCTCGTCAACTGTAGGAATGAGCTGGACTTTCCCGAATTGCCTCTTCACCCTTGAAGGGAAATAAAAGGTCAACACGGTCAAGCTAGCCACGCGCACATATGAAGACAAGTGAGTATGCACCATACTCATCAAGTCATCATACCCCAACAAGGGACAATCCACCGCACGAGAATGCCACGATCAACAAGGATAAGAATCCACTCATGTTGAGATTTCTTGACATGGACCGTCTTACGGGAAAAGAATCCCTTAGCGGAATATTTGACAGAATTCTGGAGCGCCTCAACTAGGCCCAAACGCTCCATCAGCCAGATTTGTCATGATACAACAACATGTGCAATATTTAGTCATCACATCAATAAATAAGCAATTATATTTATATAAATCACTATTTTGCAAATATTTAGACGAAATATTGTACCTGTAGTAAAACAGGGCATCTAGATAAGGGCGCATGCGCATCCTTCTTAAGACGGTCGAGCATCATGAATAACTCCCTCGTGCACAACAGCAAAGGAGTATGGCTGGCCTCACATTGCTCTACAATAGAAATAATGCTAGCATGACCAACATTCGACTTGCCATGGACAAATAGGAAACGTGCAAACAAGCAAATCATAATTGCACGTCTACGGTAAATTCTATGGCAAGATGCATCACTAGCAATGTAATCAACTAAAGCAAGCAAATCAATTTCTCGACCATGCATTATGCGTCGTGAAATAGTTGGACTAAGTTTCAAGTATCGCTCATACTCATCAACAAAGAGATCAGCAGTATTAAGGATACAAGGGAGACTTACAGAAGGCCAGTCAATAATAGCACCAAGTTCCTCTGGCAAAGGAACGATTTCCTTGTCGTAAAGGCGAAAACAATGCATCAGCGGGTCCCACAAGCTTATAGCAGCATAAAGAAGGTTTGTATCGACACTTACATACCTTAAAGTCAAGAGAACATCACAATTCAGCCTTGCAAGGTCATCCATGTTTCGAAGCACATCATTCAATGCATTAGCAAAGTCTCTCTCCATTTGATATGTTACAAATTCTTTGCTGTAATGAATTAAATGAAGTTCAAAGCAATGTAAGAGAGGTTTTAAGCACTAAGGAGGCTATAATGAATGAATTAGGGCATGCATAAACCCCTATTTATAAGCAATAAGGCCGAACAAACTTGCCAAAAATCAAATTTCGAGCCAAAAAAGCTCGATTCTGGGCGTAATTGCGCCCAGCCTAGGCGCTATTATGCCCAGTTTGAGCTTGTTTTTGGCCGATTTTTCTCCTTTTAGCTGCTCCCATGTACGATGACACGTAGTTCTTGGTCCTATCTAGGTCCAACCTACATTTTCAAGAGGGAACGATTCGGGTTCTGCCTCAACCATGCAACGCAACATACACAACAACACGAGACGATCGACGTCGTCTTAGAAGTTTAATTACATGCATTGCTTATAGTTAGCAAGTTGGATTTTGTAAATTGTAATCAAAGCTCGAAATTACAAAAATGAGCTATGTCTAGAATCATACAAAAGTCTAGTCATATTTACACAGGCACTCGAGTCTAAGCCAGAGTCGAGTCAAGTCGAGTCGAGTCAAGTCATGTGAAGCAAAAGTCAAGAAATAAGTCTAGACAGGTCTAAACTAAGTCCTAAAATCAACATATGCAAAAGCTAGGGTAACCCCCCTTCCTTACAAGTGACAGGTACATCTACTTCTTGCGACACGTCGAAAAACCAAGTGACGCTAGAACCTGCAAGGTAGACTCGTTCAACAACTCATCAGGGAAAGGAACTACTGCAGTGGTTCCCGGTATGGTAAATTAAGACGAGGGTCCAAGCTGAGAACGAGAAGTCAAAGCTCCACCCCTGTTAGGGACCGGTCTCAACTGTACATCGTCGTCGTTATCAACATCCTCATCGTCGCCCTGACGAACCTGCACAAGGATTTTAAAATCAAAAACGGGTTCYTGACCCTACAAAACATTGAAATCRAGAGATTTGGTGCACTTAGCGAGTCTCTCAACTGACAATAGGCATATTGCAGGCATCTATTATTCCCAGCAGCCTCATGATGCCTGACCGAGGCATCTATTTCGMAAAATAGGCAAGTCAGCACATGAGTGAGTACTGGCATAAAATGGCAAAGTCGAAGTGTTCCCTACCTGACCAGCTCTAAGGGGCATCGAGTTCTGAGCACGCCTAGCAGCCGGAGGAGCAAGCCCAATGAACTCTTCCAGGTCAGGATAGATCCTCAAGTCAGCAAAGGGGATCTCACCGAGGTCATATTCAGGCTGCACGAGCCAAGTCAAAGTTAGTGCAGAACTAGCAGAAAGAAAATGCAAAGAAAAGGTGTGGATAAGCAAGACTCATACCTTGGAAACTAGCTCAACTCGGGGGGCTAGTCCTTCCTCAATGAAACGCGCATAGGCGTCCTGACCCTTGTCACTAAGCAAGAGGTGGTATTCCACTGCCTCACCATGACTCAAGTCGTAAGATAGCGTGGTGATCAATAGATCCTCGTCCATCACGGTGACTGGAGGATCCTGAGGCACTACAAGCTCAGAAAGGCTATGCTGCCTCACCACACGCTCCCTGAGGTACCAAACATGCCCTTGAGGCCCCAGAAAAGACATTGCCTATTGGCGAGCTCAGCTACTACAGCGAACCTCCTCGGCCTCGCGTTCCCTACTCGCCTCCATGGGCGCCACTCCACCTACAACAAAATGTGGTTAAAATCACAAAGCATTCAATGGAAACATACAAGTAAAACGCARCGAAGCTCACCTCAGTGGGTTCAAGAACAATGACCAAAATGCACAATTTCCTAGTAATCAAAACAATAGGCAAGCAACTAGAAAGGCGAGAAAGAGCACTTCTTCTCCCTAGTGAATATACATGCCTAACGGGATGCACAATTCCACATATTCTATATGCAACGAGGGTTTCAAGAAGGTGTATACGGTCACTCATATGCCATAATCCTGAATTTAGCAAGTAATCACTATTAACAAGTGCTTTTTTAAGCTTTAAGCTACTTACAATGGTGAAGTCATATATGGGCATCCATATTGTTGCAAATAGGCATGGAAAGGTTTATTCAATCATCAAAAAGCAAGAGTAAACAAGGCATATGCACAATTCAACAAGGCATGGGCATAGCAAGCTACTATTTATCATCTTCTTCAAGTGGTAAGCTTACAATGGCATAACTCACTCAAATTTGCACCAAATTTGATGAAATAAGTTGCAAAAGACTCACATAAGCATGAACAAGCCATAGCATTCAACAATCTCAAGCATACACGAGCAAGGGAGAAAACCCCAATTCAATTGCACAAATTGACAAGGAAAATTCAAATGGCATGATTTTGAGTTTTATAATTGCAACTTACAAGTGAATTTCAAGTTTAGAGTAGTAAACTTACTTGAACTTGGGATTTAATGAGCAAACAAAGCCTTTCCAAACAATTCCAAGGTGTAGCAATAAAGTTTAGAGAGAGCTTGTAACAAACAAAGCAAAGAGCAAATGACAAATGAGGCTAAAGTGCCATAATAAGGCACGATTTTCAGCCAAAATCAGCTGAATTCTAGGCGTAATTGTGCCCAAATTCGGCCTATTTTTGGCTTTAAAATCGAGCCCTTCTCGTGGGCCAACTTTTGTACGCGCGAAGCCCGTTGCGTTCAAATGTCGTTGGTACATCCCGAGAATTCCAATAAACTTTGAAAGTAATGCACAATGACAAAAATGCCCCCAAGCAAGCAAAATGGGCCCGAAGAMAGTGATAAAATTGCTACAAAAATACACCTACGAAGCTACGACAAGCCGTAAGCTAATGCAAAGTCACAACAAATCAATAATCACGATCAAATGAGGGTCGAAAGGAAATCAAAGTCAAAGCACGTATTCCCAAGCCGGAGGCGCAGCATCCTCGCAAAAGCCAAGCGTTAGCCCGATTTTGTACACACAATGCTAATATTGACAATGCTATATGCAACGTTACCTCAAGTTTAGTTCTCCCGAATGACTAGCAAAGACGGGATACAACAGATTAAGCACGCACCAACAAATAGACATTGCTATACGCAATCGTGGCTATACGTGACGTTACCTCCACTTGAGTTCTCCCGGACGACTAGCCGAGACGGAATACAATAGTTCAAGCACGCACCAGCAAAAAGACATTGCTATACGCAATTGTGGCTATACGTGACGTTACCTCCATTTGAGTTCTCTCGAACGACTAGCCGAGATGGGATACAACAGATCAAGCACGCACCAGTAAAAAGACATTCGCTATACGCGATCGTGGCTATACGCTGCGTTACCAGTATGTTAATCTTCCCGGACGACTAGCCGAGATGAGATAAAAAAAGTTAAACCACGCACCAGGTCCTAACGGAAGCATCGATACGGACACCATTTCATTTTCCCCAAAGAAGTCCAAACGGAGGTATCGATACGGACACCGCAGTAATTTCCCATGAAGTCCTAACGGAGGTATCGAAGTGGACATTGAGATATAYAGTACCCCAGGAAGTCCTAACGGATGTATCGAGGCGGACAACCTGTAAGCAGAAAATCCCTAGTGGAATCAAAACCATAGGTGGAAATTCCCTCAAAGATCGAAGCACGGAGCCCCGGTGGAATCAGAACCATAGGCGGAAACGTAAGCACAAGTTTTAGCAACAGAGACAAGCAAGCAAGTAACATGCAACCACAGTTGCAGGTAAAACTAACGCATTTGTTTTGCAAGTACCGGGTACTTTGGCTCTCGTTTTACGAGATTTTACTCTCTGCAAAGTCAGCCAAAGTGGGGGCTTCTATAGATACATACATTTGTCCCTAGCCTAAAACGGCCAGCGATAAGACACCCCTCGCAACACACAAGTCAAATCGAGAGAGCTAGGACCTTGACAATCCCTAAAAAAGGAAGATTCCCTTGCATCGGACACCTTTTCTAGGTATTTAGCACCTCAAAAATAAGTTTTAATTTTCAAATAATTTTAACTTATTTTTAAATATTTTTCTAGAATTTTTCTGAAATTTACTGAATTTTTCTAAGCATTTTTGACAATTTTCAGAATTTTCAACAATTTAATTAATTTTGCGATAATTAATTAAATTATGAACACAGTTCCAAAATTCATAAAGTTTTATCATAGTACCCAATTTTTTACAAGGAATTTTTACATATCTTTTCCATAATATTTTGATTTGTGGTTCAATATTTACGAATTTCTTAAGTAAAAACGCAAAACCGAGCATACCAGGCCATCCCGGGAATTTTCRCCTTGAGACACGCATCCTAAGGAAGCCCAAAATCCCGAGCATCGTGGTAATATCATCCATAATCACAATAATATCAACTATGATCATATAAAATCGCGTATATATTTTTATACGATTATATTACGATATTATTTCATTACAATCTCGCTATTCAAGGTAAAACAATCTCGAATATTGAAATAATATCCGACGGAATCGCAATAATATCAAATAACAATCATATAAAATTACGTATGATTATACTACGATATTATACAATCGCAATCACGCTATTCGAGGCAACCAAAATCGGCCAAAATCGAGATCGATACTAGGAGCAATTGCGCCCAGTTTTGGGTGTAATTACGCCCAGTTTTTGGCATAATTGCGCCAAAAAACTTCCTATTTTGGCCGACTTTGACCTTTTCCTATAAACAAGGAACTCTTCTGTCCATTTCACAACTTTGGACGAGCATTCTCTCCCTCTCACTCGTCTGATTCTCTCTCAAAAACACTTTTAAACACTTTCAAACACAATTCAAACACATAAAAGCATCTTCAAAGGCTCTTTCGCAATAGAACTAAGAGGTTTTCAAGGTTCTAAGGTTCGACAAGGGTTCCTAAGGGTCCGAGGCAGCGTTTTTGGTCTTCGAAATCGTGTTGCGAGGTAGGTTTGAGGCCAACGTCTCAATTCTAAATCCCCTTTGTCATGCTTGTTTAGAAATTCGACTTTATATGTAATTTGCATGTAATACTGATTAACAAACGATTTGACAATTCAAATTAAAAGCAACCTACAGGCATAACTTTAAACTTCTCGTACGAGTGCTTGCATGCTTGTCGAACAACCATAATATGATTTAACAAAGACCTGCAAATTTTGTGTTTCATGCCTAATAAGATAACTATGGACAACCGGCAGTAGGGTCCTGGAATACGGAATTAACAAAACATGCCCCAACAAACTAGACACTAATTGCATAGTATTCTATTAAACAATCCGCCTAGTAATATTGCATGCTTAGGGTTTAAAACGGAAAACTGTTTGTTGTTGTCTTTCGGACAATTAACTCATAATAATTGAGTAGAGGTCGCTAGATGCGTCGAGGGGGGGGGTGCTTTGCACTACTTCACACTTACCCTTGTCTCGTAATCCAAACCTTTGGTGCACTACCAGACATGGAGTCCATCGCCTTGCTTCATGCAATTATAGGCAAGTCTTAAAATGGGTTCCGCTGCTTCCCAAAAGCAGTGCGGTGGCGACTTCCTCAACTCATTTCAAGTATAAACACACAACTCCAGGCATACTCACAATATGCAAAATCAAGAATTCAATTTTGGCAAACGAACCAAGACACCCTTAAATTGTACCCCCCTGAGAAGAGGGACCGGACCTGGTCCGGCCTGGTGACGCCCCGGCGCCCGTACATGAACCAAGGATCTGGATAAGGGGACAAGGGTAAAGGAAAAGTAGTGCACAATGCCCTCCCGCTTCTAGCGGCCTCTACTCGGTCATTACGAGTCCATTGTATAAGAGACAACAACAAAGATATTTCCATTTTAACGCTAAGCATGCAAATTACTAGGCAGGTTGTTTAACAGAATTAGATGCAAATAAGACTAATATGTTGTTGCGACATGTGTTTTTTAAATCCATATTAAAGGTCCCTAAAATCCAATTTGTCCAAGAATTATTCTTCTTAGGCGTGAGAACATGCAAATTGCCGGTCATGTTTAATTAAAACATAATAATAATGTGATTTTTAAGCATGTAAGCATTGAACAAGAATTACAGTTGTGCCTAAGATTGATTTTAATCAATGTCAAATAGTTTGTATATCAATATTACATGCCAATTATAACAAGCTTGCAAAAGGGTGTAMAGAAATTCTTGTAACATGGCGCTTTTGTTCGAGAACAATGCTTTGGCCAACTTGAAACCCTTAAGAGCCTTTGCGAACCCGTACGAACCTTAAAACACCCTTAAAGAACTTTTGAAATTGTGTTTAATGTGTTTAAGAATTTTGTGTAAATTCTTGACGAATTTTGAAAGAGTTTTAAAGAGAGAAATGGTCAGAGTGAGAGTGCTAATGCGAAGTGTTTGAAGTGTGAATGTGCGCAAATGAGGACCCGRGGCCTCATATTTATAGGCAAAGGTTAAAAAGGAAAGAAGGCGAAAGTATGCACAGAATGCCAAAAAGCTGGGTGCAATTATGCACAAAATCACGCCAAAAAATAGGCGAAATTTCGCCCAGCTTTTCTACTCCCTTTTTAGCTCGACTTGCCTTTTTTGCCTCAGTGGAATTAAGGAAAAAAAAGATTTCTTGCGTATGAAATTCTTTGGCTTGCAAGGAAAGCTAGGGGGATGCACCTAGACTATCTTGGGGAGCAATCCAAGTAGGCCCCACGCTCGAGAATGTTCCAGAAGCTTCCAGAACGAGCTGTTTAGCGTGGGTGCCCGTTTTTGCTTCGGAAATTCTTAACTAATTTTCTACAAGTTTGAAAATTATGGAAAAATAGGTATAAGATTCCTTGTAAAAAATAGCGCATTATGTTAAAATTTCGTGAATTTTGAAGTTTTTTTATAATTTAATTAATTATTGCAAAATTATTAAATTGTTGAAAATTCATAAAAATGCCAAAAAAGCTCAAACAAATCCAGAAAAATTCTAGAAAAATGTTTAAAAATAATTTAAAATTATTTGAAAATTAAAAGTCGTTTTTAATGGTGCTTTGTGTAGGGAAATGTGCCAGGTGTAGTAAAAATTTGTCTTTTTAGAGTTTGTTAGGGCTTTAGCTCTCTCAATTCAGCTTGCATGTTATCATCGGTCGTCTTGGGATAGGAACAAATGTAGTTATGTACAGAAGCCCCCACTTTGGCTGACTTTGTAGAGACRAAAGTCTCATAAAACGAAAGCCAATGTACCCAATACCTGCAAAAGAAATGCCTTAGTTTTACCTGCACATGCGGTTGTTGGTTCTTGCTTACTTTGTGCTTGCCTATTAGTCCATGTGTTGAATTTGCTCGTGTGTTTGCCGATTCACTTTGAAAAAGCTTGATGTGCCTACACCTTTTGTTCTTGTTTGCTTTCCTTTCTTAACTAGGGAATTTTGTGAGTGTGCCTTTGCTGTTGTTTGCTTCATGAGGAATTGATGACTTCATCCTCGCCTTTGCTTTCACTTGAGAACTTTGAATTCGCATCTTTGGAACTTCACACCTTTGCTTGCTTGACTTTGAACTTCATGCTTTGGGATTCCATGAACATCACGTTCAAGTAGAACTTCTTGCTTTGGAACTACACGTCTTGCTTTTCATCCAACTTTGTCTTTGCCTTGGTGAGAGTACGAGCGTTCTTCGGCCGTTTTTATGAGAAAGCACAAGATCTTTTTACGCCTTTATTCTCGTTTGCAAGTTTGATGCTTTTGTTTAATAGCTTCTGCCTAGTGTGGAATTTTGATGCTTTAACTTTCGTCTTTGTTTTAGAATCTATCTGGTCTAGCTAGTTTTTGAGTCTTCTTTTCTACTTTGATTGTATGGTGAATTTGCTTAATTGCTTATGCTTTCATGTGGCTCACACGTGCTGCTTCATCTGCGCTTGAGAATTTAGTTCTCTTGCATCTGTCTTAGAATTATTTCACGAACATCAYGTTCAAGTGGAATTTCACGAACTTCACGTTTAAATAGCTCTTCAATAATTTCACGTTCAAATGGTTCATCACGAATTTAACGTTCACGAACTTCACGTTCAGATAGTTCTTTAAGAACTTCATGTTCACGAAATTCACGTTCAGATGGTTCTTCACGAATTTCACGTTCAWACTGTTCTTCACGAACTTCACGTTCATATGGTTCTTCACGAACTTCACGTTCATACGGTATTCAAGTTTACAAACTTCACGTTCAAATGAGACTTCACGTCTTAGGGAACTTCACGTTCGGATGCTTGTTGCTTGATTTGCGTTTGCCTACTTAGCTCCTTTCTACTACTTCCATCCATGAACATTTCATCACTTAACGTTGCGATACATTTTACTGGTGCTTGCTTGATCTGCTTATGCCTACTTAACTTCTTTCCGATGCCGCCTTCTAGGAAAACTTTAGGATTAACGTTGTGTATAACAACGATCGCATATAACGATATTTTTTTGCTGGTGCGTGCTTGATCTACTTAAGCTTGCTTAATTCCTTTCTCGGTGTTACAATCCAGGAACATTTGGGTGCCTGCTTGATCTACCTATGCCTGCTTATGTCTCCTTCAGCTATGCCTTTAAGAAAGACTTTTCACTTAGTGTTGTATTGTGGTGTCTTTTGCTGAAGGTATTGTTGAGAATGGTGTTGTTAAGCTGATGAGGATCTGTTGTACCTCGACTAGGAATTCTTTGATTTTGATTTTTGCTTTAACCTTTGTTTTAGCTCTGCCATAGACTATGGTGATTTTCCTTTTCAAATGTATAGTCATCCTAACAGGACATTTTCTGATGATAGTGCATTGAACTTTGAGGAGGAATAGGGCATCCCTACACTTGTATTAATGTCCATTGAATGATTATTGTACAGAGCCAATTGATGTCTAGAAGTTAGCACCCCAGAACGTTGTGCTTGGCTTAGGAAGCCAGTCCTTGTTTGCTAGACTAGGAGCCTAATGCTTGTGTTGATACCCTGACCCGTTGTTGATGTGAGATGTTGGACTAAAGCTTAAGTCGCGAGATGCTAGCGACGACGTGATTTTCTTTGCTTTGGGGTTATCCCCCCGGCTATGCACCTGCAAAATTCGCACATAAAGGTGGACTCTAGCTTTGCATTGGTTAGTTTTAGGACTCGCTTAGACTCCTTAACTTTGAGTTGACTTTTTTGACATTAAATTGGTGCTTTTGTGAGTTGACTAACTCTATGCATGCAACTTGTACGTGATACTGTGCATTGACTTAACTCTTTTACACCTTTGTGTTTTAACCTTGACTATGGACTCACAAGTCAACTCAACTTAGACCTATTATTCAAGGACTATAGTGTAAGATTTTGTGTAATGTAATGACGTGTAATGAACACTTAGTCAAGGAAACGAATACACAATGATGTAATTTTGAATATACATGCAAGATAGAGCTTTCATGAGTGATGTTTTGGGATTAAGCCCCCAKCATGTTGAGATAAAAGCTTCCTTTGTGAACTATGTTAAAATAGGCATTGTATGGCTATCAATGGTGCAAAGATAGCCCCCCCAAATCATGACGACGGGCCTCTTGTGTTGTGATGGTGCTGTAGATGAACCTTTGGGTGCTAGGCGCTTTAATATTTGGAGCCTGTTGCGGTGTTGAGATGATTTGCACTTGTTGTACTTGTGAGGTCAACAAGGACTTGGACTTAGTGTACTGGTGAATCTTCATTGATCCTTCCATGCTTAGTGCTTCATGAGTGATTATGGGTATATCATGGAGATTTGGCAAATCTGTCTTGAGCCCCCGAGTTTTGATATGCCGAGATACGGTGTTGACTCAAGTCATGAACTTGAGTTTGTCGCTTGTTGAATATCATGAAATTGGTTGAGCTCGATGACAAATATGTTCTCGCACAAGGTCTTTAATCAGTTAATGTTGAATGTGCTTCAAATGTAAGGAGCTTGCTTCTTCTGTTGTAAGCCCCTAATGACTCTAAGTGGTGGTGCGAAGATCATTGCAAGACTTAGAGGGTACCAGTAGCGATGCATTTTCCTAGGGATCCTTGCTTAAAGCTTAACATTTAACGGAGATGCATACTTAAGTTAGGAACTTAAGTTTTGTGCTCCCTCGGGCAGAGAGCGTGTTGCTAGAATGAGAACCCTTATGACAACGTGAGGCCCTCAATGAACTGTGGCCGTTCCTGGTATAGTTGGTTGGATGGATTGAGACTCTAATGAAGCTCTAAGCCCCCAATCTCATTAGAGTAAACATCGATGTGCCTTGTCTAGTGCCTGTGGATCCAACCATGTCTCCTCAAGTCAGATACTTGAGTCTATTGCTCCTCCCAAAAAGGAGCATGGAATAAGGAACTATTAGATGATGCAAGCCCCCCCGAGCTTGGTGAAGTAAAATTCATGTTGCGGCATACAAGACATTGTTGAAGCAAAGCCCCCACGGGCTATTGGAGCTAACTGACGTGCAATTTTGACTACATGAGCAAGAGCCCGACTACATGGTTGTATTAGGATGAGTAAGAGAGTCCTAAGAAATGTAGAAAGAAAGTCTAGGGATCTATAAAACAAAAGTTACTCAATTTTGTGACTAGGGGTGACAAGATGAGGGGCTTGATGTGGCTGGCTAAGAGATGTTGGTTCAAACTCGAGCCTATGTCAAGTTCTAGTCTAAGAAGTGGTGCTTCAAACTCTTAGAAAAATCAAACCAACACGATGGTGCAAATGATCTCTTTATTTTTATTAATTTAGTCGAACCTCATGGTGAGGCTACCTACGTATCTWAGTGGAATCAGACCGATAGTAGTATGTGAGGTCGTGGTTGCAAGTGATGCAACATTTTGCCTAAGATGAAACCTTGTGGGGAAACGACATAGGCTAGTTTGGACAATGCTCATTTTGAAAGGGCTTTTTTGGTTGGAATGTAGGCTAGGTGTGGGGTGTGAGGCTTTTGGTGAACTTGCTGTAATGTATGTTTGCCTTTATGTTTGTGAACTTTGTAATGTGTGAAGCTGGGTCTAGACTTTATCACTCTTTATTGCGGAAACTTGTCCTTTTGACTTTTTTTTGCTCATTTTTTTTGTTCCCTTTTTTTCTTTTGTATTGTTTAAACCACATCTTGTTTTAGGTTTCTACTTTGTTTTGATTCGTGCCACTTTGGCACCTTAGAAGGTAGGATGATGTAGGTGTGTAGGAAATTGGCTTCTTTTGTATTTGTTTGTATAAGAAGGCTCGAAGGAGTTGCAAGGGATTTTGTTTTAATTTGTACTTGTGATAGGGTGCATGGAGGGAGAAGGTTGTTTTTTGTGGAGCTATGAATGAAGGCCTCTCGATCAATGTCCAATTTATTCAATTTTTTTTTTATTTTTCCAATTTTTTTTTGAGGTCACGTGTTGATTAGCATTTCATCATTGAAGTTGAAGCACATGAAAGACTAAGAAAAGACTGTAAAAAGAAAAAAGAAAAAAGAAAAAAGATTTTTTTTTTTTGCGGAAGACTAATGTGATGAAAAGACTATTCCTAATTGACATTGACTTGACAATAAGAAAGAATAGATAAAGTAAATCTAGGCGAAGGGACTCTTCGACTCAACCGATGCTAGAGATTTGTTGAAACTTGCTCATGTCGTGTTCTTATTGTGAACTGCGGGTGCTGCGTGTGACTGCTTTGCTTCAAATGCTTGGCTTCTTACCCTCAAGAAGGATAGGAAGGTGGCCGTCATCAATCATGTCTTGTATGCGATCCTTTAAACAAATGCACTCTTTAGTAGAGTGACCATGACCACAATGGTTCTTACAATACTTGCTTTTGTCCCATTTTGCGAATCTTTTGTCAATTGGTGGATCTAGAGTTAGGC
Organism: Bassia scoparia; assembly: GCA_008642245.1. NCBI lineage: Eukaryota > Viridiplantae > Streptophyta > Magnoliopsida > Caryophyllales > Amaranthaceae > Bassia > Bassia scoparia. Next base: position 188,164 of record SNQN01000103.1, read on the forward strand.
CCACTGGAGTGATTAAGCCTTGAGCGAAGAGTTTCTCAAAAGCTTACTTGTTGCTAATCCCCATAGTACTGCACTCATGTCTCTTTCGAAATCTTGGTCGTCCCCCAATTTCAGTCTTAATTGGTGAAGGGCCACCAATGGTCTGTTGTGCTAGCTCTTTCTTTGTTGCTTCTAATGAGTGCACCTTAGATTTGAGAGCCATGTTAACTAGGTTGAACTGTGAGGCAATTTCTTGCTCGAGTGAAGCAAGTCTTGATTGCATTTTAGCGATGGTGTGAGCGATGTTGCTTTCTTCACCCATTTGTGGAGGTGAGGAATTGGAAGACCTAGACTTGAGGTGCTGAACAATGCTTTAGTGCAAAGGAATAGGAACTAGTAGACCTTGCCTTGCCGACCCTTTAAGTTGCTATGTAGATTACTTTATCCTACATGAGAGTGTCTTAGACTCGATTTTTAGAAAACAATGCATGACTTGCTTCCTTAGCTAGACTTGATGCATGGCCTAATAGTGATCATTCCTCGCCTATTGACTTAACTTAAAAATGAAAATGCATGAACGCCAAAATTCGTTTTTGCCTTTATTTATTTTCATTTATTTTCTTATTTTTTTGGTTTTTTTGTCCGAATTTTTTTAAAATTTTTTTGAATATTTTTTTATAGGCGAATCACGAGTTTTGGCGCTCGTTTACAATTATGCAATGCAAAAGACGTAAAGCCTAAACGATTTTAGCTTACAACCATTTTAACATTACGACGCCTATGGAATGACCACTTGCTATATGAGACTGTTACATGACTCGTTTGTTTTTAGTATGCGAAGCTAAGGTCCTTAGTTAGTTAGAAACACATAGCACGTTGTCACACTAGCATGAGCCCTATATGCAAAATGAAAAAGAAAAGTCGAGCAACTTAGAGTCTGTTGCTACGTTGTCAAACTAGCCGGTCTGGGTATCCAAGAGGTTCCTATGACTAGGCTTAGAACAGTCTTTAACACATCCAGCCTGCTGTGATGATCAAAGGAGATCTAAACCAGTACAGCTTTGTAGGGCACGCAGCCGCGCGTCATGGCGGGGATGGGTAACAAGCTTATGAATTTGTTACATATGTAGTGCACCAGCGCCAATCTTAAGAAAGTCCTCCCGGTTTTGTCTTAAGTGTAGAACATACTTATATAAGATGTGATGCCTAAAAAGTGGATACTCAGTGCCAACGATCTAAGTACCGCGTAATGCATGATGCCTAACACATGTCTCCTTTAAGACGCTGAAATCGCATAACACTTCGAGTATTATCCACACGTCACTAAAGATAATAGCTTTACTGAACTCCTTAGTGAAGTAGCCAAAAACTGTACGGGCGCCGGGGCGTTACCTGTCCGAATTAGGTGCGGTCCCTCTGCCCCGTGGGGTACAATTAGTTGATGACTCAGATTTTGCCTGAATTGAATTCTTGTATTTGCATAGTATGAGTATGCCTAGAGTTGTGTGTTTATACTCGAAACGAGTAGAGTAAGTCGCCACCGCACTTCTTTCARGAAGTTGCGGAACCCGGTTTAAGCCTTGCCTATAATTGCATAAAGCAAGGTGAAGGACTCCATGTCTGGTCAGGAACAAGGAGTTTGGATTAGGGGACAAAGGTAAGGGCGAAGTAGTGTACAACACCCCCTGCGTCTAGCGGCCTCTACTTAGTCAAAGCGAGTCCATTGTCAAAAAGACAACAACAAAGATATTTTCGTTTTAACCCTAAGCATGTAAATTACTAAGCGGGTTGTTTAATAGAAATAGATGCATATAAGACTGATTTGTTGTTGCGACATGTTTTATTTAGATGCGTATTAAAGGTGCCTAAAAGCCAAGTTGTCCAAGAGTTAGTCTTATGAGGCGTCAAAACATGCAAATTGACGATCTTTTTTTTCAGGTAATAGGTAATAAATTGCATTAAGATGAAATCATCACAAAAATACAACCAAAAGGACCCAAGTCCCTACTACAAAAAAAACAAGAAGAATTAACAAAGAGAAACTCAGCTAAAACAGTGCTCGTACGGGCGCTGGGGCGTCACCGAGCCGACTAGTTCTGGTCCCTCTACTCCGTGGGGGAACAATTTAAGGGAGGCTCAGATTGTTTGCTTGAATTGAATTCTTGCTTTTTCATATTGTGAGTATGCCTGGAGTTGTGTGTTTATATTCAAAATGAGTAAAGGAAGTYGCCACCGCACTTCTTTTAGGAAGCTGCGGAACCTGTTTTAAGCCTTACCTATAATTGCAAAAAGCAACGGAAAGGACTCCATGTCTGGTAGCGCACCAAAGGTCTGGATTAGGGGACAAGGGTAAGGGTGAAGTACTGCTCAACATCCCCCCGCGTCTAGCGGCCTCTACTCAGTTATTGCAAGTTCATTGTCTAAAAGACAACAACAAACAGTTTTCCGTTTTAAACCCTAAGCATGCAAAGTTACAAGGTGGGTTGTTTAACAGAATACTATGCAAATAGTGCCTAATGCCGGTTGTCCATAGTTATCTTTTAAAGCGTGAAACACGAAATTTGCCGATGTTTGTTAAAGCATATTATATGTGTGAGACAAGCATGCAAGCACTTGTACGAAGAATTGAAAGTCATGCCTAAATGTTGTTTTTAATTTGAATTACCAAATTGTTATTAGTCAAGATTACATGCAAATTACACAGAAAGTTGAAGTTCTAAACAAGCATGCAAAAAGGGGTTTAGAAATGAGACGTTGGCCTCAAACCTACATCGCAAAACGATGTCGAAGACCAAGGACGTAGCTTTGGACTCTTATGAACCCTTGTCGAACCTTCAGAACCCTTGAAAACCTCCTAGATCTAATGCAAAAGAGTGTTTGAAAATGTTTTTATGTGTTTGAATGTGTTTGAATGTGTTTGTATGTGTTTGTGAGAGAGTATGCGAGTGAGAGAGAGTTGGACGAGTGAGAGAGAGAGAGTCGTCCAAAGCTTTTTTGAAAGTCCAAAAAAAGTCTTTTGAAATTAATAAACGATCTCCTATTTATAGGCAAGGGTCGAAATCGGCCTAAAAGAGGGAGGTCTTAGGCGTAAGTACGCCCAAAGCTGCGCGTAATTACGCCCAGCATCTKCCAGATTTTGGCCGATTTGCCTTGCCTTGAATAGCGAGATTRCGATGAAATAAAATCGAGATAAAATCATATAAAATATATGCGTTATTTTATACGATTGGGGGTGATTTTGTTGGATTTTTGGGATATTTAGCGGATTCGCCTTGCCTCGAATAGTGAGATCGTAATGAAATAAAATCGAGAGAAAATCATATAAAATGTACAAGTGATTTTATAAGTTTGCAGCTGATTTTATTGCGATGCTCGAGATATTTGGCTTCCTCGGGAAGCTTGTCTCGAGGCAAAATATACCGGGAAGGCCCGCTTTGCTTGGTTTTGTGTTTTTGCTAAATCGAAATATTTAACCATAAATCGAAAAAATATGGAAAAAATATGAAAAAATTCCTTGTAAAAAATAGTGCTTTTTAAAAATTCCATGAATTTTGGAAATGTTTTCATAATTTTATTCATTATCGCAAAATTAATTAAATTGCTGAAAATTCCAAAATATTTGCCAAAATGCTCCGAAAAATTCTGAAACAATTTCCAAAATTGTTTAGAAATAAGTTTAAATTATTTGAAAATGAAAACATACTTTTTGAGGTGCTAAATACCTGAAAGAGGTGTTCGGTGTAAGGGAATTTACCTTTTTTAGGACCTGTCAAGGTTCTAGCTCTCTCGATTTCACTTGTGTGTTGTTAGGGGTGTCGTATCATTGGCCGTTTTGGGCTAGGGACAAATGTAGGTATCTACAGAAGCCCCTACTTTGGCTGAGTTTGTAGAGAGTAAAATCTCATAACCGAAAGCCAAAATACCTGGTACCTGCAAAACAAATGCGTTAGTTTGCATGTTCCTTGCTCGTCACTGTTGTTAATACTTTTGCTTTCGTTTCCACATATGGTTTTGATTCCACTGGGGTTCCATGTTTCTGCTTATGGTTCTGATTTCATTTGCGATCTTTTGAGAGGATTTCCACCTATGGTTCTGTTTCCACTGGGTATTTTCTACTAACAGGTTGTCTGCCTCAATACTTCCGTTAGGACTTCCTGGGGAACTTCTATTTCAATGTCCACTCCGATGCCTCCGTTAGGACTTCATGGGGAATTGATGCGGTGTCCGTATCGATGCTTTCGTTTGGACTCTTACGGGGAAGATGAAATGATGTCAATATCGATGCTTCCGTTTGGACTTGGTGCTCGCTTGATCTATTTTATCCCATCTCGACTAGTCGTCCATTAATAATAATAAAAGGAGGTAACGTCGCGTATAGCCACGATTGCGTATAGGAATGTCTTCTTGTAAATGCTTGCATTGCATATATACAATCGGGCTAACGCTTGGCCTTTGCGAGGATGATGCAACTTCAACTAGGGAACGTGTGTTTTGACATTGATCTGCTTTTGATCTTCACTTGATCATTGATATTGCTTCGTTGTGACTTTGCATTCGCCTACGGCTTGTCGTAGCTCTTTAGGTGTATTTTTGTAGCGATTTGATGACTTTCGGGCATGTTTTRCTTCCTTAGGGGCATTTTGGTCATTGTGCATTTTGGTCATTGTCCCGGAAGTGCCAACAACATTTGAATGCAACGGGCTTCGCGCGTACACAAGTGGGCCCACGAGAAAAGGCTCCAAAATTGAGCCAAAATACCACGAAATAGGGAGCAATTACGGCTAGTATTTCGGCCTTTTTGGCTGAAAAATCGTGCCTTATTTTGGCACTTTTGCTTCATTTACCATTTGCTCTCACTACTACAGAAATTGGATAACACACCATATTTAAGAGACTGGTGGTGTATTAAAACCAACCGCTTAACTAAAGAGTCCGGATATTCATGAAAACTGGTCTCTTAGCATTGCCTAAAAGACCGGTTTTTAATAACACATCTCTTAAAGTAAACAAAGAAATCGGTTTTAAGATAAACTGGTTTCTTTAGTCCAAGTGGGCCCAAAAAATTAATTCATTATCATCATACAATCAAACCTTTGATCTTTAAATTTGTCCATACTCCTCACACCTCACTCTCTCTCCTCTCTTTTTTTTAAGATGCCGCTTTATCATCTCCTGTCTCTCTTCARATACACCTCACTCTCTGTCCTCTAATCTCTTTTCTACTTTAATTTTTCACAATTCTTTCCAATTCACTCAACACCTCCGCGACGCCAACCAACTCCTCTCTGTCTAACGTCATTAAATTCCTCTGCTTCCGTCTTCTTCTTTCTTTTCCAAGTTTTTCTGAGGTAATTTTTTGAATTTTTTTAGTTTATTTGAGTTATTCTAATTTATTTTTCGTCTTTTAGATGTATTGTTTTTTCAGATCTATATTTATTTTAGATCAAGTTTCTTCGGTTTTAGATCAATCTTTTGTTTTAGATCGAGTTGTTTTAGATCTATCTTTGGTTCCTTTCCATTTTTCTTAGTTTTTAAGCTTTTTTCGTCTGAAATTACTTAGTAATTTTCATCTAAAATTTTCGGCTTAGGCTTTGATTTTTTCGTTTGAAATTGTTCTTATTTTTCGATTTTTTTGTTAGATATTTTTTCTGGAAATTTTTTCGTATTTTTTGGATTATCTACTTGTAGTTCTAGGTTATTTTCGTTTTTGGTTTTCTTTTTGGAAAAATGGAATTAAATAATCCCAACTTTTTCCCTTCCGCTCAAAATAATCTGAACTGAAGTTTATTTCTTAATAATCGCTATTTGTTACCCTATCTTCTCAAAACAATCCTTTTGACCTCACGTTAATTTATATTTTTTTTCCTTTTTTTCTTTTAATACTCCTATTAATCAACCCTCTCCACCACCATACCTCAACCCTCCACAATCAACCACCTCCGCATCCTAACCCCAGCCGCCCTCTCACCTACAGCCACCACCGCATCCTCTCACCTCCAGCCATAACAATCAACCACCACTGCATCCTCTCAGCTCCAATCGCAACCATCATGAAACCACTGCAATCACACCAACACAACCACAACCTGCAACCTAAAAAACACCATAACTGACGACCTAGCGAACACCACAACTTTCGACCCACCACCACCACAACCCGCAACCCATCAAACACAAGAACTCGCTATCCAAAACCATCAATCTTCACACAACAATTTGGGGTTTTGTTTGCTATAGTGGATTAATTAAAGGGAGATCGAGGGAGGTTGTGGGGTGGTTGTGATTTGCGGTAAGGGTGGGTCTGATTTGCGCATGGTGAGGGTGACAGATTTTAGGTGGTTGCGATTTGCGGTGACGGTGAGTGATGTCATTGCAGTATATTACGGTGAGTTAGAGGTTGCGGTGAGGGTGCTAGTGGGTGCAGTGGTGCGGTGGTGGAAGTGGTGGGTGTTGTGGTGCGTGGTGGGAGTAATAGGGTAGTGGTGCGTGGTGGGGGTAATAGGGTGTGTAGTGGTGGGAGTGATAGGGTGGTATGTGTTTTTCAGTTATTTAATTAGGTTGGTCAAAGGTAATTAAAAGGGTCAAGCAAGTTGATCGTCATTTTTTACCTATAATTACAGGTCACTTTTTACAAAGGATTGTTTTGAGAATATAGGGTAACAAATAGGGATTATTAAGAAAAAAACTTGAGTTCGGATTCTTTTGAGCGGAAGGGCAAAAGTCGAGATTATGGTTTTTTTTTTTTTTTGTACCTTTCGATTTTAAGTTTCATTTTTGGTATTCTTTTTTTTCCAGGTCATTTTTCGATTTATAGTTGTGTTCTTCGATTCTCAGTTTTTTGGGTTTTTTCCCCATTTTTTCAATTTTTTTATTCTGTTTGTGTATTTCGATTTCGATTTTCTTAATTTTGTATTTTTTTTATTTCTGGTTAATTAGTTTGATTTATGCTTTTTATTTATGCTGTTGATTTCATTTGATTCCTTAATATTATACATCACAATAACCAATGTTACTATGATTTTCTAAGGCTGCAATTGGTTGCTAATTTGCTACTGTCAATCTATACAATTAGTTGCTTCTGATTATAAATACTGTTAATCTTTGCAATTAGTTGTTTGCGCTTTTGAAAAAAAAAATTGGGTTAAAAAAAAACTTGAATCAATGAAGTCAAATATGAGAAAATGGAAGGAAGAAAATTCAACTTAATTAAGTTACTAATAAATTTACAGTAGTAAGAATATCTTGTGTTCAATGTGTTGATATGCATAGTTATAATACAATATATCTTTTGTGTAGTTTGCTTTAGTTTAATAAATTTACTAATATTGTATTGAGTTTAATTTGTGAACTATCTAGATTTTTTTTTTGTACTTTATGTATTGTTGAATTTGAATAATATACAATTCTTTTGTGAGGTGTAAGGGGTATAAAACATATATGCCCACCTCATGTTTGATTATTTTTTTAAAAAAATATAAGAGACCGGTTGTGGCTACTATAACCGGTCTCTTCGATCCATTTAAGAGACCTGTTGATTGTCGRAACCGGTCTCTTACATTCAGACTAAAGAGATCGGTTTTTTTGGTCAACCGGTCTCTTAAATAGACCTAAGAGACCGCAAAAATAAAAAGGTCTCTTAGATATAAGAGTTCGGCCATATATACACCGGTTATTTTGCGGTCTCTTTGKCCAATTTCAACCGGTCTCTTATCCCTTTTTTGTAGTAGTGTCTTTGCTTTGTTTATTGCAAACTCTCTCTAACTCCAATGTTGCATCTTCGAATTGCTTGGAAAGGTCTCTTTTTCTCATCAAATCCCAAATTCAATTAAGTTCATTACTTCAAACTTGAAATTCACTTGTAAGTTTCATTTTAATATACAAAATCATGCTATTTGCATATGCCTTGTCAATTTGTGCAATTGAATTGGGGCTTTCTCCCATGCTTGTGTATGCTTGAAATTATTAAATGCTTTGGCATATTCATGCTTATGTGAGTCTTTTGTAGCTTATTTCATCAAATTTGATGCAAATTGAATGAGTTATGCCACTGTAAGCTTACTACTTGAAGAAGATTATGAATAGTAGCTTGCCATGCCCATGTCTTGTTGAATTATGCATATGCCTTGTTTATTCTTGCTTGTTGATGATAGAATATGCCTTTCCATGCCTGTTTGCAACAATGTGGATGCCCATGTATGATTTCACCATTGTAAGTAGCTTAAAACTTTAAAAGTGCTTGTTAATGGTGATTGCTTGTTAAATTGGGCATTATGGCGTATGGGCGAATGTATACACCTTCTTGAAATCCTTGTTGCATATGGAGTTTGTGAGTGAAATTGTGCATTGCGTTAGGCATGTATATTCGCCGGGGGGGAAGAAGTGCTCTTACGCACAATTTAGTTGCTTGCCTATTGTTCCGATTGTGCATTTCCTTCGACCATGGTTGTGTTGATTAGCTGTAAGCCCCCGAAGGGCCCTTTGATTATATGTGAGATGCCTATTTTTAGTCGTTATGTTGCCTGTTTTCTTTACGAATCTTTGCTCTATTCAGCTTGTAGCATGCCAGTCCGAAGAGGGGAATAGGTGCGCAATTCCCGTCAGAGATGGAAAGTGACCTATTGGGACAACTCTAAGCTGTTTTGCTTTACTAATTACCACATCTCTATTCGTCCGAAGAATGGATGGGTACATTGCTTTTACTTGCTTAGTTACCTTTCTTTTTGTCTTGTTTGCTAACTTTGTGTCATCCTTTGTGCAGAGTGACTACCATACTCGGACGTACGGAACTTCTCACACGATCGGCGATCTATTCTACAGGAAGTTCTTTGAGCATCGCGGAGGCGTATGGGACATCCTAGGCCGATGCGACTTTTAGGACTTCATCCTCAACATGACCAGACACTCGTATTTGCTTGCTCCCAAGATACCAGTGTTCGGCTTGATGTAGTGGTTCTGGGATACCGCAAACACCTTTCACTTCCTGTGGGGTGAAATGGCTTTGACCCCATATGACTTTGCTATGCTGACAGGGCTTGTAGTCACTAAAAAGCTTCTCCCTTTAGATAACGAGATCAAGCTTTCTGATCCTCGTTTGGAAGAGTGGCTGGGTCCGATTGCTTCTGGCCTTCGAGCCAAGAGTGTGGATAACAGGACGTCATAGAGCGTGCTCATGGATGGTCTGGAGTTGCTAGGCATTACCGATAAGCAGTCAGCTAGGATTTTCATCCTAGTGCTGCTTTTCACAGCCTTTTGTCCTGATAAGGGAACGGGAGCAGAGTTAAGCTTCACTTTCTCCCCATTCTATGAGGTTGTGCTGTCGTTAGCTAGATGGCGCTGCAGTTCCTACGCTAACTGGCTGTTGGAGAGTGCTTGAGGTAATTTTCTTTGACTTTTATCGCCTTGTCTGTATTTGATTTACCTTTGTTTGCCGATCCGGTTAGTTGTAATTGTAGTTCTAGGCATACGAGTACTTTCCACGCATGGGCTTGGTGCCTGGGTTGTCTCCCCATTCACAGCTTGCTCGGTGGCCTGTGATGATGCAGTGGACACTCTAAAACACTCTATCTTGGACTCGCGGACTCCAACAGCCGAGGAGGATTTTCCGCCGCTTGAACCCAATCGAGGTGAGTTTTGTTGCCTTTTACATGCATGTTTTCTATGAATGCTTGTGATTTTAACCACATCTTGCTGCAAGTGGAGTTGCGTTGATGGAGGCGAGTGGGAAACACAAGGCCGAGGAGGTTTGCTGCAGCGGCCGAGCTTGCTAAAAGACGATGCATCTTCTGGGGGCCTCAAGGGCCTATTTGGTACCTTGGAGAGCGTGTGGTGAGGCAACATAGTCTTTTTGAGCCTGCAGTGCCTCAGGATCCTCCAGACACTATGATGGATGAGGATTTGCTAGTCACCACATTGTACAATGACTTGAGTCATGGCGAGGCGGTGGAGTACCATCTCTTGCTAGGTTCTAGAGGTCAGGGCGTGTAGACACCTAAAAATGTCTCCCCAAAAGAGTAATCAGTGATGAAACATACCGCGTCTCGCGACTGTTTCGACTTAGAAAAGATGCTTTGAACTCACAAAAGTTGAAAATACGTAAAAATAAAGGGGGCAAAAATATTTTCTTTTATTTATTTTAATTATTTTCTATTTTTAGAGTTTACATTTTCTTTTTAGTTTCTTTCATTTACGCGTTTCTTATAAAATCAATCCCCTACTACTGTGATCTCTTGATTCTACTTTTCATGACACTCTTTCACATTTTCTGAGTCACCAGTATTTAGATTATTTTTCTGATTTTTTCTATATTTTTCTATGATTTTTATAAGTTTTATACGTAGAAATACAAAAAAATACAAAATACACAAAAATAACCCAGAAATACGCTCCTCTGAGACACTCTAGAACTTGCTTGAAGAGCAAGGTGTCTAGGTGCGTCGAATCAAAGCGAATCAAGGCAAATCACGTATTATGGGAAATAAAATCGGAGAAATCAAAAAAAATAGCGGAGAATAATCCTGCGTATATACGCAGGAGGCCTATACGCAGGCCTCCTGCGTATATACGCAGGGTTTTTCCCTCCTTTTTCCCTCCTCGCGCCTATAATACGTGCCTTGCTCATTCCGAGACACACGTCTATTCAATTCTCTCCGTCCCTAACTTGCGCATTTGTCTCTCTCACATTCTACACACTCTAAATACATCTCGTTCTCGAGTTCTAGCATCGATTCTGTTTCGATTCAACAAGCGATAACAAGATTTCATTTCCTCAATCTAATTAATAACTACTACGAGTTTCAATCTACATTAACAACAATGTAGAAACTCACTATTTAATCATTCCATGTAAATATGTAAGAGTGTTAATGTTTTTCATTGTTTTTCATTCTTTTTTATTTCATCGTCAATTTATTATCACTGTCATACTAACGATTTGTTGTCCTTGTATAGCGATCCAAGCGGAAGATTCATTTCGCACGTTTTTATTACGAATAACATTTGTTGTTTGCAGATTCAGGTAAGATTGGTTTGTATATATGTTTTGAAGTTCATATACTTCGCATTGCCATGGTCGTACATCATTGTATATATTTGCAAACAAAGACCGGAAATTTATGTGAATCACTTTTAAATCGAATTAACTATGGCACACGGTTTTTAGGCCACTTTTAATTTGATTAATGCAAAGTGGTCACAATTCTAGGTTAGGTAGTCTCTTGTGCATAATAGAAACACACTTTCGTAGTAATCTTAGGGTTAGTACGCTTCTAAGGTGCTAAAAAATGTAAGTTATGTGCATTCAATAATCGTGATGAATGGAATTGCAATGAGACCGAGAGAGAGCCGCTACATGCGGCGATGGGTTACAGATCTGATTCGTACCATGTTCCGACCCACGAACTTGTTACTAGATCAGAACGTGGGGCCCTTAATTTTGCACCAACGTTTGAGCGTCCGTGAATAACCTTTATAGGCACGGTGGCGACTCCCCTTACTCGACAACACTACCCAACGCACTCACGTGCGGGTTCCGTGGCTCAGGCCACGCAAAGCACTCGAGTGTATACCAAGCCGCGCGCCCGCTATACGCGAGGCACGACCACGTCCTACAGGGCGCCTATGAGCTCTTTATTGAGAGCGACTAGCCCCCCGAGTCGATCTAGTTGCCGAGGTATGAGTCTTGTCTATCCACACCTTTTCTTTGCATTTGCTTTGCGTAAGTTGTGCACTAACTTTGGCTTGGCTTGTGCAGCCAAACTACGACCTTAGGGAGATCCCCTTTTCTGACTTGAGGAATCGTCCTGGCTCGGACGATTTTACTAAGCTTGCCCCTCTAGCTGCTAGACACGCTCAGATCTCGATGCTTCCTGGAGTTGGTCAGCTAGGGGACGCTTTATTTGCTTGATTCTGTCTTTTCATGTCAGTATTCACTCATGTGCTGACTCGCTTGACTTGTGAAATAGATGCCTCGAGCAGGCGACATGAGGCTGCTAGGAGTGATAATGCCTGGAGGCACTCCTACTGTCAGCTGAGAGACTCGGTAAGTGCACCAAGTCTTGTAATTTCAATTCTTTCTAGGGTTAGGAAYCCGTTTTTGACTTGAAAATCCTTTTGTAGGTTCGTCAGGGCGACAATGACGATGTTGATGTCAACGGCGATGAGCAGATGAGACCGGTCTCCAACCGGTGTAGAGCTTCGACCTCGTCGGGCATGAGGTTCCTGGGCGGCGCTTCAACTTCTCGTTCTCAGCCCGGACCTTTGAGTTTCTTTCCCTGATGAGTTGCTGAACGAGTCTGCTTTACAGGTGCTAGCTTCACTCGGCTTTTTGACGTGTTGCGAGCAATAGATGTACTTGTCACCTGTAGGGAAGGGGAGTAACCCTAGCTTTGAATTGGTTGATTTTACGACTTAGTTTAGACCTATTTAGTATTATTTTGCGACTTTTGCTTGACATGACTTGACTTGACTTGACTCTAGTTTAGACTCGAGTGTTTATGTAAATATGTCTAGGCTTGTGTACGACTCTAGACACAACTCATTTTGTAATGTCGAGATTTGATTACAACTTGCAAAAGCCAACTTTCTAACTATATGCAATGCACGTAATCAAACTTCTAATACGACGTCGATCGTCTTGTGTTGTTGCGTATGTTGCGTTGCGTTGTTGAGGCAAATGTCGGCTCATTCCTCCTTGAAAACGCAGGGAAGGACCTAGGTTGGACCAAGAACTACGTGCCAAAGTACATGGGAGCAAGCAAAAGGAGCAAAATCGGCCAAAACAAGTCAAAACTGGGTGTAATAGTGCCTAGGCTGGGCCCAATTACACCAAGAAACAAGCTGATTTTGCTCGATTTTCGATTTTAGGCAAGTTTGTTTGTCCTAATTGCTTATAAATAGGGTTTATGCACGCCCTAACTCATTCATTATAGCCTCCTTAGTGCTTAAAAACCTCTCTTACATTGCTTTATACTTCATTTAATTCATTACATCGAMGAATTTGCAACAAATCAAATGGAGAGAGACTTTGCTAATGCTTTGAAAGATGTGCTTGAAAAATTGGATGCTCGTGAAAGAGAGGACCTTGCAAGGCTGAATTGTGATATTCTCTTGACTTTAAGGTATGTAAACCTCGATATAAGCCTTATTTATGTTGCTATAAGCCCATGGGACCCATTGATGCATTGTTTTCGTCTTCGGGACAAGGAAATTGTTCCTTTGCTTGAAGAGCTTGGTGCTATTATTGCGTGGCCTGTTGTAAGTCTCCCTTATATCTTTAATAGAGCTGATCACTTTGTTGATGAATATGAGCGATACTTGAGACTTAGTCCAACTGTTTCACGACGCATAGTGCATGGTTGGGAAATTGACTTGCTTGCCTTGGTTGATTACATTGCTAGTGATGCCGCTTGCCATAGAGTTTATCGTAGACTTTCAATTATGATCTGCTTGTTTGCGCATTTCTTATTTTTTCATGGCAAGCCGAATGTTGGTTATGCTAGCATCATTTCTATTGTTGAGGAATGCAAGGCTAGCCGTAATCCTATGTTGTTGTGCATGGGGGAGTTATTCATGATGCTCGACCGTCTTTAAAAGGATGCTCATGCGCCTTTTTCTGGATGCCCTTTTTTTTTACCAGTATAATACTTTTGCCTGAATATTTGCAAAATAGTGCATTTACACAAATATTATTGCTTGTTTTTTGATATGATGACTAAATATTGCACATGTTGTTGTTCTTTGACAGATTTGGCTGATAGAGCATTTGAGCCTAGTTGAGTCGCCCAGAATCTTTTCAAATATTCTACTAGGGGATTTTTTTCCCGTAAGAGGGTCCATGTCAACAAAACTCAGCATGAGTGGATTTTTATCCTAGTTGACCGTGGCATTCTCGTGCGGTGGACCGTCTCTTAGTGGGGTATTAGGAGTATGGTGCATACTTGCTTGTCCCTATATGTGCGCGTGGCTAGCTTGACCATGTTGACCTTTTATTTCCCTTTATACAAGCGCTTGCATTCGAGTAATGCAGTAGAGTGGGAGAAATACTAGGAATCCCATTCTACACTTGAGGTGAACCCACTTGCTCGGATCGAGGTGACTATAAGATTACTGCTCACTACCGTGTCTAGATGAATGCCACTGATGTGATGGGTCGTGGTAGAAAGACCATGTCAAGAGTAAGAGACTAGACTCTTACTCAATTCAGACCCCTACTGCTAAGTCTAGAGCTGTTTCTGATAAGGAAACACTTGGTTCTAAGAAGGTGCCAGTTTGGAGTAGGCTAGAAAGACTTCCTCCTTTGAGGATTGAATCAAATGTCGCTGAAAGCAGACTTGGGCCTAAAGAGCTGCTTGGAGGTGATGTCAAAGGAAAATGGAAGGCTGCTGTGGATGATTGACCCAAGAGACGCAAATGGGTGAGGAAGCCTAAAGGTGAGAGCTTGGGTGCAAAGAAGGATGATCCCAAGGAGCAAGAAGAGGAGATGAAGGAGTAATTGCTTTCTTCCACAACTCTTGTTTAATTTAATGTTTCTTTATTTATGAGTTAATAAAGTGAATGTCTTGCGAGCAGCTTTGCGTGTAATAAGTGAACATGGAGCTTGAAGTTTCCTTTGGTATTGTAGTTGCTCAGTTTTAATTACAAGTAGTAATAAATTACAAACTTGCATTGCTTTTTATACATTGTGTTTACTTTCAGCTTCTTGAAGAAAACTTCGTCCAATTGCCGCTTAACTGTTGTACATTTGCTAATCCTAAAACAAGTAGGGCACTTGTTATTGTGGCCGAGCCCCAAGGCGAGGCTACCTACGTATCCTATAAGGAATAAGGCTATCCGTAGTTCCGATGAATGGTGCTATTGTGTTGCTGAGACGCGGTGCGCRTCTATTTCTTGAGCTAGCTTAAGTTGGTGAGGCTATAGAAATTATCACCATTCGCTTCCATTAGTTGAACTGCCCCTTTTGGCAAGATCTTTTTGACAATGTAAGGACCTGCCCAATTAGGACGAAACTTGCCTTGAGGATCTAGGACTGTTTTGCAAAGTTCTTTAAGAACCAAATCGCCTTCTTTGATGCCTCATGATTTTACTCGCTGATTAAAGTACCGCTAGACCCTCTTATGGTATGCTTGCACATGCTGTAAGGCTGCTAGCCGTTTTTCGTCGAGCAAAGCTAACTTGTCAAATCTTGCCCTTACCCATTCTGATTCTGGGAGTTTTCTTTCTAGGAAATTGAATAGAGATGGGATCTCTAGTTCTTCTGATTGAACAGCTTTGGCACCATAGACCAGTGAGAACGAAGTAGGTCCCGTTGAAGTGGAGATAGAGGTCTTGTAACCCATAGAGCGAAGTATAGTTTTTGCGGCCAATCTCGATAATTCTCCGTCATCTTAAAGATAATTGTGTTGAGATTCTTATTAGCTGCTTCAATTGCCCCATTGGCTTGTGGCCTGTATGGTGGTGACTTTGGTGATCAGATCTGCACATTCAGCTTGAAAGTGGGTGTCGTTGTCACTAATGATTTCGTGAGGGACTCCATAGCGACAAATGATGTTGTTTTCTATGAATTTTGCCACGTTCTTTGCCCGGAGCTTGACATATGACGCTACTTCGACCCACTTTGTGAAGTAATCTATGGCTACAGGCATGAAATCATGACCTCCTTGCCCAGGCGGCGTAATCTTCCCTATTATGTCTATTCCTCATGTARAGAAAGGCCATGGAGAGACAAATGTGGATAGGAGAGATGGAGGAACGTGTCGTGCATTGGAGTATTTTTGGCAAGTGTCGCATGTACGGACGTGTTCCATGCAATCCCTTTCTATGGTGGTCCAGTAATACCCTAATTTGATGATTTTGGAGGCCAGGAGCCTGCTATTCATGTGGGTGCCACAGATTCCGTCATGGACGTGCTCTATGATTGTTTTGCAAAGTAGGTGAAGACCATTGTAGTGGCGCTTGTATAGTTTTCCGCCTTGAAGTAGGTATTGAGATGCGAGACGCCTCAGAGATCTTTTTTTGCTTTTTCGTAACATTGGAGGKATACTCGCCAATTTCGAGGTAGTCTTTGATGTCTTTGTACCATGGCTCTTCCAGATCGAGGTTGGGCACCTTATTTGTTTCATCTAAAGAAYAGACGTATGCTGGTTCTTGTCTTCGTTCAATGACTAAGGGCATTTGGGTCACTAAACTCAGGATTCGCACCATGGATGCGAGCTTTGCTAGTGCATCTGCGAATTGATTATCTTCGCATCGTAGGTAGGTGTATTCGACTTTGTTTACCGGGGATGTAATGTTCTCAAGATAGGACTGATTCGGAGTAATTAAGGCTTTCACTTCGCACCTTCCATCGGCCTGAGATCTGATTTATGATGAGTGAAGAATCACCATATACCCGTAATCTCTTAGCGTTAAGTGCAACGGCGGTTTGCAATCCAAGAATACATGCTTCTTACTCTGCGACGTTGTTAGTGACGTCGAAGTTAAGTTTGACGAAAATTGGGGTGTGCTCCTCATGTGGTGAGATTAGAAGCATTCCAACTCCACATCCTTTTTTATTAGATGCACCATCAAAGTATAATGACCAATTGTCTTCCTCGGTCATCATGAGTTCTTCGTCTGGAAATTCAAAGTCCTCAGGAAGGCCTTCGCCTTGAGAATCTACTAAGAACTCAGAGACAATACTACCTTTGATGGCTTTTTAAGGCACGAACTTAAGGTCAAATTCGGCAAGCATAACCAATTAACCATCCATCTAGACATGCGTCCGTTGACTGCTGGCTTTTCAAAGAGGTATTTCAGAGGATCCCCTTTACATATGATGTGTACGGTATGTGTGAGCAAATAATGTCAAAGCTTTCGCGATGCCCACACTAAAGCCAAGCATAGTTTCTCTAGGGCAAAGTATCGTTCCTCGTATAGAAGGAACGTCTTGTTGAGGTAGTAGATAGCATTGTCGTCAATTACCTTGCCGTAGTAGATAGCATTGCCGTCGATTTCCTAGGGTAGAGTATCGTTCCTTCTAGGGCATAATTTCCTTGCCGTCGATTTCTTGAGTGAACAATTATCCAGCGACGGTGCTTGTTGCTGTAAGATAGAGTCGTAACGGATGCCCAGGGTGAGTAGGATTCGTGAGGTATTCCTTGATCCTGTTGAAAGCTTGTTGGCAATTATCATCCCATTTCTTAGGTGCACCTTTCTTCAGTTTCTTGAAGATGGGTTCATAGACCATTGTGAGCTTGGATATGAACCTGTTGATGTACTGGAGTCGACCCAAGAAACCTCGGATCCCGTAGCAGGATTGCTTTAATCTTGTGGTGGCCTAAGTGACAGGATTGCTTTAATCTTTGTTGGATTGATCTCGATGCCTCGAGATCTAATGATAAAATCTAGGAGCTTGCCTGAAGTGACTCCGAATGTGCACTTTTGCGGGTTGAGACGCATGTTGAATTGTCGGAGTCTCTAGAAGAACTTCTTTAGTGTAAGGGTATGTCCTTCGCGGTCCTTTGACTTGATGATCATATCGTCGACATAAACCTCTACTTCTTTGTGTATCATGTMATAAAGCAAAGTAGTGGCAGCTCTTTGGAATGTGGCACCTGCATTTTTGAAACCAAAAGGCATCACAATGTAGCAATATAGCCTCCACAGAGTGGAGAAGTTTGTCTTTTCCATGTCTTCTTCGTCCATTTTGACTTGATTATACCTAGCATACCCATCCATGAATAAGAGCAAGGCATGATCTGTTGTGTTGTCTACGAGAACGTCCATGTGTGGTAGAGGGAAGTCGTCCTTCGTACTTGCTTTGTTTAAGTCACGAAAGTCTACACACATTCGAACCCGTCCATCTTTCTTAGGTACTGGAACCACATTTGCTACCCATTGAGGGTAATTGACGACCTTAATGAAGCTTGCATTGTGTTGTTTAATGACTTCCTGCCGAATGCTAAGGGCAACATTCGGTTTTATGCGACGGAATTCTGTGTTGTGCGATGTCTGGATCAATCCCTGGCATGTCTTCATAGGACCAAGCAAAAACATCCCGGAATTCTTTCAGTGTTGCAACCAATTAATTCCTTTCTTGCGGACTTAGTGTCAGACCAATCTGTATCTCTTTTGCGTGTCGTTGTCGGAGATGTCTACCTTTTCTGTTTGCTCGATGATGGAAGTTTTCTTTTCGTGCTCTTTCATTGCCTTTATTAACTCATTGTTGTTTTGTTTTATCGAATTGTAAATTAAAGCAATCATAAGAAGGAATAGAGGAGTAAGTAGAAAGGAGCATATTATTAAACACTGAAAAGATTACAGATAAGTTTGTCTCCGAAGAGACTTGATTGAAAAGGGAAAGGGGGATACTAGGCTCCTTGACACACTTCGGAGGACACTCCGATCCCTAGTACTAGCTATCCCAGCTTCTACGACCCTAGACTCAGACTCAGTCTCAGATTCAGAATCCTCGAGCATTGGTGCTTTGCCCATGGTGCACTTGATGACCTTGCCTCCTAGAGTAGTTATCTTCACGGTTTTGCGCCAACCATGAACCAAGCATTCGATTGGTGTGATGAGAGAAGTGAGGTCGAATGCTTCCTTGGCCATTGCCCTGAGAACCTCTTGTTCAGCTTGAGGAGTGATTTCTTGGCTAAACAGGAGTCACAGGCATTGTGCTTCGAGGCCATCTAAGGCAGATGCCTTGCTTGTGGGGACAGGATACCTGTCTACAAAGTTGCAAGTGTTAGGATCTTTAAATCACGTGCTTCTTTTCCTGTAAAATAGGAATGATGAAGGGAATTTTCGCGGAAGCTCGAAATGAGCGTTTCCACCGTAATCTCCAAGGTACTCTCGATGTGGTTCGCCCCAAAAACCATTAAGGCCATATTTCTCGAAGTTCGTTAAGATGTMTGGATCCCAAACGAATTCAAGAATTTTCTTTCCCCATTCTTAACATACACACATGCTCCTGCCTAAAGATTTTGCATCGCATAACTTCCAGATTTTGTAGAGCACATCATTCGGAACGTCAGCCAACGACTTTTGACTGTGATCCTGAGGCTCATGGACTTGCCATTTGCACATTTGGAAGTTTTTTCCTGTAGGGTAGGGTAGACCATCCCATCCTGTCTTTAGCTTCTCGATCATGACCCTTTCCTTGCAGTCACAAATCATAGGATTGCTTGAGGGTTGATAGGCATCTGAGACTTCCCTTGACGGAGGTGGAACCAAGCTGACTAAATGATTTCCTCGTGTGGTATTGAAGTGTCCATCGGTTAGTGCAACCAATTTCGGGCTTGTCTGATGAACTGGTGTTATGAGGAAAGATGGGTCATAAGAGACTTTATCCACTTCTCACATGTGTACTTCTGGTGGAACGACCTCGTTGTGGGATTGGAGGGGTAGGAGAAGCTTTCCTCCGTTGACTATTTCTTACACAAAATCCCTGAAGGCGTAGCATTCATCAAGGTCACGACCTTTCCCGCGGTGAATAATATTAATTAGGGCGGCTTTTTCTTCACAATCTTCGATAACAATACTTCCTTCCATTTCTTCGCAAATGTATTTTGCTCTTAATTTAAACAATGAAGTTTTAAATATCTTGTCCTAGTTATTTTAGGGAAATCAAGTCTTATGTTGTTCATTTCTAGATCTTCGTCATTAATGGCATATTCAGCATTATTTAGCTGGCATATTGATATTAATTCACTTTCTTCTTYGTCGCTATCTGGGTTTGCACATTGTTCTCCGACCATGTTAATTATTTCTTAAGGTTCACTCTCTTCTTCGTATGGGATATTTTCAATTTCTTCGTTATCTTTGCTATCCTCTTCACTGATTTCAACTATTCCTTTATTGTTTTTTATTAATAGTTCTAGGGTTTCATTTCCGTAATTTCTAAATAATCYCAACTTCCTAGAGTTTTGCATTAACTTGAGATTTCGTGTTTACATTCATTAGCATAATGAGCTATTTCTCCATATGACCAACATTTGCAGTTTCTTTTCAGGCCAATATGAGGCCTTTCTAAAGAATCTAGTAGGTCATTTATAGTTACGTTTGTAATGTTTTTTTCTAATACTGCTCACCTCTACTTTTGTCGAGTTTTCTCTTCTTATAGAATTTCCTTATTGTAGGATAATTCTTATTGCAACCATATTGACTAGGCATATCCCAACAACTTAGAAATTGTCTCTTAACTTGATGAGTTCCTACAACCTCTCGACATTTCTTTTCAATCCAATTTTTTAGGAAGCTTATTCGCTTTCCTAAGGTGGCATTAGTTCCATTATTATATCTCCATTCCGGATATTTCTCACTTATTTCTTCATTAATGGGACTTGGCAATTTATCAAAGAACATACCTAAGTTAGTTTGGTTTTCTCCGATTTTGCAATAATACGTTTCAAATTCTTTAATGTAACTTTCAACATATTTTAAATTACAAATGGTTAGATTGCTTAGCTTTCTTTGATATTCAGCTATTTTTTTCTTTATCATTTGGTCAATGACCAATGAATTCTATCTCAATAAATTGACATAGTTGAGTAAACATTGCAGTTGGTAATTCTATTTGTTTTAACGTCGTTTAGTCTCTTCGATCAAATATAGCTTAATACCAATCAGCTATACATCCATCAAAGCCATGTTCAATATAATTTAAGAAGTCTTCTGAGGTCTAATCCATATTTAAATTTAACACGCTACTCTTATTCTTCTTCCAATGCTCTAAGATTTCAAGTTTGTGTCTTGCACCATCAAAATTTAACTTGTGACCGGTTTGATTTATAGGTTCAAGGGTGACTTCTTCCTTTATAGTCTCATTAGGCATAATTTTGAAATCAAATCGAGGAGTCCTTCTAGACACATATCTAGGTCTAGGATAACTTAACAAACCTCGATATCTTGGACGTTGGATAGAATTATTCATATAATTATTTTCCATATTTTTATCTTGTTCTAGCTCCTCTTCAACCTCATTATAATCATTATTGTTTTCAATTATTGCCTTTATTTTGAGCTTTATTATTTATTTTTCTTTCAACATCTTCGACTGATAAAAAAATCTAAGTCTTTTAGTCTCATTAACCCATTTGTTCATAAAAGTCTTCTTCGATTGATGTGTAATTTATTTYTTGTTCCGCATTATATCTGAAATAATCCATTTTTCAGCAATTATAGTCATAATTTTAYTAAGCTCATCCGGATCATTCTCAATGTCGAAGAATTCTTGTAATTCTTCAATACTCATTTTAATTAGATCTTGACTCATTTCGACGAGTCGAAGTGGTAGGGAAATCGACTGTAAATTTCTTCTTATTATTACTATTTTCGAAATAATAACTGTATTTAAAAGGGACAAGTGTTCTGGCTTCTGTATTAGGTTGAGCTTGTAGATGTCTATTCTCGTTAGTGACAACAAGTTTAAACTCTCCTAACAGCCTTTTGAGGTCTTGTGTCTCCTTGTTAATTTCGTCTCTAATTGTTTGAATTGTACCGCCAATTGTGATAAGACGTGTTTCGAATCTTTTATATCTATTTTAATCTGAGTTAGTATGTCTACTATATAATTAAAGATTGCACCAAAGTGATTACTATCTTTTGTAAATGGTGTAGTTAAGGAGTTTCTAGTTGAATGCAGCCTATTGGTGCTCTATTAATTTTATCCAGGTTTATATTACTAATTTTTATTATTTAGGTAGTAAATACTTAATTAAAATACTAATTATGAATAACACACTAACCGGGCTCTGTACCAAAACAAACAGGATCATTAAAATATTAAACGCGCAAAAATTACGAATCACTTAAACGAATTATTTAAAGCTTAGTTTGCTTATTTATTAGAACAAAGAGCCAAGCATGCAAAATAATAAAACTAAAAGCAGTAAAAGTGCGTATAATATAGGTGGGAGTGACCACCCTTATCCCTACACTATGTAGGACTAATACTTTCCCGACTAGGGGGTATGAATACGAATTGTCAGTTTCAATTACATAAAACAAAGTAATAATGAAAAAAAGTTTGTATTTTTGTTCGTGCAAGTCAAACACACACCAAGCTATGCAACCGGCCAGAAGATATTATATTCATTTTAAGAATAATGTATCTAGTCACTACTTAACAATCCTATTCTCCTCGATATCATCCATACTTGTATATCCTATCCACAAAAATTAAACTATGTCATAAATTAATCTAAATTCAAGTGCTTAGTTTTAGAGCATATTCCGCAAAACAAATTGTATGGGTTTTGGAGCAAGTAATTAATTAATTAACTAAAAAATTAAACCTACCAAAGTGCACTCGTGGAGCTTCATATCATGGTGGCTCATGTTTAATGTTATAACGAAAACGTCTAAAAGAAGCAAACTACATTTAGAAACAAATAAGATAAATAAAGAACACACAAAGATTTAACGATGTTCGCGAACAATGCAATAGGTACGTCCTCTTAGCCGGTATGAATATGTTTACTATGAAGATCAAGGAAATATAATAGTGAGAGATTGATAATTCTTCCAAGAGCATTACTCTCAAACTCTCTATATGTGTTTTCCTCACTTTTGTGGCTTAAGCATTAACTAAGGAATAAACCCTAGAAGCCTATTTATACAAAACACCAAAATACGAAGAAACTATGCACTGAAAAGAGAGGACTCGGTCAGGTATCAAGAAACCCGCCTGGGTGCGCAATGAGATAAMGATTACTTCACAAGACTAGGTTTCCAATTGGTCACCCACACGGGTCTCTAGGTACCTACCCGTGTTTACTGCTCTTCTTTGCGATATACTCCATATTACTCCAAACGACTTGGTGAATCAAGTCACTCCACAAATCTCCATCATGACTTGCATTTACCAATACAAGCCAAGACCAAATAAAAACAACAACAAACCAACCAACAAAAATGCCAACACATTCCCGGTGTGGGGATTGCCTCCACCTTGAGGCACAACCCTTAAGGGTCTCAAACACAAACATCATTGTTCCACAAGTCAAGCAACACTTGAACTTACGGACARAAAGTGGATGAAAACGCGCATCATTGTGTTTAGTCTTATCAAGACAAAACTGATCTATAGCAAGAAAAATTGCATTCAAACTTTCATAAAAGATCGTAGCACGACCACAATGAATGCCCCAACCACTAATAAGACCCCACAATCATATACTACCAACAGTGTATATTAAACCCGTCACAAATCTTCTAGTATCAATATCACTTGCGTAATTAGAATCACAACAACGAACCAAACTCCAAACAAAAACTCTGACTCTTATAAATGAGACTAACTTCGTCGTTTCAACCAAATAGCGAACAACTCGGCCCACACACTGCCAATGTTTCCCTCTAGGTATAGACATAAACCTACTAACAACATTCAAAACATGTACATTAAAAATTTCAGCCCAAACCAAAGCAAACATCGTACTAGCAAAGCAAAAACAAGATACGAACTGCTTCCCACATTCGATATATATCTTCTGTGTTGTAATAAACATGTCAATAACACACAACAATACATAAATATGTAACATATCCTCCACCTTACTACGATAATTGCAACAAGTGTTAGGAGTCATGTTGTAGCCATGCTCCACCACAAAGTTGTCAAATCGATCGTACCACTGTCTAGAAAGCTATTTTAGCCCATACAAGGACTTCATGAAAACCACATTGCAACTAGTCACCCTGTAATCTCGTGGCACTTTCTCAATTTCACATGTCTTATAATTCTCATGTAGAGGCTACATTTCCTCACCCATAGCGTCTAAAAACCTATCTGACTCATCTCTCAAAATTGTTTCCTTGTAAGAAGTAAAACCCAATATCTCAACATCATCATCAACATCCAATGCATATACGACCGATTCCTCTACACAAAAGTTTTGACCATCACTTGCACCTGTGGACGCGAGACTTGCAGAATCAGTTAGAATAAGGCCATGTAAAATATACAAAGTACCCAATCTAGTACCCTTAAAAACATTCTTTGAAGCCCTCAAAAAACACTAATTCCCACCTGAACCTTAGAAAGTACAACCCTCTTGTCAAGAGTTCCAAGAAATATCAAATTCTTCTTAAAYCGAGGAACATGCCTAACATTCACCAAAGTACATACTTTTTTCCCTTCTACGGTCCTAAGTCAGATAGAACCTTTACCCACAACCTTGCAAGCAGCATTATTACCCATGATAACATCACCACCATTAATTGAAGGACTCATAAGTAGAAAACCATTCACAATTAAAACACATATGAAAAGTATACCAGAATCCAACACCCAACAATCCGTAGACTGACTAGCACCACTAATAGTTAAGGCAAAATCCTCCTCTGAACCATATTGTGAACTCTATTGTGCAATGTTAGCATTTGAACTATTTCAAGGAATTTTTAGACATTTATTTTTCAAATGACTAGGCCAAAGCTCTTTACAATAATGGCATAAATTCTTATTTTTATTACCCTACTCTTCTGTTATGGATTAAAAATATGTAGTTGACTTTGTTGACATAATTAAGAGAGTTTGACCAACAGTAATAAGTAACTAGCGATGAATAAGGCAGAAGGAGAAGACATGCGATGCATGGCATTCTTAATGTAGCTCCACTCTAGCGAAA
Source organism: Bassia scoparia (assembly GCA_008642245.1). NCBI lineage: Eukaryota > Viridiplantae > Streptophyta > Magnoliopsida > Caryophyllales > Amaranthaceae > Bassia > Bassia scoparia. The sequence continues at coordinate 212,751 of SNQN01000103.1, forward strand.
CAACAATAACGTTAGAAGGGAATTGTAGTAAGGATGGCCCATCGGGAGGTAGCCCAAAGACAGGCCCATAAAGATAAAGCGACATCAAGACTTGGAGGGAAATTACGAGTGTTTGAAATATGAAAAGGAGCGGCCACAAACCGTTAGACGAAGTAACTTCCACCCACGATCTACACCCTTGGAGGCCTATAAATAGAAGTAGCGGCACAAAACAACAACAACAACATCAATCTATCTCTTTTTTGCATTAGTTTCTTTTAGCCCCACACTTGGCTTAGTAGCCAAATTAGTTTAGTTTTACGTAGCCTACATTAGTCTAGCGTAGCGTAGCGTAGTTCATCCTATCATGGAGTAGTAAGTTGTTCGATTTTCATCCCATTGTGTGTAATCATGGAGGTAATCATCCTTCTTTTTAATACTATGGTAGTATGATACTTATCTCTTTATAATGGATGGTGTTTGTCTCTTTTCATTATTGTTTGTTTTATGCTTCAGCTTTATTCCACAACAAGTTGTTCACCTTATGTCTCATCTTCTTGATTAACTCTGATCAATTARGAGCCATTTTACGTTACCCAGGTTATCAATATAATCAGTAACCAAAGGGGCAGCCCCCTAACGAACTAAGAATAATATTGGGCGGTTGACTTGTTGGTGAAAATCACCTCAACAGGTTTTTTGGTGACCACAGTAGGAGAGAAATTTGAAAAAGCATAATTGCTTCTCAACCATGGCCCCTAAGAGATCTACACGAAGGTCGGGCAATCAAGAGGATGGTAACTCATCCGATCAAAATCTTAAAAACCATCTCGATGACCTTAGTAATTAAGAAATTGTTTCGCAACAACAATTTGTTGAAGATCTTGCTCCTCCTAAGCAAACCGAGTCAAAAAACAAAGACTGTATGGTTATCACCTAAATAGGGGGGAGGATCACTCATCCTTAGCCAAGGGTTTTCTCAATTCAATATACACGCAATATGTGGATATTGTTACAAGCCTTTTGGAAGATTTGAAGGAGAATCAAAGGGAACAGTTTAACAATCTCCACTGAGGTATGGTACATGAAACTGCTAGGGTGATAACCGCTGAGTTGCAAAGCTTTGGCTCCTACTCACAACAGGCGGTTACCTAATAGGTGGATAGGATTATATTGGATATCAACGAGACATTGAACGCTGCCAATGTGGCGTAATCTAAGACAGTTGCTATTGAGGTACCTACTCGGTTGGAACTTTTAGTGGAGGAACATAATCAACTGAATGAACGGTTGATGAATTTGTTAACCGCCAGAGGTTCTGGAATAACTCTCGAAATCCTAAGGAGGAACCACCCTAAGGTGTATCCCTCTCAGAGATGCCAATTAAGAAAACAGGAGCCAAGGGAGAGAAGCAAGCCCACAATTAGGCTATAGCCATGGTGATCTCGGACCTTCTTCTGTTCCTTTAACTTATAACTCTATCCCCTTGACAGCGTCAATGGGAACTATTCCACCCACTAGAACAACCTTTGGTTTGGGGACAAATGGATATGCAATTGGAGGGGTATTCCCAACTAGTGGCGGTTTTCGAACCGCAACTAACGAACCTATTCCTCAAAGTACATATCCTACTGCTCATGAACCGCCACAATCTACTTACTTTCCACAAACTGGGAATCAGGGTTATCCACATCAGGCTTACTCCTACCAAATGCATCCTCCTCAGAGTAACCGCTGGGGGCAAGGGTCACATGCATAGGGTAATTCCTATGGGGGACCTCAGTTGAGTGGAACACAAAACTCAAGTAATACTGGAGGTTCCCAGCCTGGAGTTGGATATAACCAAAATCCTTGTGGGGAAATATCTCATCCTTCCTATTACTAGGATAACCGATATCCACATGGCCATGATAAGAATTTTCATATGGAACAAGTTCATCATGAACCCCTCGTTAGTCAAATGGAAGACATGATCCAAAGAGCCATAGGGCACAATGCTGRTTTTCCCAAGAGAGGAACTTGTAATCCTTATCCTGAGTGGATTGACAAGATGTATCTGTTTCCTCGAGGGTTCAAAATTCTTGAATTTTCTCCCTTATTCTTTGGCTACGTATCAATGTTTGTTGAAGAACATTTGGTTAGGTTTAACTACCAATGCAGAGAGGCAGCAAACAGTGATTACTTGAAGCTTAGGTTGTTCTCTAGTTCTCTCACTAGTACTGCGTTTTCTTGGTTCACCCATCTTCCAGCAAACTCGATTCGGACTTGGCAAGATCTACAAGGGCAGTTTCTTCGTCATTTTACTAGAGTGGAAGCCGGGGTCTCCATTGGAGATTTAGCCAAGATAACCCAAGACAAAGGGGAACCTATAGAGGATTACATCACTAGGTTTAAGAGTGCCATGATCAGATGTTATCTTAACCTATGTGAATTTGAGTTCGTTTCTACAGTCCATAAAGGGTTGTCTTTTCCTTTTCGAAAGAAATTTGAAGGACAACATTTCCTTGACTTTGTAACTCTAGCTATTACGGTGGTGTCATGTGAAAGGTGTTTGGTTGAAGAATCTAAAAGCAAACATAAGTATTAAGCCAACTACAATAATGGCATAGAAGAGAGCGAGGATCAGGATAATGATCAAATGGATGTAGCGATGGCAGAAATTGTTCATGGCCCACCATTTAAAGGTCCCCAACTAGTGAACAAAAAGTCTGCTTAGAAGAAGGACTTCAAGTCTGATCAAAGAAAAGAATACACATTTGACATTAAAAAATGTGATGAAATCTTTGATTGGCTTTTGAAGTTCAAGAAGATTAAACTAGTGGGTAGACATAAGGAAAGAGATCCAAATGAAATAAAAGGAAAGTTAACTGCAAATGGCATGATTCCTTCACTCATAAAACTAATGATTGTGTGATTTTCAAAAATAGGATACAAGATGAAATCTTTACGGGCGTGGGGCGTCACCGGGCCGAACTAGGTGCAGTCCCTCTACCCCGCGAGGTATAGTCTCAGTTGAGACACCGTATTGCGAAGAATTGAATTCTTGTTATTTTGCATAGTTTGAGTATGCTTGGCATTGAGGGTCATAGAAACTCCAAATCGAATAGAGGAAGTCGCCACCGCACTTCTTTCGGGAAGCTGCATAACCCTTTTTAAGCCTTGCCGGCATAATGCATGCAAGGAGAAGGACTCCTTGTTAGGTCGTGCACTAGATCTAGATTAGGGGACGAGGTTAAGGGCGAAGTAGTGCACAACACCCCCCACCCCCCGCGCATTCGCGACCTCTACTAGGTCTCATTGAAAATTCGCCAATTGTAATATCGAACAACATATATGCCCGTATTGATCCTTAGTTGTTACTAGGAGAGTGGATTTAATTCATGTAAGATTATTAATTGTTGTCGCTTTGAATTAGCTCAACATTCAAGGATCCTAAACCGTTTGTCCATAATTATCTTATTAGGCGTGACAATCAATTAATAGCTCTTTAATTAGCAAGAATAATGGTGATTAGAGAAACATGTACAAGAATAAGCATCAAAATATACAAGAAGGAAGGAGAAAATAGACTTACCTCGAATCGCTATACAAGATAAGACAAAAGGCAAAAACAATAGTTAGATTTTAAATCGAAATCCCCTCGCAAAGTGTTATTTACATGAGAAAATCAAAGAAAAAGTTAGTATTGACAATAATATTAAAATCGAACTGAAAACAAAGAAATGACAGTTTATTTACATTTTAATTGATGTCAAATAGTTGATTATTTCAATGTCACATGATTCAAAGTGTTAAAAACAGCATAATAATTGTTTCAATTAGAGGTAATATTTTAGGTTTAATATTTTGTCAGATTCTTTCACTCTCTAGAGGGTTTCCTTTCTGAGTTCCACGTTTGTGTGATGCTATGGGAAAAAATCGATCTCAAACAAATGGGGGGGGATGAATCAAGCTAAGAATCAAGCTAAGAAATCGTCCAAATCTTCAGGGCACAAATCTCAATCTCATAAGAAGCAGAAGGATACTACACCGGTAGTGGCGGTGCAGTTGAATACAAATAGAGCTTGGGTTTTTGACCTTGAAATCAGCTCGAATAACTCAGAGGAGGATGAGGTACTCACTCCTAGATCTTCCTTACACGCCATTAAACAACGATGGCAATTGTGTGCTCAATTTTCGCATTTTCTGGAATCGAAAAACACAGTTTCAACTCCTGGGTATTTTGGTGAGGATGATAGGGCTGCGATTGGAACTGGTATGATTCATTCCCCTAATAATGTTGCTAGAGCCCTTAATTTTGGATTGGGGGATGTTTCGGGTACAGKGTGTAATGGGGAGCATTCTGGGTCTCTTATTGCTCGTACTTCTACTGTTCCATTGGATGATGTTACAGTTTCATTGGATAATCCCTTGCCTAATAATGATGTTGGTTTAGGTGTTGCTTCTATTTCTGTGGTTAATCCATTGCCTGCTGYTGTTAATATTGATGATAACCTTGTATCTTCTTCGTCCACTACCAAAGTTAAACCTAGAAATTTTTTAGATGATATTGCTGCGGAGGTGGATTTTCGGAGTATTGTTGTTCTATGTTTTGTGGTGGAGCTAGGCCACCCTATATGGTTATGGAAGGATTCCTTAAGCGGATTTGGGGGAAGAGGGGCATCTCTCTCATTGCTCCTCTTGATAAGGGTGGTTTTGTAGTCCAGTTTGAGGATACAGGTGGTTTGGATTTTGCTTTCAAGGGCTCATTTAATTTTGATTCTAAGCCTTTGTTGGTGAAAACTTGGTCCCCGGATAGTAAGTTTTTGAGGAGGATTTTCAAGTGGTTCCYATTTGGATTCAACTACCCAAGCTTCATGTCAAATACTAGGGTTTTTCTTGTCTATCTAAGCTAGTTGAGGAGGTTGGCAAGCTTATTAAGGTGTTTCACCATACTGAAACTAAGACTCGTCTCAAATATGCCAGGCTGTTAGTAGAGGTTAAGGTGGACTAGGATTTCCCTGATCATATTGAATTCATTAATGAGTTGGGGTTGGACATGAGCCAGCAGGTTATCTATGATTGGAAACCTATGGTTTGCAAGGCTAGCAAGAAAATCGGGCATGCTATGGACAAGTGCACAAGGAAGCCACCTATGACCTAGAAACCTAAGGCTGTTGGTGAGCCTGCTCAGGTTGCTCCTGTCCCGCAGGATTCTGTTCCCCTATAGGTGGTGCAGCCCCCCTTGGTGGCTCATCCTCCTCCTGAGATCCCTTCTTATGATGAAGATGGGTTCACTTTGGTGACTAAAGGTCCCGTTCCTAAACCCTCGATTGTAAATCCCACTGTTATGGTTAATAGTTATGATATTCTAGGCTCTGCACCTAAGGAGGATGTTGATATCCTTGTTCCAGCTTCTGGTAAAGCTAGAGAGCATACTGATCAGGGGTTGGCTACCCCTCATCAGTATGGATAATATGTTATTTTGGAATGTCAGAGGCATCAATAGCTTAGACGGCTTTTACGTCAGAATTCCGCTCCTTCTTTTTCATTTCAATTAAGCCTATTTTAAGCCATTAAAAAATATCAATTCAAAGGATTCAAACTTCCTTCAATGTCTTCACTCCTATCTTATTTTAGTCTTTCTTAATTCTTTTTAAAGCTTTTATATGTGACGCACATGTGTGAGTGTGTGTGTGTGTGTGTGTGTGTGTGTGTGTGTGTGTGTGTGAGAGAGAGAGAGTGTGAGTGTGAGTGTGTGTGTGTGTGTGTGTGTGTGTGTGCGCGCGCGCGCGTGTGTGTGTGTGTGTGTGTGTGTGTGTGTGAGGATCCACTAAAAACCTTACTTTTGGTGAAA
>SNQN01000104.1:0-20662 GCA_008642245.1 Bassia scoparia
CTCGTCTAATCAGCGAGCACAGTTACTGCCCACAAGCTGCCAGAACCAATTCACAATCAACGATGCCCATGCGCCGTAACTGTGCACTGATGGCCCTTAATTTCTCCACCATGGAATCGTATGGAGCCAAACCTCTGGGCAGTGTCTGAAAAATCGTAAATAGTTTACAGAAATCTCGCTCCGCTGCGGCTACTACTACCCATGTCTACCTTTGAAAGAAATAGCAGTAAGTTCCCACTTTCTTGAGAAGTCGAGGCAAAATTTGCAACGTATATTTGTCACGCATTCTCTATTTCCTCCTCTTAAATGCAGGTATGGTAAATTATTATCTTTTTTTTTCCTTTTAACTAGCCAGCACTATTTTTCGAATTTTTCCATCAGTTAAATTCAAACCAAAATTTGCTTTTCAGAGGGGCAGATGTTGGTGTCAACATTCTTCCTAACTATGAAACTGAGGACTCTTAATCAGATCTTGAATCTTGTTCACTTTGTCGTCAATGTTTAAGCTTCTCCCCACTTAACTCTTGTGATGTTTATCATGTCCTTTCTGCCAGCTTCGAGATTGTTATTGTATTAACTTAAACCCAAACAGTTTATGTAATTCCCTCAAAGTAGATCACACTAGCTCTGTGGTGTCTTTATCAGAGAGTTACAGAAGCAATGTGCTTGGATCGGAAAAACGACGGTTCACTTAACTTAAGGATTGAGATGCTTGTAGTGAGGGTCAGCTGGAAAGGAGAAGACATGAACACATATTGTTGAAAGCACAATTGAAGGACTTTTGGAACGTCTGCGAAAACTCTGATAAAGCAGAGATATGAGACATCTATCTACTGCAATGTGCTCCTTAGCTATCATGTTATCTCTCTATCATTCGCGCGCTCAATCTCTTCGTCAACGGATATCCTAACATATCCTGCTCTTCATAGAACTGGTCGGTCCGCGTTATTTCCTTTCACTTAGGACCATCATTCTGCGTTAATTTTCGAGCCCTATGCCTATCGTCTAATTATAATCTAGACTCCTCCATACTCTTAGTTGTCAGGTTGAATGCCACTCTGCTTACTTTCAGATGCCTAGTGATTAGACTCGTATCCCGTACTGTATTGCGACATTGCCCAACGGTGACAGCGAATCACGGCCTTGCATAGTGGTTCCATATCTGCGAAAAAAGCTCGTTTATAAAAAAGTTAGTGCGAATAGTTCCTGCAGGTAACGTTTTTTTGAAAGATGCCTACAAGTGATGCTCCGCATAAACATCACTCCTAAAACCTCTTCTTTACCTCCGAGTGCACTGGTCGTCGAATCACGAATAGTTGCAAAGTCTTTGAACGACCTCCAGATCCGAGATGATGAGTTTGTTTGCTTCGGCTAGTTTGTAATCTCAAAAGGGAAATTGTTATTAATCTGAGGAGTATCACTTATACATCTAACGCAGTGCACTCTAGCACCAAGGAACTACCATGCCATTCTCCGCTGCAATCATATATATTGCGGATTCTACGCTGAGGCCAATCTACTGCATTTCCGATCTCCCACCACGATCAGGACACCTAACGCCTATACGGAATAGGCTAACCCTCTCATGATGGCGAGCCTTTGTCGTCTAAACCTGTCTGGCATGCTGTGGCTGGCCTCGATTGGTATCTCGCGCCACCACATTGTCTTTGATTTGTTTTTTGGTATTGACTCATAACTCTTCATCCATTCTTGGACTTCGGAAGCCACAATTCACGGTAAATACTATTGTATCAATCCCTCTCGCTATTATGATGTAGGTGATCATACGTTAAATTGAGAAAGTCGATAGACGAGAGTGAGTATGACAAAAGAACATGCTCATCATTTCACACGTTTGTCTTAAATGTCCTGTCATTACATGACTCAAACTCCATCGCTTGTCTGTAATAGCATTTCATCTACCCTATCGGATTCAATAACAAGGCGAAACATGGATTGTCTTACCGTCGCGTCTAAGACCCACTCTTGATTCAGGTTTATTGATTGTCTCTATACAATTTACTTGTATGTATAACTGTATGTTTATGTTTTTCCAAAATCTTGGTCCTTTGATATCGAGTATGTTCAAAAATGCATTAGAGTGAACTTTTACAGCGTAATACAAAGATGCTCTCCATAGTTTGTGCTATTTCGATCTCAAATAGCTATCCAAAGCCAGCATAAGGTACCGACAACAACCAACACCACATGTCCAACTGACATATTATTTTCATCAATTTACTTCCGATACATGGTGGCGCAATCAATATATTGAGTTTCAGGAGAAAGTAATTGATATTTCTAACCAACATTTTGACTCTTTTTATGTCCAAATGTCAATACTTACTCATATACCTTGTGTGATGAGCAACAGATTGAATCGGATGCACTAAATTCGACTCACACCCCTCTCAGAAATTTCGAATGTTATTTTTATACCGATTCCGAATTTAATCACAATGTTTTAATTTCGAAACTCTCGATTCTGATCCAACTTTACCACTCCATTTTAAACAAGGAAGTTTTCTTTCTTTTTTTAAAAAAAATTCTTACTCAAAAATCATGTGCTAATACGGCCACAGTATAGTACTAACAAAGTAATCAACCTTTCAACAAGTAACATATTCAACAATTCACAATCTAAATATCAATAGGAAAATAACTAATTTACTAGCAGATTCGGATCTATTTCTAGGATCTTATCCCGATCCTCTGGTTCACATACACAATAGCTACGGATCTATAAACGAAATCGAATCGGATTTCTTCCCCCTCACAATCATCGGACACGCTTAAACTCAGCGGGTCGCATTCAACCTAATTTGCCATTACTTCTTTCTATTCCATGTGAGGCCTTACCAGAGCCCCAACCTTGATCTACATTATCGGCTTCCGCCACGCCTCACAACCTTATAGATATTTCCAACACACTGATGCACTGAAATTTATATCCTACTCTCTTTCAATAATAAACAAGGCGGAAAAGCAAGACAAGGAATGGGAGCATACACAATTTGTCCATGCTTAGGAGAACCGCCAATTCTAGTGCTTTGTGCCATCGTCAAACCACTTGCTTTGTGTCTTGCATCAATCTCTACTCACATACACTCTACCCGATATTCATAGGATAACGTCAACATTGAATGCTGCATTTTCCGCACTTATCTTTACGTTTCAAAAGGTTGTGTTTACATTACAATTATAATTTCTTAATTTTGAAAAGCTCACATTGAATCTAAAATACCATTATCGTCGTCATAGATCCATTCATAAAACCCACGCAACTATCGTCCACATTATCGCTTTTTACTCATCACTTAGTTTACTTATCGGTTCTACCCATTCTTACCGACTACTACCCCACTCACGACCAGTACATTAGCTATCGATCCTTACCCGTAGTTATGCAACAGTGTCATGTAGAACTATTGCTCAGACATATATTCATCACCCGATTAATAATATCGATCACCACCACTCGCCACACAACCGCTACTTATCATACATCATCGAACTATACGAGCCCAGTCCTGTCATCATGCTACAACTCATTCAATAAGCAACGAAGCACAATCAAATCCCTCACAACCGATGCCCTCACGAACCCATCTGCACCTATTGCACGCAGTCTGCTTCTCTCTAATCTACATTCCTTAAACAACACATTTCGAATTTGATGCTCCTTTATGTGAACAACTGATTGCCTCATATCACATTAGAGATAACGATGCTTACCAGCTCAATACCATCTAATATCAGTATATTTTACGATCACTATTAATTGAAGGATACTGCTTCCATTCATGAACTGTGAGTATAAATCACACAGCCGCTCATGATGGACCTCTCTAACTTGACACTGTTAAAATAATAACAACTACGTCGCATATCCACTTTACTCATCCCTTAACACTTAGGTAACAGGCACACTCATCATTCTTATTACCAAACTCCATCAAACAGTCCACTTCATATAAACCAAGACTCGTCGTGTTGCCATTGAACATTTCACCAACTTCACTATAGCAAAATCAACAGTATAAGAATATTTTGGTTCCACCTATGCGTATAATCTAGCCTGGTGTATTTCACGCCGGAAAATGCCATTTGGCACTCTACTTTGATCGACACGAACAACAATTATTTCTCGTTACAGAATTCAAGCACACACAGAACAACATAAACAACATCTAATTGGTCTGAGCTTCACACTGGCACCAATTACTAATCTTATTATCTATGTCTTTCCAGCCAAACTGTCTAATTGTGCTCTGATTCTGCTGGTCAATGTGACAAAAATTTGTCCAAAGTAGAAAGTCGTTTTTAGTTGTTTACCTATCATTACATCAAATGATTCACAGTGCACACGTACTTCCATACTACATCCGTAAACGAATCTGGCAAACGATGTACACATTCCTTTCAATATTATGTCAAATCGTTGCAGTTATTCGTTACGTGGATGTATGTTTGCTTTGGATGTTTTAATTAATAAATAACGCAACACTCGTGTAGCTTATTAAAAAGCAATAGTACATTGTTTTTATTAGATTGACAACGATCGAGGATCTATTGAAATCAATATGGAAAGTTAGCATTTTGATACTATTTTGAATCGGATACTGAACCGAAATTGATGTAATCGACACAAAATTGTTCATACTCATAATTTGGCACGCAGTTTTCGTACATACATTGTATTTACATGTTTACATCTTTCTTATTGTAGCACACCATGAAACTAAGAATCGAACGTGCATGATGTTGTTTCGGGGCATATTCACGGGGTAGAAGTCCATTACCTTTACATTCCAAAAACTGTCTTCATACTGTATGGCCAACATTGCCTTCAACAGGTTTTGAGCTACGCAATGGCGACACACTTCCACTTGATGCACCAGCACCTTAGTCTGGCAGATTTTGGGCATGGACAGTGTGTGCGCACTGTGTGGAAGTCGATACCACAGCAACTTCAGGTTAGTAATTTTAGCACGGCAGCCTTCAACATTTGTTATCCCCACTAGGTGTCTGTCTCAAAACACCCTGTCAACAATTCAACATGTTTGAACAAATTATCTGCACTTGAAAAAATATGATCAATAAGCTTAGGTACGTGACTACGTGATACCAAATTTCAACTCAAAGAAGAGATATTATATCAACAATGTGTTACAAATTCAATATTCAATCCGAGTGCTGAAAACCAAACAAGGAGGAAACTTGAATAAAGCTGAAAGTCATTGCGCCAAATTTGAGCTGAATTTACCCAATTGGCAGAGCTTACAATCTATAAGATAGTTTACTTCCTACTGCTAATGTTGGCAGAGCACACATGAATAATAATTTTCAGCAAACAATGTAGATTCTATTAATGCAACCTCAAGATTAAACTAAAACCTTCGAAGCATTTGTGTTCCGGGTGTGGCACAGGACTGCGGTTCTGGTTAGGTATCACGTAATGGAAAAGGAGGAGCTCTACCTGCAACCCTAGTAGAGTTTACTCTAGCCGAAGGCATGGGCAAGGATTTCTATGATATCAGCCTCTCCATTGGCTTCAACATATCCTTTCGGCAGTCTCACAAAATGGAATTAATCAGTGTCCTGCTACAAGCTGTGCAGCCGCCAGCCAGTTTGAACATCAATGCCATGACATCTTGGCTGTTAAGGATTCTCATGAGCACATTGGCGTAAGAGTGCATGTGTGGCATTTAACGAGCCACAAATTGTTGCAGCGGGCAATAAATTACACTCGAACATGCCGCCACAAAACCAGTCTCAGTATTTCAAAAGTCAGTGCCCTAGCTTATAGGTTATGCTTATAGATAACCCACAAGTACAATTTACCTGCCCTACAGGCCCAAACTACCTCATCACCTTTTGCCCTTGATAAAGAACCCTCATTCTTACAGTTAGGTGTTTTAAATTTCTCTACCTAATACCATGTAATCGCCGCAGTAATATCCTAGTTATAGTATGTTGGATTGGAATAAAAACCGCTTTATGACCTGTAATCTGAATCCAAAGAACGAGATCTTTCAACATTTTCCATTGGTGGTCAAGCAACAAGTTCTGTTTTCCAAACTATAAGGCAGAAAGAACTCAAATGTTTTGATGGAGAACAATAGTTGAATTGGATCTACACCGGTTGGCACGGTTGATGCCACGATGGCGACGAAGAACTTTGGTTAGAAAGGAAGAGATCAGTACAGAATTATATTCTTTATTCAAGGAATGCTAAACTGGTGGTAGTTTCACCTAGACTAAAAGGTTTTGCATCTCATTGGTTTGACCCACCACTTAACTGGTCTAATTAATTCAGACATACACCATCAATAAGCACAGAGATATCCTAGCAACTTATGATAGTACTATCAAATACAGCTAACACACCACAAGCAATGTAACACATGTACTCAAATTAAATCCAACTGTTGCAAATAAGCAAATATCAACCCAAATGCAATGTAGTAAGTATAACATCCTCTTTACCTGCTCTACTTCAGAAAAATGTTAAGATTAATAAGGAAAGGGGGTTTAAGGGAATGCACTTAACAACAGAAATCTCACCTTGTCCGCGATAATAATGCTGAGTACTAAGTCCAATTTGAATTGGCTTGAAGAAGACTAGCAAAAGTAAGTTTTGATCTTAAGCTGGTTGTTCACCCGGTTACTGCATCGACGACACAGGTGATTGCCTGATACTGTATGAAGCATCAACTGCTGTTATAACCAATAGCTAATAGTTTCCTGAACTTCCTTATCAGCTATGACCAAATACAGAATAAGGCCTATGAAATCCAGTTCAAACTACAAAGCAATTTCCCCATGAAAACGAAACGCCAACCGTAGAACTTATTGACTCACATTTCTGATTGCCATAACAAATAGCTGAAATAAACATACAGGGAGAATGACATCTCAGATTGTCAATTCTGAATCATCTAATAAGCCATATAGACCACCAACACTTTATCCTCTATAACCAATTTCAATTCTAAGCAAAAGGATTATACAAACTACAATAACTCAGAAGCAACTTCATTCTTATGAAAGTAACTGATTACAACTAAAATTGATCCCAAGAACCACAAAGATTTGAAATACATGGTGACAAAGATATTGAAAAAGAACATGCCTTTTAAAGATGATAATACAAGTTACAACTTACAAGTGACTTATATGAACACAGAATAAGGAGGACAACACATGATCAATAATACATCAGAAACAAATATCAATCTAACAGAGTCAAGCGGCAGAATGATTAAATGAATGACAATTTGCTTAAGACCAAAAAATAAATAAAAAAAAAATGACTAAATTCAATTACAGTAGTATTATAATTGGAATGGTTTAGAAATCACCAAAAATCATTAAACCCACATCAAAATTGCAAAAACCATTAATAAACAGTAATTGAAGACAGTGGACAATATATCAGATGATACCTGGGGCTGCTTCAAGCACTAAAGATTAGTCAGTATTAGCAAGATTCTTTCACATTCACCAAAAAAAAAAGGGTAAAAAAAAGAAAATAAATAATAAAGGTAAAACAAACTTAAAACAGAAATTTTGGTGTGTGAGTGTGTTGAAATATAGAGTAAAATTTGCTGTCACTGGGAAACATAAAAACTTGCAGTTTTTGTTTCTCAGTCACACACTACATTTTTTTTTTTAAATAATCTTTCTTTCTCATTCAACCCCATTTGTTTAAACTAATTGAAGATTCCCCAAAAATGCTTTGTTGTTAATGAAGATTTTCATGAGCTAAAATTGCTTAATAAAATAAACCAGATTCTTGAAAAAGGGTCAGTGTTAGAGTTACTATGCAAGAAGCTCACACATTTAAAAAATTGCCTCTTTCTCAGAAGCTGACGCATCTTCCCACATTGGTTTTCCAAAGAGAGAGAAAATAAATGAGAAAACCAAAAACCCACTTCTTTGCCTTAAATCAGATCCAAAAAATATTTCTCAGATCATTATAAAGTTTCAAACTTTCACTGATATTACCCCTGTTTTTTTACTTCTTCATCATCCTATATTACACATACTCTCAAATTTGTTTTCATTTWTCTGAAAAAATACAACAACAACAAGCATTGAATGCAAAAGTGCAAACATAATGTAGCATAAAAAAGATAGAAGAGAAGACATTCTTTCATGATTCAACCATGAATAAGATAGCAGCAGCAGCAGCAACAGTGACAGTGATGTAAATGCAGCTAAATATTTTGAGAGTGAAAGGTAAGTACAATTTTTAAATAAAGTTTTGATTTTTTATTTATTATAATTATTATTACACCATTAATTTTTTTGTATTTTTGTTTGGTACTAAAATCATGAACAGTATAGTACAGTATTGAATTTGTATTATTGAGTGTTACTAACAATTTGCTAAAGAGTCCACTTTTGCATTTGTCAATTATCAAGTTTCTAATTATGGCAAACTCAGCAATGTGGGTTGCAATTTGCCAATACTAATTTGGGTCCACTTCTCTCTATTGTCTTTTCCACTTTTCTTTTTTTTCCATTTGCAAATTAAATTAGCATTGCATGTGTGTATATCATGGAATTTTGATTTCACCCCCCATTTTAATGTTTGTGATTTATTATCTTTAAAGTTGTTGTACCATCACAAAATTTATTCTCTCAAATAAAATTCTTTGAGTTCTATACAAAGCAAGGGTCAAATTAGAAATTTCAAAAAAAAAATCGAGAAAGTGTGAAGGTGTTAAAATTTAAGATTGAATGAACATGATTTATTTTATCCGGATGTAGTGAGTAAAAGAAATGAAATACTTCGTATACAAATACAAAGTATATTACATTTTAACTATCGATTTTAATTTACTTTAGCTGATTTGAGTTGTCGAATTACAACGGATATAACATCTTAACGGTTGAAATGCATATTATGATTAACATTATCTAAAATACTCCTACAGTATTATGAATCTATGATTATGTTGGTACAAGACTACCCACTTGTGTGTAGTGAAGGTTTCCAAATTAAGCAAGTTTTTTGTAAAATGTGTTCATGTGTAGGTCAGTGGGAGAGGAATAGAGAAGTTTTTAATGCAGAGTTTCTACTAGTATTTAAGTTGAAAATGACTTCTTTTTTGTGTTAATATTTTTATTATTGTTGTGTTGTAAGATTTATTATCTGATTAATGACAAAATATTCACTAAAACTTTTTGAAATGGATAAATTGAAAAAGGGAAGATAGGTGATGACAATTAGAGAATCACTTCTTATTTGATCAAATGAAATCACATAACAAGTAAAAAAAAAAAAAAAAAAAAAAAAAAAGCATATTTGTATTTTAGCAAGTCCAATAATTCTAATGAACTTGAAAAGAAATTGAATGAACAATGTAAATCTTCCAAGAGTACTGAAATTCAATGTGTTGTCTCCTTCAGCATCAATGTTGTCTTATCAATATAGTGCATTTTATTCAAACCAAGAAATTTTACTGCAATCAATCGCTATAGAATGCTTAAAATACTGTTGGATGTGAAAGAAATACTTGTCTGATGTCCAAAATTTTGTAAACAGGAAAGAAAAAAACTCGGGTGAAGTATAATAGAAAATTCTGAGGAAGTGGGTGATAACTTGGTGTAAGCTTCCCACCTTCCTGGTCATGCTCCGGGGTCGAACTTCACCTCCGGCATTATGTCGGGGTATTATCCCCACCCCCACAGTACAGTTCTTGAGATAGGATCTGTGTAGGGTTTCCCCCTTGTACCTTATCGTGTTAAAAAATAATAAGAAAGAAATCCTAGCCACTTGTGGGGGAGGGTCGACGGATTTGAATGTGTAACCTATTGTGGTGCGTAAATCCTTAATATTTATCCTTATGCCCAAAAATCAGTAATTTCCATTTGTTGCGCTTATTTTGTTCCGTTGAGAGTGTATGACTGCAAATCCCTAGTGAAAAATAGATTGGCAAACAATTAAATGCATAAAAGAAAGAGGGTACAAACTACAATACAAATTACAAAGAAGAGGTGAAGTGTGGAGTAACTGTAGGAAAGCTAAAATGGGCAAGGCATGAAGAGATGGAAGACAATTATAAAAGAAAATTACCATGTAAGGAATTTATTCATCAATTGGGGAGTTTCCTACAAGTGGGTCTACTATTTGGTGGCAGACTTAACTTATATCAAAGACCCCTTTTCTATCAGAGAGACCCACTTCTTCAATCACACTATTATTGCAATATTACAGTGTAATTAATTTTTAGAGTTTTTCATTAGTTCATTATACTGCATTAATTTTTGTCAGCAGTTGTCTTTCTTGTTTATTGCATCACAATCTTACCAGCATGATTAGTAACTTGATGTGCAGTATGAAGTTTGATAGCAAGAAAATAGTCACTGCTCACTAGTTTGGACTGCATTAGGATCTGCAATTTCTGAATCCCTGTTTTTATGTTTTTCCACATCAAAGTCACATTTAGGTTTGCTATGTATTGCACTTAAAAATGGATGCTATCATCATATAGATATCTCRATGAGAATCYTACCAAGTTTGTTACGAATCGCCATTCGAAAGCACCAACAAAAGGGTTGGTTCCTGTAAGTTCATGTTAGAATGTGATTCCTAATCACATGAAGTGGTAAAGGACCTCATTTACTTTCAAGCCTTTCATAAGGTAAACAAAAGGAGCCACCTTCAACAACACAACACAACTTCTTTAGTAGCTCTCTTTTGCCATGTTATATCTTGTCACCTACCATTACCAAAAAGCCCTCAACTATCAATAAAAACTAACACACCCTAAACACATATATGTGCACATAGTAAGTAATGTCCTTACAAAACAATAGAAAATGGTGTTACTTTATTTTCCCAATTCAAAWTTTAAAGTTACRATGATTTCACAAAGTGTATTATATGCATGTGCTTTCATTTTCCATTTKAACAAGGTTTTTGTTGTGGGACTTGAGAGAAAATAAGTGATTGTCTTTCATAACCTTATTTGTGAAGAGATGATTTAACCACATTCTAAGGTTGGCATGTACTTGTACTTATGTCCTCATCTTTGATAATAAATACTTGTGTTGTTGCCCTACCCTTTTGGAATTACCAAGGTTAAATACCTGTTTTTCCAAAGGGTAGAATTGTTGAGCACACTTTCATTCCCACTTTCTAGCATGTATGATATGCATCTTATTCACCAAAAAGCATACAACCAACCTTATTACAACATATTTTCTCTCCTTCATACTATACTATAAACTCTAAGAAGAACTGCTGTAAGCTAGTGTGCTGTAAGCCTGTAACTGCTGTTTGCTGTCATTTGTTCCTGCAGGATTTGGTAGTAGCACTGCAGTAACACTCCACAGATGGAAGAAAACAATGGGGTGCCACCGTCTTCGTCGCAACCAACGAGGAAACCCCGTCCTAAGTCCCGCTTCACGGCCGAAGAAACCGGGGAATCATCTTTTGAGTGCACAGGGAAGCATTGCAGATCATGTGCTGCAGCGTTGATCGCCGACTGCGTAGCTGTCTGCTGCTGTCCGCTCGCTCTAGTCAGTCTGCTAGCTCTTGCATTTGTGAAAGTACCTTATTTAGTAGGGAGGAAGTATCTAAGGAAAAGGAAGAACAGAAWAAGGAAATGCAAGAAAGTTGAAGCTAGTGGTGGCAATAGTAGTATTGATATGAATAGCAGGGATATTAATCTCATTTCTGGGAGATTAAGTCACAGTAAATCAGACATAATCTTTGAATTTGGGAAAGAGGGTGATCAAGAATTGGAAGAAAGGAGGAGCTTTTTGTGCTGCATTTGAAGCTGATAAAGTTTTCTTTGAATTATACCAAGTTGGTCATTTGGGTTTTGGTAGGGTATCTTTTACTGGGATTCAATCTTATGTTAAGGATATCAAGAGTAAATTTTAGTTTAGGTTAGGTTTTTTTTTTAATTATATATTTTAAAAAAAAGATCCAGAAGGAAAAACAGAAAAAAAAAAAACAGAAAAAAAGTACAGGAAACTCTGATTTCCCTGAGAAGTGAAAAAAATTCAGGTATTTTCACCCAAGGAAATTTGGGAGTGATTTAATGTGAAATTGACTTGTTTGTGGGATTGGACCAATCAGTGAGATTTATAGGCTACATATGTTGCAGAGTTTGGTTGTGTTGATCAGTAATATTGTACTGTCCATAATTGTAATTTGTTATGATCATATTGGTGATCATTATATGTTGTGAAAAGATATGCAATTTGCCAAGGCTTTTCTTATATGAAAAAGAGGAACAAGCTTTTTATTAATGAAGGAATTGGCATATGTTTGCTATATTTTGCACCTTAATTGTTGTAGAGGCAACTTAAGTTTGGGGGTGAACATACACAAATATGAATCATAGTATTGTAGTAACAAATTTATTATGTTTGTTTTCGTTTATATTTGACACAGGATAAAGGCACAAACACATTCATATTGGTTAGAGAAAAGTTAATAAAGTATAGTAGGATTAGTGAAAAGTTTAGGAAAGTTATTTTAAATACATTTTCATCTGTGTCATTCATATTTATAACGTTAAGATTTTTACTCTGTGATTATTAGCAAAACTAAATGATTTTACACTTTTAGTACGATTTTACACTCTTTAACTATATTACAATCTATCTACGGTAAGATATTAAAACTCACCCTAAATTAGTTAGGATATTTTTGTTTGATATTAGGTTTCATTGTTAAGATATAATTAGTTATTGTTAGATAGATATTTAATTAATTACATGGATATGCTTTATATCTTATCACATCTATCCTAGGTAGTTATTTTTCAGATTTATGTTAACTTATAATAGGTCCGAATATGATCAATAAATCCAGTTTTCGTTTTTGTCCAATTATTATTCTTCTTTGTTAATTTAAGGAAAAATCTTGTGAGTTTTGTGAATTCACATGATTAACTACTTAGACAGTTTGTCCTCTTTGGGAGTTAATGATCTTTTAAATCCTGTGGTTGGTCCGGGATTTTAAGTTATATTTTCCTTCGTTTTTATTCCCATTTTTTGTGGAAACATCTTTTTCGTTTGTGTTTGTTCATGGGAGGATTTGTGAACAACTAGCTTAGAAATCCACATCATTAATGTCCCATAAGGATTCTTTGGGTCTCAAATTTCATGGGTTCATCATATGATCATATAAACCCATGGTAAAATTTTCGGCACTTTTTCCGAAATTTTTTCGAAACTTCATTTTCGTGATGTATAATCCACGTTTTCACCCAAAAAGCGACGTTGCGGCTCAATTTAACCTTGAATTTCTCCCACACTTTAAGAGTTATGGGGGATGACTCCTAGCCAAGTTTCAACCCCAATACCGAGTGTAATGCCATCTAAGAACATTCGACATTTTGTCGATTTGTTGTTCGCGGACTCAAAATTCCCACATAAACTCTTTTGGACCAAAATTTGGTGGGTTCATCATACGAATATACGATCATATGATCCCATGGTAAAATTTTCAACAATTTTTTCGAAAATTTTCGGATAGCACATTTTCGTGATGTATAATCCACTTTTTACGACCAAAAAATGACGTTTCAGTAAGCCGGCTCAGTTTTGCCCCGAAAATTTCCCACACCTTAGGTGGTGATAAGGGGTAACTCATCGTTAAGTTCGGTCCCAAATACCGAGTATAGTGTCTCCTACAAAGCGTTTCGACGTTATGACGGTTTGTCATTCGCGGACTCAAAAGTAGATCATATGGACTCTTTTGTACCCCAAATTTGGCATGATACACCATGATGTGCCAAGTGAAATCCTAGACACGTGCCCTGTTAATACACGGACAAAGTGATTTACGTGGAAAACATACGAATAAATAAATCTGGTCGAAAATCAGATATTTGTACACCAAAGCGGGTAGTAATGGATAATCTACAGTGTAATGGTGACAAGTGTCACACATCTAATCTTCCAAAGGGTTAAGGAAAAATGTCTATAAATACCCCAAAGGAGCTCATTTATGACACACAATTAATTACACAACAACCAATTATTGAGAGCATCTCACACCTTTTTCTCTCTACATAACACTTTTATTCCCTTAATTCCCCTACTTAAGCATCGGAAGGGAGATAAATCCGAAAAGGATTATTTTCTTGTGCGTGTGCTAAGGAGGCGTAGCCGCTGAGGGTAATAAGGCCAAGGATGTTAAGAGCTTTGACTAGATTTAGGTCTCATCTTGCTTATAGGAGGAAGCGCCAAGGCCTTATCCAACGTTCAATAGAGGTTAGCTCTCCAGAAGTAGCATTGAAAGGAAGCCTCCACCTCTTTCTCAACCCAGAAGCTGGGGAAATATTGTAGCTAYTCCAATTCACTTGCTACAACACATCATATGATCATATGAATGCAAGGTAAAATTTTCGACAATTTTTCCGAAAAATTTCCAAATACTTCATTTTCATGATGTATAATCCACGTTTTTCTACCTAAAAACGACGTTTCAGTGACCCGATTCGGTTTTGTCCAAAATTTACCCCATCACCGTGACTCCTCACCAAGTTTCGGACCCAAATACCAAGCGTTGTGCCTCCCTCCTATGAGCGTTTCAACATTTTGACGATTTGTCGTTCGTGTATTAAAAAATTCTCCATATGGACTATTTTGGGCCCCAAATTTGACAAGGGTTCATCATATGATTATATGAACCCATGGTAAAATTTTGGTAATTTTTCCGAAAAATTTCCGAAGACCTCATTTTCGTGATGTTAAATCAGCTTTTTTTGCCCAAAAAAAGACGTTTAGGTGACTCGGCTCGATTTAACACCTGATATCTTTCTTTCTTTAAGGGTTATGAGGGATAGGTTCTCGCCAAGTTTCAGCCTCAAAAGGCAAATATTCTGCCTCCTATAAGCGTTTCGACGTTTTGTCGATTTGTCGTTCATAGATTCTAAAGTCCTCATATGAAGTCTTTTAGGCCCCACATTTGGCTTGAGTTTATCTCATGATTATATGAACCCATGATAAAATTTTAGACAATTTTTCTGAAAAATTTTAGAGACCTCATTTTCGTAATGTATAATCCACTTTTTTGCCTTAAAAACAACATTTCGGCGACCCGGCTCGTTTTTTTCCAAAAATTTCTCTCACACCTTAAGGGTGATGGGTGATGACTCATCGCCGTGTTTTGGCCCCAAATACCAAGTGTTTCATCTCCAACGAGCGTTTAATGTTTTGACGATTTGTCGTTCACGGACTAAAAAGTCCCCTATATGGACTCTTTTGGGGCCCAAATTTGACGTGGGTTCATCATATGATTATATGAATTCGTGGTAAAATTTTAGGCAATTTTTCCAAAAAATTTCCGAAGACCTCTATTTATGATGTATAATCCACCTTTTTTTTTGCCAAGAAAATGAAGTTTTAGTGACCGGTTCGGTTTTGCCTAGAATATCTCCCACACCTTAACGGTGATGGAGGATAACTCCTTGCCAAGTTTCAGCTTTAAATACCGAACATAATGCCTCCTACGAGCGTTTCGACGTCTTGTCAGTTTGTCGTTCACGAACTCAAAAGTCCTCACATGGATTCTTTTGGGTCTCAAAGTTGTGTGGATTTATCATAAGATCATTTGAATCCATGGTAAAGCTTTTAGCAAATTTTTTAAAAAAGTTTCATCCTCAAATGAAGGAGTGTTGTGCTTCTTACAAGCGTTTCGACATTTTTTCAATTTGGTCATTTGCGGCATTCAAAACGCCATCATATGTCTTAGTTTCGGCCCATAATTTTTGTGTGGTATCGCTATATGGTTGTGGGAATCAACTTTAGATTTTTCCGCAATATCGACAAAAACTTATTCCATAGACGTTATTTTCTTGATGTATAATCCAAGTTTTAGGCATTGAAATCGACGTTTCAGTGACCCGACTTGGTTTGCCAAAAACTTCCCCCCCCCCCCCTAATGGTGATGAGGATGGTCCTCGCTAGAGTTCAGCCTCAAATGCGAGTGTTGTGCATCTTCTCCCACATATTAAGATGAGCGGAATAGGTCATCGTTAAGTTTCAGTCTCAAATAGCGAGTGTGTTGCCTCCTGCGAGCGTTTCGACGTTTTATTTGTTCATTGTTTGCAGCTTTTAAACCACATCATATATCCTAGTTTTATTTGACCTAGTTTTTGGTCATAATTCTATGGTTGTGAGAACCAATCTTAAACTTTTCGACAATTTCAACAGAAATTGATCCGAATACCTCATTTTCATGGTTGTGAAAAATCGACGTTCAGTGACTCGATTCAGTTTTCCTACAATTTATCCACACCTTGAGGGTGATGAGGGATGTTCTTCGCCACGTTTCGGCCTCAAATGACAAGTGTTGTGCTCTTACAAGTGTTTTGTCATTTCGTTGAATTTATCGTTGCAGCCTTCGAAACCCATTATATTCCTAGTTTTAGCCCCAAATTTTGCGTGGCATAATTAATATTGTGGGCACCAACATTAGAATTTTTTGCAATTCGACGAAAATTAGACTGGACACCTCATTTTTATTTTATTTTTTTAAGCAAATGAGCCACAAAGGTGGGTACATTTACACTAGGGAAGGGGTTATAGGATGCGAACCCCTGACGACATGGATCAAGGGAGGTTAAGCCACTTGCTTCTACCCCTTCTCTCCGAACACTTAATTGTCGTGATGTATATCCATGATTTCGACCGTTAAAATCGACGTTTTGGTGATTCGTCTTGATTTTTCCCATAACATCTCCCATCGCCATTTTCCCACAAATGAGGGATTTCCCTTCGCCATGTTTCAACCATGACGAGTTGTGTGCTTCCGAAGAAGTTTAATTTTGACGTTTTTAAGTTCGATCATTTGAGGCTTTCGAAACCTTATCATATGTCTTAGTTTGATTAGGGAAGAAGAAAATTGGGTCAAAGCTAGAGTTGTTGGTAGATTTGATTGGTGGAGATTAAGTAAAGAGTGAAGTCACACATCCTTAAGAGGAATGTTAAGTTTCTAACAAAAACGTTAGTTGGTATTGATTCAAAGTTTTGAGCAAAACTAAGTTTTAAGTAAAATAAAATTGAAATTAAATATTTATTTTCAAAGTGGTTTGAACTAGTATTTATTACAAAAAATTTCTTAAAAATATATGTGTGTGTGTCTAAGATACAATATTTTATAGGATTTTTTTTGTCAAATATGTCAATATTTAACTATATTTTTTCAAGAAACAGTCATATATCACTCAGAATTGACTTTAAATTTTCAACCATTAAATTGTAGGTAACTTTTATTCCCATTTCCCTATTTTCTCTCACTCATAAGAAACAAAAAACCAGATAACCCATGTTAAAGGAATAATATATTGGTGAGAAAAAGTGAGTGCAAAACAAAGTAAATAAGGGGAGAAATGAAAAATTATAACTTTTTTAGGAGGAGGGGGGAGATTACACCACACCCAAATTTATAATAGTCCACCAACTATAAAAATACAATATGTAAAAATGAGAAAAGATTGTACCATAACACTGATGGTACAGCAAAGATTCTTCGGTAAAATAAGTCATCGCAGAAACGTGCAATTTGTTGGCCAGTGAAGTTAACATCAATGCGCAATCGTCACACAGTAAAAGCATTATTTGTGACAGTTTTGAATATAAACTTATTTATAAAGAGGTGAAACTTCGACAATTATGCACACAAAAACCTTTTTTTATTATTATTGAAAAACAATTGCTTATGATAGAAATTAATACCAATTTGAACTTCCTTAAACAAATGTGAAGCAAGCAACTGACAAGCAACTAATATGAAACAAAGGGATTAATTGTCGACTACCACTGTGTAAGGAACCCTTACTGCTGTTATACAACTTTGGTGCACACAAAAGATCCCTTAACAGAAGTGATGACAGCACGTTAAACTTGAAACTAATTCACAGAGCCAAATCTACAAGAGCAAGAACCCCCTCCTAACCAAGTTCGGGATAACCCGCGACATTATAGTAAACCATAATACTATAGTAGAACCGCTTTGTCCTCAAATAGCATTTCCCTGCAAATTGTAACAGTGCGAACTCCATCGAACTCAAAACATATAACAAGTCTAACTGAGAGGGGAAAAAAAATCAAATCCATGATTAACTTTCCGCTTAACGTATCCCTCCCTTAGCATCCACAAAATGGACATACAACCAAAGAGTGACTGAGCAACCATCAGCCCATCATCAAAATCAAATAAATAAGTTAAACAACCGTATATACTAACCAAAATCAAAAGAACAGAATGACTCTAACACCACAGCTCAACATGAAATAATTTATCATTCTTTTCTTCTCTTTTCAACACGCAGGGTTCCTAAATCCAAATAGAAAAGATGAACACCACATCTTGGTACAACACTAACAAACAGCGGTACACTTACGAAAATATCAAGTCATTTCAAACATTCGGCCACTACAGTCATGAAAGGGCACAAAAAGGAAACATTCGGCCACTACAGTCATTGAAAGGTCCATCAAAGGATAGATACTTTGTACATTGTACCAGATGAATGAATCCATATACAGGAGAAATTCGTCAAATAATTTACTCTTGCAGTTTAACTCCATAGATTTATCTAAGAATAATAATGAAACAACTTCACGTTCAACCAAGCCATAAAATGATATTAGCATACACTTACAACTCTCCAGTGCACAAAAGATGTCCTTCCAAGCATTATGTACAATTACGAGCCATATATTCTGTTAARTACTTTAAAAAAACCAGTCAGAACCTATTTTGCCTCCGAAAATGCAGCTGTGTGAAACACAGCTAAATTTAAGCTTGTATAAAATGTATGTCAATCAGAACAACTACCACCATTGTGAGACAATCTTCAAATGTTATCTAAAAGTCATATGTTTCCTTCAATTGCAAGCTATTTTATAAACATCTAGTTAATACTCATGCCAGTGACTTGAATTGTCATCTGAGYACCATTAGATCACAATAATCTAATACATCTATTWCTTTCTTAGGAAAATAATAATTCTACAACATTTGATTCCCCAAAGCAGCCTCTTAAGAACAAAAATTCAAATCAGATSTTCTCTTATTATACAAGTACTATAATCATAAAAAATGTTGATCCCGAATTGTCAATACCAACAAAATCCAATATAATGAGCAAACAATGTCCATGACCAGTTGTCCAAAACATAGAATACCATTCAGTTTGTCATAACTGGTAATTTGGTATGGAACCAAACATGCTCAAGCACTCACTCCACAAATCACATACAGAAGCCAGGACCTAGTCACCTAGATTACTCGGTGATACATCAAAATTCAACCRTATCCCCAAAAACTCCATATCCTACTATTGCATGAGTCCAARATAATCACACAAGCTAACACATCTAGKAACTATATAATGAGGTCACAAARGCTAATCTTGTTAAGTTAATCATGGTTCTAAAAAGACACTGCCTGAAGTTATATGGCCAGACTCAACTAATCTCCGCATCAGCATTTAGGTGGTTTGTGATATAAGCGCATAAACATCCTTAAATCTTTCAGTCCAAAAAAGGGTAGAAACACCCACTATAAGCCCAAGGTAAACTTATGTACAAAGCACACAACTACTAGTTTCGATCTATACTCATGGTACAGTAGTAATTGACTAAGATACCATCTAGTCATCTACGGAATCACTTTGTTCAGTTAATATCCAAATAGTACATAACAAGKAAAATCAAATTCACCTTAAAAGCACTACATCATTTTGCATGGAGATAAGATAAGTGCATAGCTTTCCTTAATACTGATATTTATTTATTTATTTATTAATTTTTTTTTTATTAAAGATTGACTCTACTTAAAGATAATGTAATAACTTCTCACATAATAAAACCACTAGACTWATTCATCATAATGCCGAACTCCTCTATAACACAAAAAGTACAGTTTTGAGAGRCAATTGACATCAATAATTAGATATTAGGCATGAAAATTTTCAACCTCCACCAGCCTCTAATTTTTATGATGCCTAATCTTTCCGTYTTCATCAAATAATTACTTTCATTCATACCAAAGTCAAAGCATAATTTCATTATAGGTGTAGCAATCAACAAATGATGTACAATGTATACGAGCTGAGCAACAACAACCTTAAGAGACGTACAGAAACTCTTCATAAACTCATAAAGTTTTATCATGTGAAAGCATAAATCATTTCAGTAGATATTATGAAGACTGATAACTCTTTTTTTTTTTAAGAAAAAAAAAATCATTAACTGACTTTAGACTCCTACAGTCATTCAGAAAATTGTCAAAATAGCAAGTTCAACTTTCATTTTTTTATTACCAAATCGTTTCAGAAATCAGTCAAAATAAAAATGAGGCATACATGACAATCACACAAATTCAAAACACAATGGCCAACTTAATATCTTTGCTCATTAATTATTTAATTAAGACAGAAGCTATGTCTTATAATTGAGAAATTAACACCTAACACTCATACATGCCCATTATAAACTCATATATCAAACACATACATCATTGAGGCATAAAAGAACCATTTCCATTCTTCCATCATATCTTTGGAAAAGATCTGAAGTACCATTCCATTCATATAACAAGTATGATTCCATCTAAAAGTCATGAGAAACCTTAATAAGGTCAGGGCCTTTCTAATTTACTAAGACATCTCTCTCT
>SNQN01000104.1:28068-86185 GCA_008642245.1 Bassia scoparia
AACAACCAATAATCAAAATATAGACAACTCCATAATATTCTTTGGCCAGTAGTACATAGCATTTAACTCAATACACAGGTTTAATCTCATGGACAACAATATCAGTACAAATAAATCACACACCCTAAAGAAGCAAACAATAACAGTCACAATCAGACTATAAGAAATGATTTGCATAATTTTAGAATCAAATATTAATATATGACATGCTATGTTTGGACTAGAAATTTATTCTTTTCTTTACCTTCATGTTATTTTTTGCTTCCACAATTCGATATTTAAATTGAACTACCTCAATTCTACAAACACTGTAACACATCAGCAGAATATAAAAAATCCATAACATTCATAGTGAATGCAGACACCGCATATTTACCAAAAAGACAGCAGTAACAAACCCAATAAGTTATAAAGAAAACTAGAAAAAGAAGAGAAACCATAAACTTAAAAATCACAAGTAGACAACTGAAGATATAAAAAACCCCAAAAAATAAAAATTTAAACTTACCATAAACAATAATGCCACTAGCAACACCAAAATGGCAAATTCCACTTGCACTCTACAAAAATCGAAATTCAGGAAAATTACTGATGTGAAATTGAACAAACCTAATTTTTTGGAGGAAAAGAACGAGCAGGATAAATTTTCAACCAACATGCGAATGAAGTTCAACATAATAAAACAAAAATACCTAATTGTGGTGAAAAATTCGTGAGCAGCAAATGATTAAAAACCAAATAACGAATTAAAGATTATAGAGGAGCAAAAGTGCGAATCAAAGATGATAGAGAGCAAAAGTAACGAAGCAATTTTTTCGATGAAGCAATTTTTTCGATGTGAAGCAACAAATTGAAAGAAATTTTTTGGGGTTTTGATCGAAATTTTTTGGGGGTTTTGATTGAAATTTTCTTTTTGGACTTTGATTGGTTGGGAAAACTGAAAAAGTTGTTGAGGGAAATTGTTGGGTGAATTGTTGTTTTTAGGGTTGAATTTTAGTGAAAAATTGGGGAGGGAAAAGTGGCGACACTATAATTTCATTTCATTTCAAGTGTGCAATAGAGCTTTTTACGTTGTTGCATAAGTTACTCTAATGCAACGGTTGCAAAATTTTCATATTTCATTTAAAGTTGCATAGGGGTACTTTAAAGTGTTGCATAAGAATACTAATGCAACGTTATAAAAAGTTGTTGCATTAGAGTAAAACATGTTGCATAAGCACATATGCAACGGTTTTTTTCAATGTTGCAATACATGTTGCCATTAGATTCATTCTGTTGCAAATAAGTGTTGCATTATAAAAATCGTTGCATTTAACTG
This sequence comes from Bassia scoparia, assembly GCA_008642245.1. Taxonomy (NCBI): domain Eukaryota; kingdom Viridiplantae; phylum Streptophyta; class Magnoliopsida; order Caryophyllales; family Amaranthaceae; genus Bassia; species Bassia scoparia. The sequence goes on from SNQN01000104.1 coordinate 29,387, forward strand.
TTGCAATAGAGTTTTAATGTAGTAGTGACTCGTACCTTTTTTTGTTTAAATTACAACATACACGCTAAGATATCTACAAAAAATTAAAAAAATGAATGTTGAATATTAAAATGTTGGAAATTGATAGTTGTTAACTAAATATTTAGATTGGTTATTTCTAAGAAATTGAAGTATTCTTAAAATTGTGAAATATTATGAATGAATAGTGAGATATTCAAAGTATAGAAAAAGGAGCTTGAAATGGGGGAATGAATTTATAAGGAAGGAAAGAAAAGAAATAATATAAAGAGAAAGAAAATAATGTGAAAAAATTGTATGATGATCATGTGAATTTGTAAAATATTTCATACAAAAATTTGTTTAGTCGGAAAAAAATAAAACTTGGAAATATAATAGTTGGACAAAAAGAGCAATAAAATAGACAAAATAAATAAAAGGTGTAAATTAAAACTAAAAGAATAAAAAAGAAAAGAAAAAAGAGAAGATGTAATGAGTTTATGGGATTAGGGGTCAATGCAAAAAATTGCATGGTTCTAGGGTTTACCCGATAAAGATTATGGCCCACTTCATTTTTGTTTTTTTTTTTTCTTTGTGTGTGTATTTTTTCCATACTCTATTAAACTATTTTGATTCACTTTTTTGGGAAATTCCTTCAGGCATTCATGAGATTTGGCCAAATAGCTCGTTTACCCAAGAAATTTAAAAAATGGATCAGGTACCCCTGACGTTATGGGGTAATAGCTCACATAACTCTGCCGTTAGTTTTCCATCCATTTAACCGTTAAATCTAATAACTAATTACCTTATTAAACACTTAAAACTAACTTCTCCCTGTGTTCCACTAAATTCCTACCACTTCTACTTTTCATGTTTGTCAATGCACAATTTGTATGTTAAATATCTTTAGTTTTACATTAGTAAAAATCATCAAAATTGAATTTTAATAATCTACCCATTAAAACAATTCAAACAAGATCCCACTTTATTATATCCACTTTTATATATTGACGAGAAATTAGAAAATTCTCACAATTTTTGAATAGAAATAGTTTTTCTTATGATAGAAATTTAGTGGAACGGGTGGAGTAATTAAATGCTTAAATAATTAAAACTAATTAACTAAAACTACCTACAATACCTTGACCCCTAACCACCACGCAACTAACCGACAAAACCCACAACCATTTTGACCCACAACTGACCCAACCACGAATCCCGCATCACACCTGATTCGACCCAACAATTACCACTCGACATCGAATCTACATTTTGGTTGTTCCTACTTTCTTCATCAGGGTTTAATTGAAATTCTTTTGGTTTCTACATTTTTGGCTGTATCTTTCGTTTTATCRCAGCCCCAATTTTTCATTGAAATTGGTGTTTAATTGAGTTTAATTCGACTGGGGTCATGGTGGTTGTTGGCGCTGTTGCGGTTCGTTGCAGGGAATGGGGTTACATTTGGTTAATTTGGTTGGGTTCGTGGTGGAGTGTGTTCTTYGCTTGGTCATAATGGGTAGATGGTTCTCGTGTCATGGTGGGGTGGGTTCGTGTTAGTCGGCTCGAAGTGGTGGTTGGGTTTGTGGTGTGTGGGTTCGAGTGGTTGAAGGATTGTAGTGGTTGCCAGTTGGTTGGATTTGGTGGTTGTTGTGGCCTAGTGGTCAACTAGTTATGGCGGTCATGGACCCTCATGGTGGTCTAGATAGTGTCAATGGGTGTTAGTATACCTGGCAAATCGGTCGGTAACGGTTGGTCAATACCAGGTTTTAGTGATTCTTAGGTCGATCATTTTTCGGTAACGAGTCTAATTTCTTTGTTCATGACCCAAAGTTATCAGTAACAGGTCGGTCGATAAAGTTTCTTAAAAATGTTTTTTTTCTTTCGGTGTTTCGTTAAAATAAATCAACTATTAAGGTTTTAAAGGGTTGAAAAATGTTAATGTGATTAAACTAACTAAAAAATTTTCATTAAACAAAACATTTTTTTGATTCTAATAAATATTATTATTTGTCTTTGTGTGTGATCAAGTTTTTCGCATAATACAACAACGTATATTTTAAAATAATGTACTTTTAAGCTAATTTATTTGCAAACGGGATGGGTTTGACCCGATCGGTTTGGTCCAACTAGTTTTAACAACGATTTTATGGCTTCGGTCTAAAACAAGTTTCGTTTTCTATTTCTTTGTTCATGATCCAAATTTTCATGATCGGTTTCCATGTCGATATTAGGTCGGGGTTTTTTGCCAACTATAGGTGTTAGTGAGTTAGTTTAATTATTTAATTGTTCGATTAGTTAGTTTTAGGTGTTAAATATGATAATTAGTTAGTTTATGTGTTAAATGGATTGGAAAAGTAACGTCGTTAGTCATTTTTTAAAGGACAAGGTTATGTGAACTATTAATTACTGATGTCAGAGGTACCTGATCCGTTTTTCAAACCTTAAGGATACCAGAGCTATTTGGCCAAAGCTCGGAAATTTCTCTTTAGGAATAATATATCTAATTATATTACTCTGGAGTTAAATTTAATTTTTTCCATTCATCTTAATCTCATTATGCATGTACTCGATTTAGTTTTCATGTTATAATCATATAATCATTTAATATATTTTTAGAATTTCCGCCTTTTTTTCTTAGAGAGCGAGAAAACCTATTTTGTCCCCTTCAAATGACCTATCATGCCTAATTTAATTTGGGACGACACGACAACCCCTGACGCAATAGGTGCTCACTTATTGTGTCCCTTCCCAGGGAACATATTAGGTAAGAACATGTTGCCTCGATGATGAGAAGGAACACGATACTCATACTTGAGAATGACCATTAGATATGTTAACGTATTCAATGTCATGTGACAAGCAACACATTAGATAGACGGGGATTACTATTCGAAGTCTGCTTTTACTAGAAGCAAAGTCCACATTTCATGTGAACTTTCCGTATTACCCTTGCCCTCACTAACATATGTACCACCACAACGCCACCTTGTAACCATGACAGCCACCCCACGCCACCTTGTAACCATGACAGTCACCTCATCCCATGACATCCAGGCTAGCACCACCACCTTGTAACCACGACAACCACCCCATCCCATGACATCCAGGCTAGTACCACCACCTTGTAACCACGGCAACAAATTTCTTTTTTTTTTTTAAAAAAAAAGCCACCAACTCTTGGCCTAGGCGTTGGTTGGCTTTCGAAGTCCAAAAAAAAGCCAACCAACGCCCGGCCCATGGTGCCAACGCCTAGGTCAGGCGTTGGGTGGTTTTCGAAGTCCAAAAAATGCCACGAAGTACAACAAGAACGTTGATGATGGGTGGCTTCGGATGGTTGCTTTTGGTTGGCTTCGGGTGGTCGTCGGCTTCCGGTGGTTGTTGATGATGGTAGTTGGTGGTTAGGGAAGTGGAGTAAGAGGGTGAGTTGTGGTTAGGGAAATAGGTAGAGGAAGGGTGACGTTGGTAGTTAGAGGTGGAGGCAGAAGAAATGGTGGTGTTTTGTGTTAGGGAGGTGGAATAGAGGAAGGGTGTATTCGAAAGTTAACTGAAATGTGAACTTTGATTCTAGTAAAAGCGGTTTCAAATAGCAATTCAATGATAGACTAATGTGTCTAAACTTACATAACGGTAGTATGTATCCATCTTACGTAATATATAGGACGCAAGTAAAAAAAAACTTTAATCAAAGTGTGATTGGAAACACTTAATAAACTAGTGATATGATTTGACAATGATGCATGATAAAACCTTTTATGACTCGATTGGCTAATATTTTAATGAGTTCAGCCTTATATAATTTTTGAGTGCGAAGCATATCGTAACTAGACTCTGTTGCTCATTGGCATAGTATTGCAATATTATTTTTTTTTTTATTTTTGACAAGAATGAATTGAATCCTTAAATTAAGTTTGGCAAAGTTTAAATTATCATTATCGTAGTAATTATTAATTAGTGTTTTAGGATGTTTAGTGGAAAAACAGTGAGTAGCATCCTTAGTTTGAAAAGTATTGACATTAGACGAAAAGTGCAATTAATTAACAATAAATCATTCGATCCGACCAATAACACAGCTTAACCATTACTTTATTGACCATACACAATGAACGTTCTCGGCGGTCAATCTACGAAGTATGGAGTAGTTAGAAAATAACTCGTTGCAAATAAGTTACTCGTAGTTACCCTAATTATTATTATTATTTTATACATGCTAACTATTCAATCCATTTAACACTCTTGGAATAATGAATACATCTCTTATCAATATATGTTGTTGTTTGTTTGTAAGAGGAGGTAATTGAGCAGATAAGTAAAGATTAGAGCTTAACCGTGAGATTAGTGTCATGTCAATGATTACGCAATGATTATCACATTCCTCCTGAGGAGTATTTATAGACCATTGGAGTAACCCCGACAATCTATTGGCCCAGTGTCGCAATCCTAAGCCCTTGGGGAAATTTCCTTCTTATGTAGGGCTTGGATCGTCTTTATTACACTTGTCATCCTAGCATTAGCCATAAGTAATCCAACTCCTTGCCCGTAGGCACGTTGAGGTTGCGCACTCCTTAGGCACTCACTGGAGTGTAGTGATTTATTAGTGTATTCATTTAGCCACATCATTATTATTTTATTATTATTATTATTATTATTATATTATTTTTATTATTATTTATTATTATTATTATTATATTATTATTATATTATTATACAAAACGTGACAAGCGTAACAATCAACAAAAATCAATGTGATCAACAAATAGTTTTATTAGCACAGAGAAACAAATTATATGTTTATTGTTTAATATCATTGTTATAAGCTCCTATTTATTTTTTCTTTTCAATCTTTTTTGGTGAGACAAACAAAAGGGGTTATTAATATTATTACTATTATATCATAATACTCCTCCGTTTTTTTTAGATGTTCATACCATTATGGAAGGGTTTTAAGAATTGATTGAGTTGAATAAAATAGTTGAGTAAGTTGGGTAAAAAGTTGAATAAGTTAGGTAAAAGAGTTAATGTGTGAATGAAATTTTATGGGAAATAGTAATTTGGGTGAAAAGATTGGTAAAGTATGAAAGTTGACTTTAGAAAGGAGTAAGAAAGGAGTAAGTCATTAATGTTAGAGTAAATAAAGTAGGTAAATGTGAAAAAGTTATTTTTAGATTGGTTTGGAACAACTATTAAAAAATCCCAAAATGAAACTGAGCCTCGAGTAACATAGAGATATTGATAATAAGGTGTGAGTGTAAATTGATATCTAATGGACTATTCTATTAATATCCCCAATACTTGACTATTCTAGCAAATAAATTGGGGATGACGTGTCCTGGCTACAATATTTCCCTAGCTTTTGGGTTGAGAGAGGAGTGGATGCTTCTCTTCAATGCTACCTCGCTCGAAAGAGCTGACCTTCTATTGGACAAGTGTACGGTCTTCTGGTCGAGTCAAGATGAGAGTTGGCCCTGGTCAACAATTGATGATATCGTCTTGCTCCTAGCATGGCTTGACACCTGCACAAAGGAGAATAATTCTATTTGGATTATCTCCCCTCCGATGCTTAAATAAGTACGGATTTAAGACACAACAAGAAAAAAACGCACGGGCGACCGCATTTAGCGACCGATTTTCGGTCGCTAACCGTGGTCGTTTTTTTCTTCGTCGCTAAATTTTTTTAGTGACCGATTTTCCGACCGAAACACGACTGACAAATTGGAGTGAAATTCGACGTGGAAAAATTTTAGCGACCGATTTGCATGTCGGTCACTAATAGCGACCGAATAATCGGTCGCTAAAATTTAATTCCCTCCATTTATTTGGAGGGGAAATAAAATTAGCGACCGCTTATTCGGTCGCTATTAGCGACTGACATGCAAATCAATCGCTCATTTTATTTTCCCTCCAAATAAATGGAGGGAATTAAATTTTAGCGACCGAATAATCGGTCGCTAAGACATTAATCCCGTTTTTTTTTATTTGCACGTGCGTTTTTTCACTGGCGGCGGTGGGGCTCCTCGTCGCCAGTAAAAGGAGAGAGAGAGGGTGGTCGCCGGTGAGAGGAGAGAGAGAGAGAGAGAGAGAGGAGGGTCGAATTGGGGTTTGGGGGTTTTGGGGTTTCGATAGGGTCGAATTGAAGGAGAGAGAGAGTGGTCGAGTGATTTTGGGCGTGAATGAGTGTCCAAACAAAATAAAGGGACCCGGGTTTTTTTTTAAAAAAAACAAATATTTAGCGATCGATAATTCGATCGCTAAAATTGGAATAAATAAAGGGGCATCCAGGGCCCCAAAGCCGCCAAAATGGAGAGTTTAGCGACCGATTGATCGGTCGCTAATAGCGACCGAATTAAGAATCGGTCGCCACATTTTTCCGACTGTGTTCGATCGGTAACGATCGCTAATAGCGACGGATTTTATATCGATCGCTAATTTCGGTCGCCCGTACGCAAATTTCTAGTAGTGAGGGAATAAAAAGTGTCAGGCTAGTGAGAGAAAGTAGAGAGATAAGCTCTCAAGTTGGTTGCAATAAATGTGCTAAGGTAAGTGTAGGTGCCATAAATGTGGTTTTCGGGGTATTTATAGGCAATCRCTRAAAAACCAAGGCAACCATTGGAGGTYTGACACTTGTCATCCATCCATACTTTCTTGTGTCTCTTACGTACTACCGTTTCAATGTAGGAACGTAGATTCTCTGTCCRGTTTCGYTTRAGATTAATCAAAGCATAARGTTTGCCACGTAGATCACTTTGATCCAATATTTGAAGGACACATGGACAAGGATTTTCCATGCCACATCATACTKCGTAGTAAGTTTCAAATATTATTCGACTATTTTTACAATAGCAACTTCACTATATTGACTCGTATGCATTAAACATATATAGACAATAAAATGACATAATAAAAATAAATAGAAAGTGTATGATGATCCGAGGCAAAGTCGTGGCCATAATAATAGTTCCACCTATATTGTCTGCACAAAAATGCAATTAACTGATGTCGACTAATTTAGGGTTTTTTATTCGATATTAGTGTGATTTATTTTTTTTCTTACAAAAATATTTACTTAAAACCTATCGAAAAAAATAATACTAATCCGTTCCTTTTGTTTGTCTTGTTTGAAATGAAATTCCTAAATGTTTGTTTGTTTGTAATTTTTTTATTTTTAACTCAATTTATCACTTGTTTCAATGGTAAATTGAACCATATTATTATTATTTTCTTCACTCATATTTACAATATCTAGAGTACTCTCCAAAATTTACTTCAACACACATTTATTTACATCTATTCATTCAAATAAAAAGTCAATAACCCTTTTTTTCAAGTAAGAATCTTATTAATAATATATCTATTAATTAAAGATTCATAATTCTTAATTCTCCACATTCAAACAAGACAAACAAAAGAGAACAATGGAGTAGTTTTGACAAATGAGAGCGTATATAATAAATGCAAATCACCTTTCATATCTACTTTACATTGTTGTATCATAGAATCATGAACAGGCTTAATTAGCTTTTTTCTTCTTTTGGCGAGACCTTATTAAAGTTTTGGAACTGGTATATACAAGTATATTAGTATATATGGAAGAGTGGAAACTGGAATCATGTCTTTTTCAAATCATGGCTTTACTCCCGTTTTGGTAATGGGACTAAATGGTGAAAATGGAAGTAATTTTTAGTATCATTTAAAAAGGAAAAAACTCTAAAATATTACGGAAAATGAAGTTACTCACCAACTTCTCTCAGGGAAAACTACATCAAACTTATATATTTTCTCTCCAGGAGACACAATTTTTCAGGAATTATTACCACTCATTACATTGAGGTAGCGGTATAAATTGAGCGGGAAGGAAAATTAAGAAAAAATTTTGGAGAGTTTTGAGATGAAATGCATTATCTTGGGATAAAAACGATATTTTCTTCGTAAATTTACATATAATTCATTCCCGCTACCTTGACCATTTATATCAACAACCAAACGGGCCGTTAGAGCACACTCATGCAAGAAAAGGGGCAAAGGGTTGGCTGCGCATCTACCTATGGATAATCTACCCACTAAAATATCGTATTAAAAAAAATAATTATTAAATAGGTGGAGGTTCCATTGCTACTTTTTACACTCATAGGGGGTGTTTGGTAACTGGTTTTTAACTGGCTTTTTGGCTTGTCAAAAATGGTAAAACAACAAAAAAAATGTTGTTTACTGGTTGTTGGTTGGCTAAAAACAACTTTTAGCCAAACTACTTTGCATTAAGCTTCTCAAGATAGCTTTTGACTTGTCAAATATAAAATTACTTTTATCCTAACAGGTGCGATTTATATATCGCTGCTATTGCTTATCACTTCACATTGTGATACTCCAAGAAAATGCCCATGTTTCCCAAAACTTCCCCTAATATTCTCACTCCTCACTCATTTCTCTCTCCTCCCCAGAACCACCTAAACCGCTACCCCACCAACCACACAAATCTAAGTCGCACCTTGCCTTTCCAGTCGCGCTCTCCCCTTCACCTCGATCTCTTTCTTTCTTTTTTCTAACAAATACGTGGTAGGTTGGTCTGTCAAATTGACCCTTAAACTAAACATCTGTGGAGGTTTGACCATAAGGCCAATCCTACAAATCGAACAACCCTATCTTGAGAGGTTGGTTTGAACAAGTTTAGCTTCTCTTACTTATTTGTGAGTGTGGATGTTGCATGTGGGTTTTGCAGGTCGAGTCAGGTGGTCACAATGAGTTAGAACTCAATAGTAGTCATATGTCTTGTCGTTGAAAAACTTGAAGTAGATAACATTATAAACATGCAATGTACATGTGCACGTAATAATAGCTTTAATATTAAAACTAAAAAGAGATCGCCAAAAACATAATGGAGTAATAAATAAATTTATTAAAGCAATTCCACCTTCAGATTTCCTTCCAAACACACTTTTAATTATTGCATAAAAAATGTACAAAAAACATTTAAGGAATGATAAATAATGTGTTTTTGAGCAAATTATGAAGAATAATAAGGTGAGTATATATTAGTATATTAGCAAGAGTACAGTCATGTAGATCTTGTTTGATTTGTCTCAATGAAACTAAAGAATAACGGATTTAAATTTTAAAAATTTTGAATGGTAATTTATAATTAAACTATGAATAAAATAAAACGTATATTGATATGCGTGCTAAATTGAAATTGGTAGAATTAGGAAACGAAGGATATAACAAACCTTACGTTTAAAAATAAAACCTTATTTTAAATATTACAATTAAAATATCATCAAACTTTTTAGCTCCGTATTTAAAATCGAAACAAATACTCGGGAAATCTAGTTTATATAAATAAAACAAAACCGCCTGCCAAAAACATATAGATAGACTACTCTAGAAAATGTTCACATACAAAGACACCCTACTTGTTTGTTGACATTAGGGTCAATATATCCATCAAAGAAAAAAAAGGATCAACATATCAATGTCATGCATGTGGATGTAATCCAGTTACAGAATTTCTCAGTTTTTGTTTAAAAAAATTATCTGTTTTAATTTAATTGAAAGCAACCTTTTTTTTTATTGAGACATGGAAATACATTAATTCAACAATTTATATGTATACTTTGTATTTAATAATGAAAACATACATTAAACAAATCTAACTACAGTAGTTATATATATTAATTGTACGGACTTAGGGCCTATAGATTAATCGAAAATAATGAACTGAGCTGAATTACATTGATGAACTAACTAGTTTAAACAAATGAATATTAAAGAAAAGAAAAGTAGGAAGAAATTGAATTGAAAATAAATGAAAAAACATACTCTACTCATTGAGTAGGAGGGCTTATTGACAGAGAGCTCGCGTGCAGCTCGGTTCGACTGGTCAACGCTCGACCGAGTTAGCCTGTACTCGCCGATAAAATTCGAAACTCGATAATTTATTGAAAAATCAATAATTTTCGACATATATATTTTTGAAAACAAAATTTCCATTGACACTTAATAAAGTAAATTAATAACTAATAAACCACAAAAGATATATGAAAATTTAGCCAATAATTTCTCAAAAACGTAGGTTTAAGGGCTAAAATATTAAACCGAGCAGCTCGTGATTGACTCGGCTCGGCTCGAAACCTAAACGAGACACGAGTCAGCAGCCCCCAGCTCCTGATCGACTCGTCGATAAGCACTATGCTCATTGCATGAACATTTCGTAATACGTAAACACAAAAAATATATCAAAGTATGTGTAGAAATGGTGCAAAATAAAGCAATTCGATCCAAATATGTAAAGTAAACTATTAATTAAAAGGCTAAATGGCTTATTGAGTTACCCTGACTCTAACTCACTATTACATCTAATGTCTCTCAATATTGAAATACATGTATCTTTGCCCTCAAGTTACAGTCGGAAGCATTTATAATTTCGAAATTTATAATTTGGGCTTATAATATTTCAGGTTTTTGTCATAACTACTAGTCTACACCGTTTTTGCAAAAATAACTACCTACATTAGAAAACCTTAGACATAACTACCTTTTAAATTTTCCATTGTTGTGACCAACCCACCTTGTTCATTTTCGGCTGACTTTGGTTTTCCGGTCATCAAAGTGCACGTGAAGTGCATGTGATCCATTTTTGCCATTTTTTTTTCGATTCTCCTTCCTCCTCATGCCCAATCTCTGTTTATTTCCATTCAAATCTACTTAATTTGATTTCTACTTAATTTGATTCAATGGTATTATGAAATTGAGGCGTTGAGGGAAGGAAAATCGAAAAAAGGCAAAAAAAAGACACGTGCACTCACGTGCACCTTTGATGACCTGAAAAACCAAAAGTCAACGCCGGAAAATGAAACAGGTAGTGGTCAACAACAAATGGAATTTAAGGTAGTTAGTCTAGGTTTTCTAATGTAGGTAATATTTTACAAAAAATTGGGTAATAATGTAGTATGGACAAAAAAAACCTATTTCACGAACAATTTAAAATCATGTGTCGTAGTTAAATAATAAAAATACACATATCACCTTTTGTAGAACTTAATCTTGTCGAATATAATGAAAATAATATATACAATGAAGGATATACATTTCATTATATATTAACCCGACCATCCTCAACAAAAGTTAAACGATGGTTGAGGCCCATAAATTAATATATATTCATGTCCTAACACTCTCCCCTCAAGAAAGACTATTGGGTTGAAATGTGAACGCAGTAACAGACCCACCTATACTAGCGCGATTCGAACCTGGACTCTGTGTCACACACTCACCTAGCTCTGGACCATATGTTAACCGACAATTACAGATCAAAAGCTAATGATAATGAGCTAGAAATATAAAACTAATCAAATAAACAAAAATATAACACAATGCTCATGATATTACTTGGATTGAAATGTTTAAGGCGGATAACAATAAGCGTTTGCTACTTTTTGTTGAATCTCCAATCTTTCATCATTATTGACTAACCAATTAGAGCATGCTAATATAATGACATATGATGAAGTGAGTAAGACAACGTACTAGGAAATAACAACTAGGAAGACGACTTATATAGAATAATATATATATCACAACAAAAAACGCAAATCATTGCAAAATTAATTCTCTCTTCCTCAATTAAGTTCATCAAATTAATTATTTCTTCAAATGAAGGATATGATAGGAAAATAAGAGCAAGAGGGAAACACGCATCAACGTGTCGCATGGGCGATACTCAAGGATAATGGTGAGGTGAAGGGGAGAGCAATGGTGTTATAATTGAACAAGAAACACGAAATTAAGAAAGGTTACGTGCCTGACGGTAGTAAGTTGTAAGGAGAAGAGGAGAAAATTATGGCCCCTTGGTGAAAGTGAAGCAGCCTTGTATGTGTTGCTCAATTATCTGCTAATGAAATTGGGCATCGTCAACAAGGGTGTTACATCACGATCGCGTCACTTAAGCTGTGATTGGAGGATATCTCCATGAAGAAGCTTAGGGTAGTTCATCATGGTAGGAAACCTTGCTTATTTTCCACAAAGCAAATTTATGTTTGAAAAAGAAATGTGTCAATTGTTTCACTTGTGTAAAGGAAAAAGGTTGTAAAAAAAATATACAATAGAATGTGCGTGTGAAGTGTTATGTAACAATAAAGTTAAAACTCTGCTTGGCATGTAAAAAATAGTTTTAGGGAAAAATATCATAAAAACATTTGTAGAGTGCAAAATCCGGCAAACTTGTCATCAATTTGTCTGAGATCTCGTGCAATCACAAAGTTATCCTTGTAAAATTAGCATAACCATTGGAATGTGTATGTATAAAGAAGGTAATAACCTAAGTCGATTGTTGTAATTATATGTAGTATATGTCAAAAACAATGATGTCTTAACCTAATGTTAAGAAGACCAGGATATTAGGATCTGTATACAATAGTTAGATTGGAGTTCGTCCCCGCCCCCTCGATTGTAATACCCCTCATGGCTGCAATTCATAGTTCAATTATTCACACCGAAAATAATGAAAAAAATCTCTATTGAATAAAACAGAGGTTCATTGTTGTTTCATAAGAATAGGAGAACAAGATTTCACAATGATCAATTCAACTATTACAAGAAATTTGTGGATTAAGAAATTGGCATTTGCATCACTTGGTTTGGTTTCAGTTCCTAAAGACTTGCTTTATGGGACAATCTAACATAGATGACATGGTTGAACAATATAGTAAACTAGCTGGTGGAGAGTAGTTAATCGCTCGAAAAATCTAATGAAGTATTAAAGCATTATCCTACAAAATCTAGTGAAATAAGGGTCTAAATAAATCTAGGGAAAATCTCGTAAAGAAAATCATCTAGCATAGATATTATCATGCCAAATCTCGATCGTCCTTTACCCTAAAAGAGTACTTGGGGCAGGGGAATTTGCACTGCATCGACAGTGGGTACAGAGGTGTTAACAAGCGAGCTGAGCCGAGCTTTGGGTATTTTGAGCTAGCTAGCGTGAACGAATATTCGAGCTCGACCAAGCTCGAGCTTTTCAAGCTTGAAAAGTCAAGTTCAAAATGCATTTAAGATTATTGGAAGTTCGAAAACTATAGTAAGTATATATGCTTCGAAGAACATATAATAGTTAATAGTTATGAATTCATTTTTTGTTAAACTTACAATAATATACTAATTTTAATTAAAGCAAAAAAAAAAAAAAATAATATTAGAGCCTGTTCGCTGAGTTTTCGAGCAAGCTTCGATGAGACCGGCTCGGCTATTTCGGCCGAGCCGATCAGCTCGGCTCATTACACCCCTAGGGGTACATACTCTGATTGTTAAAAAAATATATTAAGTCAATTGTAGTGAATAACTCCTGATTTAAACTAGTGTGCCCGGGCGCCAAGCGCGCCGTGGTCCACTTTGACTTGTAAATTTACGAGCAAGAATTTAACAGGCATTCATTAAAAGTATATGGTATAATTATAATGATAGTATCTGGTTTTACAAAAATCTACCTCGAATTTCGGTTCCATCTTCAAATTCGACAAATTGCTAACTGACACAAACATACTATAATTTATGTACTCTAAATAGCCTACACTTAAGCCATCATAGGTAAATGAATGGAAGTTTTTTTTTTTTTTTTTTTGCACAAAACAAAGGCAACCACAGTTAGATGGCTAGAAATAGGGAAAAAAAGTCACACGACAAATAAGAATCAACAATTTGCAAATACCAACTAAAACCAAGGAAAACAAGCAACACACTAATTCACAAAAATCCCCCAAATGATGCTAGCATCCCAACAAATTGGCAAGAATCTCAACAGCATTGCTAAATCAGCATTCTTAAACAAGCAAATTTCTCAGAGATTTTCGAGCAATGTTATGATATAATCACATGTACATCTATTTCAAACACAAAAAACCCAGTACTCACTAATTTAGCTCATTCTTGCAGGACTGAAAAACAAAGAATTACACCTACAATAGTGCACATGTATAAAATGTAACCAAACATGAAATGTTGAAGATCCTGAAACAAACACAGTTGAATCACATACTGTAAAACAAACAATAAAACTCGTAGTTGAAATGTAATGAAAAAGAAGACTATCTTCAATTTTAACAGAAATAGAAATCAATACAAACAATAACACTAATGTAAAGATCCATCTTTAAACACCCTAAAGAAAGTTCATACTTACACAAGAACGAAGAACAAAATGGCATAAACAGAAAAATGTAGGCATCTTATAACAAAAAGCAAGAGAAAGAAGCGAAAAAACACAAAATCAAACAACTTACTTGAAAATCAAAAATTCAACGGCCACGAAAATGCAAGCAGTCATGATAGAAGAACAAATAATTCTTAAAGATTACACCACTAAGACTTTATAGCCAATAAACTATATTACACCATGGCTGCTAAGTTGTAGCAATGCATATACCAAAATGAATAAGTTGCTGGTACCTGTCTTGCCGCAACATAAACTTGGCTGCCACCTGGAAAACAGACAGGGCAAGGTCTTCAAAAAAATAAACAAACAAAAAACCAACCTCCACCTATAATATGAAAACAAACGCAAAAAATAAAAAACGAAAGGGTCCAGCTCTGAATGTTATGTGAAATTAGATAAAAACCCAGAAACATTGGACATGGGGGCAGAAATTGGTTCCAGAAATTTTCCTTCACAGTTAATCTCAAAACATCAATCTAATCAACATGCACTGGGAAGTAAACAAATACACGTCAAAAAAACAGAAACAACGGCTCTTATTACATTGCCATACTTGGATTCCCTAGCATAAAGTCTTCTTTTTTAAAGGAAACATTATCTTATTTACATTTTAAACTTGTACCATCTTTATTTGTAATCAAATCTACTAAACATGTCAAAATAGTAGCTTAATTTAATGACTCTGAAAAAGTCACATTCTAAGCATTTTGAGCGCGCATAGTGCCCGGTTAGTGGTCTGTTATAGATTATATAATGACTGTAACCTGAGAACCTGCTGATCATGGCGAACAGCAGTCTTGTGATCTTGTTAAACTAGTGTCCACAACATAAGCATTAATCAAAACTTTGAAGCCGCATGTAGACTTGTTATCCTATCTTATTTTGCGTAAAATCTAGTTGTCTTCTCATACATGTAACAAGGACTTAAATTAAGGAATCAAGTTTAATATTAAGGCAAATTGGTCCCAAGCATAGAACATAGTTTCTGTTATACAAATATTCATGTAAGTTCGATTACATAAGCTATATCGCTGGGGATCATCAGGCCATCAATATGTCATGTGTATAACAAATATTCAGTAACGTCAATTCAAGTCAGCGAGGAAACAAAACATGACAGTTCTCACAAGTCTCAAACAATTCATCTGCTTTCTTCTGCTCCACAGAAGCATTGCAGTGAATGGTTCTTCATCATTCTACAAGACAAAATTTAACTAGATTAGAAACCAATGTAGAGGCATTTGATCAAACTTTATGGCCGACAAAATATAACAAGTAGAACAAAATTCAACATATGACTTATAGAGACATGATAACAGACAGAAGAACAAGACAATGAAACAGAAAGAGCTACAATAAGCAGACAGAGGCTAGTTGATAAGAAGAGCATAATCATTTGAGCAACTGTAAAATGCATCACAGTATTCACAGGTCAATTACATAAGTTCCCGTTACATAAAAATCAATGTTGGCTGTTGTCGACGGGGACCCCCAACAAAGGTTACCTAACATTATAGATTACTCTCTGAAGAATAGAAATTAGGTGCTAATATTAACCAACAAAGACATCATTAGAAGCACTGTCAACCCTAGCACAGCCAGTCAACCGTCCAACCACCAGAAGATGCAAAAGATAGTGAAGAATTTTCAGTAAGGTGAACAGCAAAAAGAAAATCATTATTGACCAATTCAAAAGTCCGAAAAATAGATGAGACGCAGACTAAACTTGAAAAGTCATCAGGCGCATAATAACGGCCTTACTCTCAGGTGAAGAGTCTCAGTTTACCTACAGACAGCTCTCCAAGTACTTGTGTTTAAATGTCTGTTATACATTGACAAAAAAAAAACTTATTCTAATTCATTCACAATAAAAGAAAGGTACCTTTCATGTGGAAAATACAGAAGAGTTTGTTCTAGAAATGGCTACACAGATCCTTATTTAAACACGTGATATTAATGCCTTCAGAAAAGACTCACTTGTAAACATAATTCTCAAAGGTGAGAAGAACTTGACTGGAAATAATTAAAAGAAGCACCGAACTAATTGCTTGTGAACAACTCATTTGTCAGTGAACACTCTGGATATCCGACAACTGGCGCTCCCTTAATAGTTCAATAAAAGATAAATCAAATATATCTCAATTTCCTGAAGAAGTATCAGCAAATATCATTATAAGGAACTCTTACGAAACACAAACAATTCCTGTTGTCGACAATGGGTAATGACGTCACGAATAAACAATCTAAAAATAGAGACGCCCCTCTCATCCACCAAATCATCCACCACCCACATACCACTGCAGAGAGGCCAGGCTTAAACGAATAGCCTTTAAAACTACTATCAGCAACAGTAATAATGCGCCAAATCAAGAATATATATGACTTCGATAATTCAGATACACTCAATGTATCATAGAGAAACAAATACAACATAAGGTAGAAGTAAAAAAAAAGGATAAGACAAAAGTGAAACGTATATGAATTACAAAATCACATACGCAAATTAGCACAAAACTTGGAAAAACAAGTATATCTTGGTTCAATCTTCTCCTCAATTCGTCCAGTGCAGATCACCAACCAGAAAACGTAAACACAGTATAACATGTGAGTGGAAATAAAGAGTCTTGTTAAGACCACTTGCAAGGGATATAAACCACATATTACGCAATCCTTTGCTGATGTAGACACCTCTGCATGTATAATATATACCTTTTTCATTTCCCGCAGCAGGAACTACAATAAAGCGACAAGAAATCCTGCCATTAAAGAATCCTATGTATCAAAATTTAACCACTCAATCAAGACTAAACATAAGAATTTTGAAATCTCATCCATGGCTTTAAGATGAATTCAAATACCTAAGTATCATCCAATTCTTTAAAATGAACATTGAAGTAAGTCTCATCTAAAATTGGGGTTTTAGTCTCTACCCAAGTTTCGTCTTGCTGAGCTACAAAGAGAAAAAAAAAAAGAATGGCACTGCAACAATTCTTCTCCGATTCACCTGAAATGCAGTTGCAAAGGAATAAAGCAAGAATACAAATATGAAACAAAAAAAAATGAAACAATAATCCAATGAAATCGAAACCCAAAGATAGTCCTTGGTGCGCAATGTCAGCTCCTTCATCATTGCAATGCCCTTYAGAAGCTGCTCTAATTCCTCCAAGTGCGCTGTCAAAAGCATAGCAAACCACACAATTTCAAATCAGAAATACTGCTCAATGACCAATACTACTTCACCAATCATTAAGGCTTGTGCAGGACAGTGTTGTAGTAGCAGGTGGAAGACAGCACCAGCACCAGACCTGGGAATTTGGGCATGAGGTTCTGACAATGGTCTCGGGACCTGTGCAATGTAGCAGGTCAGAGGGAGCAGCAGCAGCACCAGGTCGTCTCGGGGTCTGTGCAGGCCGGACAGCAACAYATGCAGCAGCACCGGGTCCTGCAGTAGGTAGTAAAAACCAATGAGAATTTCAGTTAAAATCACAAATTCACAATCTCCATGGCCTGAGTAAAAAAATGGTAAATTTGTAACCCATCTAATTGCAGCATCATGGAAAATAGAGTTTAATTTAAAGTGTGAGATGAATATTTGGTCGTCTAGCATTATTTTTGAAAAATTTGTATGAATAAGACCTAAATCCTTATTTACGTCCACCTCAGTGTAGGAAAGCTAGCCTTCGACCTTGACCTATGGTCCTATCCTCTATTAGCGAGGCTGTAAAGATGAAGGATTAAAATTGCAATATGTTAACATCTTCTTAGTTCTCTATTCAAGGTAAACAAAGCATACTCTTCGTGTGAGTAACAAAGCAAATAGATAAAGTGGGCATACAATAACTAAGCAAATAAAACTATATTTATTTTGCTTTCTTCTTATAATTTACATTACAAATTCCCAAAAAAGGGGGAAAACGACAGGAAAAATGGACTTAGTTACCAGTCACTCAACCAGCAGAAGAAAAAACTACTTTCTGGTGATAAAATCCACAATTTCTCCTAAATCCACAATTGATATCCATTTATGTTTACATAAATCTCTTTGTTTGAAATTCAAAAGCATTACTTTGACAAGATTATTATGGTCAAAATAAGTAGGGAAAAAATCAGCTCCTAAATAATCATCCTGCATAATTAAAACAATATTTCATTGAGTTTATGAGGCTACTTTAATTATGCATTAAGATCAAAYCAAATCAAAAAATMAAAACCCAAATATAAAACCACGAACACTGAATTGAAAGAGCATTTCAAGAGGTTTGTTTGAAAAAAAATCATAAGCAAGAAATTCGAACAACACCAYAATTCAACAAAAAATTAAGAAAACATTCGGAATTCAACCCAGAAGAACCCCAATAATACTGAAACAAAATGCAAAAATTCATAAAAAGCAACTCAAAAAATTGATGAAAGTTCGACCAAAAATAATCGATAAATTCAACCTTTAATCCAAAACAACCAAGATTTTCGTACTAAAACTCAAAATCAAGCATTCAAGCCCAAGAAAACTGAAACCCTAATCGAAAACCGACAACAAAAAAACCCCAAAACACAAACCTAATAGGCTTTCGAATTTGAACAACTGCATTTCGAAAACCCCAATTCATACCCTAAAATTCGAACCAACAAAACCCAAACACAGTTGGGTTTTCGAATTTTAGGGCTTTCCAATTCCAACTAATTTGAACCATAAATCAATACCCTAGATCTATAAAAATTCAGAAACTAATTCAACCATAACCCCAATTTCAAACCCTTAAAAGGAAGAAGATGAGAGAAAAGAAGATGTGTAATCGTCAACGGCCACTGACCTCATTAGCACCACCAATGGCCACTATACACGCTCAAAGATTCCTTTTCGCGCCCCCTGGGTTGCATGCGGTCATCGCCAACACAATTCAGAAATTGCGAACTGAAAACCACCTTTCGAAATGCCGCGAAAATGGGGGTGAGTGTATCGAGGAAGAGTCGATATAAAAAAGTTGTGAAAATGGTGTTGAAATTCGACCAAAATAGATGGGAAAGAGTAGAGAAGCAAGATGTGGACAAAGGATGGTCAAAAGCAGAAAACGTGCAACTAAACAACATGAGGGGCAAAAACGTCAGCGCACTGTCTAATGAACAGTGTTTTGTAGGCACTTTTTTTGTTGTGGGATATATAATAATATAATACATATATATATTATTTATATTATAATAATTATAGTCCGGTCAATCTGTTCCGAAATTTCGGATAGCTGATTCTAAATTGTCATATGTCGGGATTAGATTCGAATCGCGAAGTGTGTGTATTTTTGAAGTACAATCTAAGTAAGATGAAGTAATTTATTATATTTATATTAACTAAGTAAATTTGAAATAATACATCAAATTTGATATTTATATTTATTTTGACAATATATGAAACAAATTATATTAAATCTAATAACTACTAATCTAAAGAAAAATGCCACCTTCTATAATCTCCTCCCAAAATTTACGCTCATATCTAATTTTAAAGGCATACAAAACACAACTCATGAATATAATTAATAATTACGTTTGAAAAATGAAGTGTCATTTACTAACTACTAATATCAAAACACATTATTAATTTTTCCCCCCGTCTTGGTTCTTTGGAAGAATATTTAAAATTTATCAATAGAATAGTCGAAAAACAATATAAAAAGTTTTCTTTAATCATGTTTGATAATTTAAGAGTTCGAGTTGTCTTTCGTTTATCTAGTATTTTTTAAAAGAAAAGAATCAAATATTTAAACTTCGATACACCACCCACAGCTCCAGCCTAGTTTCGAATACACGAACACACATAACCTACGACCACCAACCACGCGACCGTGACACACGACTCACAGTCCAACCATGAACCCACCCCACAAGCAGGAAATAGAAAAACTAACATTAATTCGTATTGTTCTTGATACTAATTCGACTAAACAGATCGAATTGTTGTTTTTACTTGTTCAAATTCGGATTTGAACAAATTGTTGTTCTTGTTGTTGTTTTAAACTCGAATTCGTTCAAAGTCAATTTTTTGTTGTTGATGGCAATTGTTGTGTATTGTTGTTCGAAATTATTGTTGTCGTTGTTCTAATTTGTGTTGATGTTTAAAATAAAAAAGATAGTTGAGAAGAGAAAAATGTAGCCATGAAGGGGGAGAGGGTGGAGAAACAGAAGCAAGAATAAGTAATTAATAGTTTTTTTTTTAAAAATTTAAAAAGAAGCAATTAAGGTTAAATTAACGGAAACTTAATGATCGTTAGTATAAGGGTAATTGAGTTATTAACCTTAACCTCAGAAGTATATGGGGTAATTTAAAATCTCAAGATACATCAACTATTAATTACTAGTATTTTTTGCACGCGATGCGTGCATGTCAACAAATAATAATTATAGATTTTCGAGTTTGTTTCTTATAATTCAATGGTTTTTAGTTGTCTTTATCGTTAGTAAATATATGAAATGATTTAAAATAATTAAAGAAATATAATTAAGGAAAAAATATAGATTGACGAATTATAATGTGAGACATATACTTAGTGCACAATTTAATAGTATACACTGGTTGTACGTTAAAACTACACTATTTTTCCATGTTGATCTACCAATTACGTATAACGAATATCATCTATTAGTGTAATTTTTAATATGAAATTCTAAGTTTTACGTTTTTTTCTCATTCTGTCAATCTTATCAAATTATTTTGTCAATTGAATAATTTTTTATTGGTGTAACTTAAATTATGCAATGTTTCATTATTACACATTTATTATGTTAAGAAAAGAAAATAACTTTAAACATTGCTTAATTAGTATTCAATTGAAATTTCAAAAGCAATGTCATTTTTAACTTGTTCACCATTTATGGCAAATTGAAAATTGAAAAATAAAAAAGAGATGAGAAAGAATTGAATTTTTTAAATCATTGTAATAAATTAAATAATAAAGGATATGATAGTCATTTCATAGGGGGGTCATTAAGGGTATGGTAGACATTTTGTAGGGGGACACCATCTTCCTCCCCCTTCACTTATATAATAGAGATTAAGCATAACCTCAGGGGCATAGTAGGAAATTTTCATAATTTTAACATCGATTTAAAACATTAATATTTGAACACGCGAGTTTCTAAAAAGAGCAATAACACGATACAACCCGCTGGGCCAGGTACGGGTCGGACATCTCAATCCATATACAGTAACACGTTTAGAGAWTTTTTTTTTTTTTTTTTAATATGTTACCTTTTGGGCCAAACAATAAGAAGCCCAATTACATAAAATCTAATACGGAGCAGTCTAATGTAACAAAAAAAATCACAATTCACCATCCACAATCCAAACCCCTTTCTCTCTCCTATCCGCTTCTGATCGGCGTGGCCCCCACTCACTCGACGGACGGCGTCTTTGGTGTTGCGCTGCTGCTGATATTGTTGCATTGCCACTGCTGTATGGTTGCTCGATCTTAATATCATTCTTAGGGTTTCGCTTTTTTAAGGTATTCTTCTTCTCTCTCCTCTTCTTCCCCCATTTTATAATGTTGTTCCAATTTTCCAGTTTTTTTTTTTGGATTTTATTATGAGTTTTGTTTCAATTTCTCTATTGTTTGGGAGGTTCTATATTGTTGTTTGGTTTTGGGTGATTTTGGGGCAGAATTATTTATGATATTAGGGCTGAATTTGAAGACCAACAATGAAATATAATAATTAAACTACAACAAACAAAGAATAACACATTTTCTGTAACTGATTTTGTAAATTACTATGTGAATTATTATTATTTTTTCCCTTTTAAACTAGCTATTCCCATATTAGCATAATAGCATATGGCATCTGTTCATCGACTAAATGGTATTGTTATTAAATATAGTAATAGATGAGATTATGTTTTTAAGATGTTGTGTTAACCTAGTTTAGTGAAGTGCAGAACTTGAGAGATGCCTCGAAAACCAAGAAGAAATGGCCAGTTGGCTCCTAGACCTTTTGCATTCTCTCCATTTGCTCGTTCAGTGTCTAGAGTTGCAGCAGCTTCCTCATCCAAGCACAAAGATTCTAATTCAAAGTCGGACAAGGCATCTTCCTCAAAGTTGTTAGGTGCAGTTTTTTCTTTATTGCACATATTGTTGTGTATCCGATTTTATCTTCATTTTGCATTTAATGTTCCTGCCTAAGCTGATTTCTGAAAATCTTTATGTTGTGTATTATTAGCCAATGGACCTAGCAAGCACAAGTTGAGAGAGGAAGATGCTGATTCTGATTCTGATTCTGATTCTTCTGAAGAAACAGCACCCCAAGTAAGTATTCTCTTGTTCCTTGTTGTCAATGCCTGTTCTGGGCTTCCGGCTGAATTGTATTTCTAAATATGTTGCCCATCAATTTGAATATTTCTTGTACAGGAAGTTGTCCAGGCAGATTTTGCCTTTTTTGACCCAAAGCCTGATGACTTTCACAGCGCAAAGATGCTGCTACAGAGCTATCTTGATGATAAGCAGTGGGACTTGAGTGGTTTTGTCGATTTGATATTAGCTCAGACAACAGTTGGCACTGTGGTCAAGGTAGAGGATGATGAAGATGAAGGATTGTTTGCTCTTCTTACAGCTTTGAATTTGGGCAGATACAAGGTAACAACAGGTGGTGTACTCTCATTTACAAGTTTTATTTTTTCATAGTATTACATTCAGGACCCTAAAAATTTGTATCTTGAGATTCATCAGATTGCACTGATACTTGTACCACTAATTCATTTTTTAAAAATATCAACAAAGTTAATAATTTTGATTCCGTCTTCTGCCAGGACAATGCCTGTATTTCTGAAGTTAAAGACTACTTGCTCAAAGTATGTGAGGATAAGAGTTTATGTAGTAAGCTAAAAGGACTTCTAGAAAACCAAGCTCATCATGTCGGTCTAGTGGTTTCACAGCGCGTCATGAATCTTCCTCCCCAGCTTTTGCCACATCTTTACAATGCCCTTTTCGATGAAATTTCATGGGCTACAGAAGATGAGGTTAGGTCACTTCTATTTTATCTGCAGCAGCTTGCCACACTTGTGTTTCTTTTTGTTTTAGACGGGCAATGATTTCAGTGAATTGAAACTTCTGTTTTGTAAACATTGTAGCCAACAGAAAATCTGCGTGAATCATTTCGCTTTAAACAATATCTGCTGGTCACTAGAATATACAAGGTACGTATTCTATTCCTTTACTTTCTATTACCTTCTGTTAACTTTTCTGTATATCATTCCCCAGTTCTGTTCTAATGTTTACATATTGCTATTCTGCTTGTAGCAGAAGATCGGGAAAGGATCTACTAGTGGAAGTGACGAAGATATAATATATGTAAAGCCTGAAGATGAACTTTTCTTCGAGGTTTCTTTCAATCCCATGTCTTTGGCTTTTCTCTTTCTTTGTTTCTTTTTAACGAGGTTCATTATTTTGTCAACCTGTTTTTGATGATTATTTATGGAATTTTTTTAGCTTTGTTCGTGGTCTTTTACATTTCCCTTGCACATTCAGCCGCCAACAACTCAAGAGGTTAGTTTTATGATTCCTTCTTTGCATCGTTCTTCGTATTCAATATTCACCTTTTCTTTTTCATTGCTTTACTGTTCTATATTGATCTGAAAATTATAGATAAAATAAGAAATTTTGGTGTCTTGCTTTCCCTTTTCACCCATGCATGCCCTTGCTTGATGATGTTACAAATATAAGTCTTTGGTTGCTGCCTTGATGCCTTCAGAATAATCTGGCTGCAATACTGACTGTTTTGGCTTGTCTATCAATGGTTATGGTTGCAGTTGAGAAACTATCGGCTTATGGGATTAGTGATGGCTGTTCAGGCTGACAAAACTCCAGCATTCCGACAAAAATTGCAATCTCTAATAGAGGAAGAGACTTGATTTCTTTCGCTGCAACTACTTTTTTCCTGTATCTTGGGAAAGGTTGGTTGCTAAAAATTTTGTTCTGTGTTACTAGTCTATATATTTGATCTTCAGGATCGTGTTTTGACCAAAATGTACACATTTTTCTTGTGATTCCAGAAAGTAGTGAATGAACTTGTATCAGTAGGTCGTTGGTAAGAAATTGAACATCTAATTATTCTACTTGCAGATGAAAATATAGAGTTGGAAAGCTGAGGTTTTGCTTGAAAGTTCGATAATTGATTGAAAAAAAAAATCTTTGTTTGGCGTGGTTGGCGGCGAGGTTTTTATGCACCTTGCTTCAATTTCACCAAATCTTTTTTGTTTGAGAACTAATGGTTATCACAATATGAATTATTTGTGAACTGTGTGTCTAAAGATAAAATTAAGAATTGATCGCCAATATCAAAATTGTAGTATGTTCATCAACTTTGAATTGCTAAGTTAGTTTGAGTAGTGGAGTACCATTGAGACATTACACCTTATACATGAACTAATCTGATTATTCTTTTTCATCATTTAAGTAGATGTATGCGATCATAAATATTATTTTTTTAAAAAAAAATTCTATCCATTGATAATAAATTAAAAACGTATAGAGGAAGTGGGTGATAGCTTGGTGGTAAGCTTCCCATCTTTCCTAGGCATGCTCCGGGGTCGAACCTCACCCCCGGCATTATGTTGGGGTATTATCCCCCGTCCCCCATTGCACAGTTCTTGGGATAGGATCTGTGAAGGGTTCTACTCGTGTACCTTATCATGTAAAAAAACAAAAAAATTAAAAACGTACAAATGGAGTTGAATTAGGACAGAAGACTTTTGTGTAAAATGTGTATATGGTCCGACATAAAACTAACAAATGTATTGTCGTATGTATAGTCAAGGGATTTTGGCAATTCATATTTTTATTTAGATACTCCATTCGGTCACTATTCATGTGATAGGAGATGTAGTGTCAATATTTTTATTTTTAGTTATCTTATATAACGTCACATGGACACTTGTTAGTTTTTTCGAAATTAAAATATGGACTAGCAAAATTAGTTCAAATGCATATAACCTTCTCGAGTTAAATACATTATACTTCATCGGTTCCATTAATTTCTGCCACTTCTACTTTACACGTTTACCAATACACAATTTACAAATGAAATATTTTTAATTATACATGAGTAAAAATTATAAAAATTGGATTTTAATAAATTACTTGTTTAGTGGAACTGTGGGAGTATAAAATGTCACTCCATCTTAGGTCATGTTTTTGTTAGCTTATTTCAATAAGTTTTAGTAAAAAATAAGTTCACTTTAGTAAATTAAAGTTCAATTCAAATGGTAGAAGGTCGAATCATTAAGGTCATGTTCTCGTCAATTTATTTATATAAATTTCAGTAAAAATAAGTTCAGGTCAGTAGTACTAAGTTCAGTTCACTAGTAATAAGTTCAATTCAGTAAAAATAAATCTAGTTCAGTAAAAATAAGTTCAATCTTTAAGAAATTTGTTAAGGTTTCAGTAAAAATAAGTCCAGTTAAAAAAAATAAGTTTTTTTTCGTAGAATTAAGTTCAGATCAGCAAAATTCAGTTGACAAAAATAGGCCTAAGAATGAATGATTTGGAAAATATATCCTAGATGCGTTAATTAATATGCAGTTCATTCTTGTCCGGTTGTGCACTTGTGCCATGCCGCAAGCCACCTTCATAATCCACTCATTAATTTAATTAAGGTAGTACTTGTATTAATTAATTATGTACGATTTCTTTGACAAGTCCAAAGTCTTAATCATAGTCTTAACTGGATTGCTATTCGAAGTCCGCTTTTACTGGAATCGAAGTCCACATTTCATGTGAACTTCCGAATACGCCCTTTGATTCTCCCCCTCCCTAACCCCCCAACACAACCCTTCCAACACCGACAACCCACCTCCAAAGACATCCTACCACCCAACACCACCAACAACCACCCTAACATCAACAAAACACCCCTTAAACTTTGTTTTTTTTAATTTTACTTTAGAACGACAAAAAAAAAAAAAAAAATTTAAGGGTTGGGCGCTTGGCTGGGCGAGCCAACCATGGTCCACGCCTGGCCCAGCGTGGGAGCCATGGTTGGCTCGCCAGCCAAGGCGCCAACCCTTAAATTTTTTTTTATGGACTTTGATTGTGGTGGCGCCTTGGTTGGGGCGCCAGCCAAGGCGCCACCCAATTTTTTTTTTTTGTTTTTGCTAGAGTGGTTGCGCGTGGTGGCTTGGGTGGTTGTGGTGGGGTCAAGATGGTGGTTGCGTGGTGGCTTGGGTGGTTGCAAGGTGGCTTAGTGGTGGTAGGTATATATTAGGGGCAAGGGTAATACGGGAGTTCAGAGCGAAACGTGGACTTTGATTCCAGTAAAAACGGATTTCGAATAGTAATCCCCTAGTCTTAATGATACATCGTTTTTACGTGGTTTGTCTCTTATTTACTCTGTCCGTTTTCTTAGTTGTTTCGTTTTTCATTTTGGAATGTTTTCAATTAGTATGAAACATCTAATAAAAAATGGAGAGAGTATTTGTCAATGGAAATTATAAGTCCAAATTAACAAATGTATTGAAAACTAAAAATATAGATTTATTATAATGATGCATCGTAGACTTGAGTTTTCTAGTCACAAGAATTCCAAAAAACACATGACATGATATATAAGTCACCCAACAATTTTGATAATCCAAAATCCAAAATCCAAAATCCAAAATAGTAGTAAAGTAATTAACCTAATAAAAGTTGGTCAATTATCCAACACTACCTACTCAGTAATCAACATCATTGTATCACTTTCGTGAAAGCACTACTGTCTAGTGTCTAGTGTCTACTGACGAGGAAAATGAAACACCTTCTTACGAGTCATGCATAATGCATTCCAGCCTCACCAATTGTTTTGAGAAAAGTCGTAAAGTTTGAACCACTATTACTTACTTGTATGTGTTTGTCTTCAGAATAAAAGAAATTAACATAAATCATACTTCACTCTTCTTTTTTTACTCACAATTCTTTTGTGTACAATTCATTTATCCAATCATCAAACGCTAATATCCAATTGAAGCCTTAATGGTAAGGATCACAAAATCATAGGGGATTATTTGTAAACTACCACGTTTTCAATTTTTTGGTAAACTAACATCTTATTGCTTTTTTCTTAGAAATTATCACCTAATATTTTCGTTTGCTTTATAGGTTTGTTACTACCTTTTGTTATTTTTTTTAGTTTTGATTTTGATATCGTGAGTTGTGACTTGTATATAAAAGGTCATGCCTAAACTTGTTATAATAGTTCGGGTTTTACGGACAAATAGGAGCCTTTGTAAATCAGATTCGGGTTGTGAACCAAAAATAAATATAATTCTTGAAATTTCCAAATCCATACAATTTTATGAGCAAGGTAAACCGGACCGGACCAATAATTGGGTCAGACTTATAATAATCACTTTTGGTTTATACACAATCAACTCACATATACCAATTGATTGTTGGCAATTTGACACAATGGTGATTGAGATTACACTTGGTAGGGAGAACATGTATTTGATTCCCCGCAACAAAGAAAATAATCTCCAAATTCGAACTAGCCCAAAAGGTGAATCGGTTGGTAAAAAAATAAAAATAAACTCACATATAATACCCCAATTAAAAAATGTGTTTAGAATAGAAGGACGGTAAGACAGTTAACAAAATCTTCCCCTTTACGTTATAACAACTCCATTTTCATTTGTTCTAAAAAAAACTCCATTTTCACAATTCCCCAAACACTTACCTCACTAAAAAGTATTACTAAAATAAAAAAGAAAAGAAAAAAAGCGACCCAAAATTTAACGAAAATCAAATAAAACAATTGGAAAAGACAGGTTCTTGATTACTTCATTGGTGTTGATCAAAAGTAGAGAATTGTTCAAAAGATTAAATTAGTTTCAATGAAGATTTAAAGAGGCCATTTTTTGAGATGGGAATTGTCTGTTTTCTTCATCTCTGTATGCTGTCCTCCAGTTTTCCTTTTTGCGGCAAAAGGTTAGTTCCTCAATTTTAATTTCGCGGAAAAAAATCAAGCAATTTTATTTAAAGGGATTTATTGAATTGTACGTTGTTTTTAGGCGATTATTTGCTGAATTTTGTGCTATTTATGTCATTTTGTAAATGGGGTTTATTGTTTTTTCCAGGTTTGTTTGGCCTAATTATAGAATTACATAATTTTAGTTTATGCCAGGTTGTTTGTTTTTTTAAATCACTTTTTTATTTTGAAGTTTTATCATGGGGTTTTGAGTGAGATTTTGATCATATTGAATAATTGCTGTTATTTATACTTAGTTGAATATGGATGTTAGTTATGATCATGTTGAATGTTCTGTTGTGGCGTCATAAGCTGAAAATTTCATTGCATTATCAATTTTGGACCTTAGATTTACTTGCAGTTCTGGGTTGTTGGCTTCTAATTTTGGGTAGTTTGGTCCCTTTTCAGCATTATCTTTGAAAATGATTTCTATGCTCTGTGATGATCAATGATCAGAGAAAGAGTGATATTGGTTGATGTGGTTTTGGCAGAAGTATTCGTCGTTTGGAGAAGTATGAGTAACAGGAGGTCCGTAAAAGAGCAGAAAAAGGGCTGTTGGAACTGTCAGAGTATAATGCATTGCTTCTGCTCTAAAGAACATATGAGAGTGGATGAAATATTGAAGCTGTCTGATTCACTTGATGGAGCCCAGCCTAGACCTGATACTGTCAACATTGAAGAAGCCGAGTCATCTCTTCGCGAAGGCGGTGGCCTAAACTATGAGGTTGGTTTTTCACCTGTACTCTTTTTCTAGGATGTTGATTGTGCTTCATTTTTGGACTTAGTATCCACAAATGACTGCAAGATGGATCATGAGAAACTCTAATATGTGCCAGAGTTTGCCTTGGTTGAAACTGATTCATCAGTCTTAAAGCTGTCACATATCCTAGTTTCAGGAAAAGACCCCGAGATTTTGGCTCAAAATGAAACTAGTTACGGAATTGCATTGATCATTTTGTATAGTAGCCTTATGTAACTTCAATTGATTGGAAGCTCAAATTCTTTTCATTTGTTTAGTTGATCATAATTCATGTCAGGATATGTGAAAGTGGCGTTGTTACTATAGGCGCAAGTCTTTAGAGATGATGGCTGAATCTGACAGATGGAATCTCCACTTTTCAGGAAGCGAGAGCATTGTTGGGAAAATATGAGTACCATAAAGGAAACATAGAGGCAGCTATACATGTATTTGAAGGGATTGATGTTACCTCAGTTACTCCTAGGATCAAACTAACCCTTGCCAGAATAAGAGATCGTCCAAAAAGGCGTTCTCATGGAGATCCCACTCCACCAATGTCATTACATGCTGTCAATCTATTATTTGAGGCCATGTTATATAAAGCGAAATCATTACAATCCCTTGGAAAATTTAGAGGTATTTTTCTGTTGTTTCACTGTCTGTTGCTGTTTAACATTATGATTTGTGCACCCATTTATGCTTTTAGACTCACTTTGCAAAATTCTTTATTATTCTAGGCTATTTTATGTTCCATTCTCTTCACTTTTAATAGACATAGTTCAAAAGAAAAAAATAGGATAAATTTGCTCGTATAAGTTCAAGTTTCATATAATTTTCCAATGAGGCCCAATAAGTTTAGATTTTTTCATGGCTTAAACGTTGTAATTGTGGAAAAATCAAGTCCTAGACTTCCAGTTTTGCCTCTGCAACGTCAAATCCATCTACAAGAAGATCAGTATTGCTCTATTAGTTTTAATATAAATTACAGTATGTTAAGGTGAGTAATATCAGGTTAAGGGAATTTCCCCTGTAGTCAAGGTCACTCACTCTGCTAAAGAAGTTCTCAAGCAATCTTTTTGTACAGCTAATTGAGTATGATGCTGAAGTCTCTCACTGCAAAGTATCTAAACTTGGAATGAGTGATCATTTCCAAAACTTGTGAAAAGGAGAGAAAATCTTCATTTTATTTATTTATATAAATAAAGAGGTAGAGACTAGAGAGACAGAGAAAGAGAGAGGGGGNGGTGACTATTTTGCTTTGTATCAACAATCTTCTGTTTTCTTTGCCATCTGTTCTTCATGTTTGGGTAGTTGGGGAATGTTGTTGGAAGGAATATAAAAGGTGATGGTTTACTTTATAAGTTTATTTCATGCTAACAATAAAAATATAATAATAGACACCTGGAGCTCCAGCAAGCAATATTTGGGTGTGCTAATTGTTGTCAATGGATTCAGCATCTCCTTCATGTGTCATATATCTGCTTTCATTTTGGTGTATTGTTCATATTAAGTCAATATTTTTGATGGCTGTATGGAAGCGTATGTTCTTTACATTCAGTGGCGATGCTGGGGAAAATTATTTTTCGGCCTTCCCAGGACCATAGCTTAGATTTTAAGCTGATATTCCTTTCCAATCATTTTTGCGCAGAAGCTGCTCTATCATGCAAAGTTATTCTGGACATTGTTGAATCTTCATTACCAGATGGTTTGCCTGAAAATCTTGGTTCTGAATCAAAATTGCAGGAGACTCTGATTAAGGCTGTGGAGTTGCTTCCCGAATTATGGAAGTTAGCTGATTGTCAGGATGATGCAATATTATCTTATCGACAGGCCCTTCTGCATCGTTGGAACCTTGATTCTGAAACTGCTGCTAGGATACAAAAAGAGTTTGCTATTTACCTATTGTATAGCTGTGGAGAAGAGGCAATCCCACCCAATTTACGTTCACAAAAAGATGGTCTTTTTGCACCTAAAAACAATTTAGAAGAGGCTACTTTGATGTTATTGCTTCTATTCATGAGAGTGGCTAGGCGAGAAATTGAGTGGGATCCCTCACTTGTGGAACACTTGTCATTTGCTTCATGTGTTTCTAATCAACCACTTTCCTTAGCCTTGGCACTAGAAGCATTGCAGCCTGGGATTATCGAGAGAAAAGACATGTACCACACTCTAGCTCTTTGTAATCACGCACACGGTGACACTTTTGCTTCTTTGAATCTTCTAGAGAAGCTTTTGCACCATTCAGAGGATCCAAATCATAGTTCTGGCTTGCTGATGGCTTCAAAAATTTGCAGTGACGACCCCAGTTTGGCTGAAAAGGGGATTGCATATGCTCAAAGAGCCCTAAGTAATAAGGAGGATAGGTGTCCTTATATAGTCGGTCGAATTCAGTCTTTATTGGGTGTGTCACTTTCTGAGGATGCTGAATCAGCAGTCTCTGAATCTGAGCGGGTTACTAGACAGGAAGAAGCTATCCAGGCACTGAAATGTGCTGTTAATTTGACAAACTTAAGTGACTCCATGAGTGTTTACAATATAAGTCTACAATATGCTTTGCAGAGAAAGTTGAATGCTGCACTATATTACTCTAAGCAACTGCTGAAGTTGGAAGGAGGAGCGAATATCAAAGGATGGTTGTTGTTAGCGCGGATCTTATCTGGGCAGAAATGTTTTTTTGATGCAGAAGCAGTCATAGATGCTGCTTTGGATCAGACTGGAAAGTGGGATCAAGGAGTGCTGCTGAGAACAAAAGCTAAACTCCAAGTTGCTCAGGGCTTTTTAAAGAAGGCCATCGAGACATATATGCAACTTCTTGCTATTTTGCAGGTCAAGAAAAAGAACTCTGGTCCCGGCAAGGT
The DNA here is from genome assembly GCA_008642245.1 of Bassia scoparia. Taxonomy (NCBI): domain Eukaryota; kingdom Viridiplantae; phylum Streptophyta; class Magnoliopsida; order Caryophyllales; family Amaranthaceae; genus Bassia; species Bassia scoparia. Next base: position 61,155 of record SNQN01000104.1, read on the forward strand.
ACTTTCAAGTCTGTCAGCTCTCTTCTTTTCTTTTAATGAATTTAACTATGGTTCTTTGAATCTGCATGATGATGGTTGTTTGAATATGTATGATAATAAATTAAAGTCTCTTTATTTTTGTATGTGCGTGTTTGTGCTCACATGCGTGCGTGTGAGTTGATTACCCCCATTTATGTAGATTCAATTGGATTATGCTTCAAGGGTACATCTAAGATATATTTTTGGGTGCTCATATTCAAGGATACTGTTTCTTGATAAATTTCCACAGCCCTGACAAAAAGATTTGCTATCAAATACGTAGTACTATATATTTTGATAGATTTGTTATTTTGTCTGCAGTCAAATAGCTTACATATCATACAGTATCTTCAGAGTCTGTAGATATCAAGAAGTAATTAGTATAACTAGTCTTCTTCACTTACAACTGTTACAAGTTTGTTCTTTTTGTCAGAGCTATGCAAATCTTGATAGGCAGTTAGAGCTGCAGGCATGGCACGATCTGGCCTGTATATATATTGGCTTATCACAGTGGAGTGACACAGAGATTTGTCTGTCTAAAGCCAAGAGCATCAGTCCTAATTGCGCCTCCAGATGGCACATGTTAGGTAAATATATTTTTTCCTTCAAATTATTTTATTCCTCACAATAGCATCAGAGATCTTTTATTGTGTTAATTTGCTTGAGGTACCAATGATATACTAGCACAAGCTTTCATAAAGTATTTTGAACCAATATGTCTGAATCCTAGTTGACTTGGTTTTTTGTGTACCATGCCAAAAATCCTATTGTATGAATGGTTCTTAAGTTACTCTTCCTAAAATAACACTTTTCAAGTCCTCTCTTGTATGAATGGTTCTTAAGTTACCCTTCCTCCCTTTTCCCCCTGGATGTTGGTTTCTGAAGTTCCACTGGCAAAAGGTAATTTTTTTTAATGCTCTGGGTATTCAGAATAAAGGATAATTTCTGTTCTGATGTCGTGAGTTGAGGTGGAGGTGCAGATAACTATGCAGTAGCTGTGTGATGTGTCTACAAGGTTTGTGTTACATGCATTTGGTTCAGACTTCAAAATACTTGTCTGTCTGGAATGTCTGATGTGACTTCCGACTTATATGCTGCTTTTAAGTTTAATTTAGTTGATTGAGATGATGTTATACATTCATCAAGTTTAGTGCTAGATCATGTTTAGCCCGTGAATTTTCCCCCCTTTTACGAGGAATTTCAACCATATGTTAGCATTACAAAAAAAAATTCCCTTTATGTCATATTACTTGCCCAATTGCCCCATAAACTTTATTGTAAGTTAATTTTCTTTAATTATTCTCTCAACTTTGGTCCCCGCCCATATTTAATTTATTTTCTCACTTTCTTATATACGTGTGAGAAGAGAATGAGGCGGCAACTATAGACAAAGGCAGTACTGTTGTGGAAAGAGTGTTTTAGCTAGTCTTTACAATGATGGTTTATACAAGATTAAAATTCATGCTCTCAGCTCTCGTGCAGGCTCATTTCATGAAGCAAAAGGCCTTTACAAGGAAGCACTCAATGCATACAACGTGGCATTGAATATTGACCCTTTTCATGTCCCAAGCTTAGTCTCTTCAGCTATTGTACTCAAACAGCTCAATAACAAGCATACGTCACTCATTAGAAGCTATTTGATGAATGCACTCAAGTTTGATAGGACTAATCATGTTGCCTGGTATAACCTCGGCTTGCTCTGCAATATGGATAACGATTCCTTGGTTTTTGAAGCTGCAGAGTGTTTTGAAGCTGCTATATATCTTGAAGAGACTGCCCCGGTGGAGCCCTTCAGATGACCAGACGGATTAACAGAGAACAGGCCCGAATTGTGTTTTAGTAGAGCTCATACATACTACATCCTTATTTCATTGTTATGTCTCAACTATTGAAGTTGTTGGAAGAGCGGAAATAGGAGACGATTTTGATTTTTTTTTTTCGTTTTTTCAAATATATGTTTCAAACTGGATGTAGCTTGCTTGTTCTGTATATAAAATAGATTTGTAGCATGGTTTACAAATAAGTGAACATGCAATTGTAAAGGTCAACTTCAGAAGTTGTCATTGTCTTCACATGTTTTACCCTTGACATCTATATGTTCTCCTTTAGTTTTTTAGGGGTTTTGAATTGATCAATCAAATAAACCATTGTATTTTTGTGGAACATATTTATAAACAATACATTTCGCAATTACAGCTTGACTCAATAACATCACCTAGCAACTTGGCTGCTAAACAGAAAATCCAGTTTGGTGTTCATAATTTGTAATTGTAATAAACAAGTTCAAACCTGTTCTCACCATTTGATTAGTTGATTATACAATCATTGAAGAAAGTTAAAGTGTAATAAACAATTACTCAATTTTGAGAAATGATTTAAAATATATATGAAGAGACATGACCATTGACTAACTGTGACTAACGAGAGTGTCTATCTTATAGAAAATATGATCATCTAATCTACAAAAATTGAATCGTTATATGTATGGAATGAGCTTAGTCTAACTAAACTCTGAAGCATACAAGTTCAACAAGAAATATTGCATAAGATGGACTATCTTTCTCGATGGATGAAAACTGTAATTAGGTATAAACACGCCTTGTGATAACTAACTAGACAATTTTTTTTTATTGACGAGTCCAAAAGTTTTCTTAGTGTAGCCGTAAAACGATAGAGTGTGCCTCAAATTTGGGGCAGTAATAAAGCGACAAAAGTGGATAAGGCTACACATACACATGGTGTTTGCAAGCTTTCTATTGGACAATGTTTTGAGTTATTTATTTATTTTTTCTTTTATGTTTCTTATATACATTATTGAGATTGGTTAATTGCAACAATTTCATATTTTTTTCAATCTACATTATACCAAATGGTTACAATTAATAGGTCACGGAAAGTATCCTCAATGAAAGTAGAAGTGTGAAAAGAAACAATAAAATCCACTTAAAGAGAAGAGAAGATTGACTCCCACACTTGAATTCAAAACAACACCGAGAAAAAGAGGCAGAAGAGACATTCCCGCCCCCACCAAATCAAAGCCCCCTTTTCAGAATCCTATTTTGGCTCCCCCTTTCCCTTCTTTTGTTCAATCAATCCTAACAAAATCAATCAATATTCAATATTCACTTGCTGAAAAGAACAAGTGGAAAATGGCTGATGCAAAGAAAGAGGAAGAAGTAGCTTCGTCTTCCCTTTCTGTTGAAAATTCAAGTCAAAGGAAAGAGAATGAAGAAGATGAAGTTGATGAATTAAGAGAAGATGCTTGCTTTGCTGAGTTTGTTCCTCCTCCTCTTGTTCCTCTTCAACACCATCTTCAAAAAGACAAGGTCTTTTTCATTTTTTAAATTTACTTTTAAATACCCTTTTTATTATTGCAACCCTCTTTTCTGGTTATTGGGTACTTTTTTATACTGTGTTTTTTCTTTAATGTATATGTATTGCTTCTGGGTATTTACCAGATTCTGGGTTTGTGAATTGTGATTATTGTCTTGTGCAATTTTATTTTGATATTGTGTTCAATTGCATTATTGCATATGTGAAAGTGTGAAACCCATTTTTGATTTTATCAAAAAAATACATAAGTATTATTTTTGAGAAAATATTTAGGGTGTGAAAACAATTTTATCAGTTACCCTGTGAAAGGTTTTTATGCCGAATTATAGGATTTGTTACTTCTACATTTATATTCTTCAACATGAGCATAAATTACTTTGCATTTCCTGTTCATTGTAAGTTTGTAACATAAACCACAACTTCAATGCCATCTATAATCTGTAAATTATACATGTATCCAAATAAGTAGTTTGTGTGTATACTATATGTGACTATATGCTATGGTTTTTGATTCTATGTCATTATAACCCTTACATGTAGGAATTTCTGTCACACTCACTTGTATAGTAATTGGTTATGTTACTCGGACTCGTGTACCCATATCCACCGGCGGATATGTGTCTGTGTCTAAGTGTCCTACTCGGTAAATTTTCTTTAAGAAGATTTTAGCCCAAATTGAAGTGTCCAAGTGTCGTACCCGTGTGAGAGTGTCAAGAACTCAAGGATCCGACATGGGTACTTTAGGCAAAATGAAGATTCCGATTAACTTAAAGTAATGGCTTATGATTTGTTTTACTAATATTAATATGCCACAACTGTAAATGAGCGGGGAATGAAGGGGAGATGATAAATCAACGAAACTATTACAAAATTATCTCTCTGTAGAATCATCTTTTATCCATAATTATGAGGAGTTAGAGAATAATTGGAACAATGTTAATGTTAATCTAGATTGGAGGGTATATGAATAGCTACTGGGGACTGTTGTCTACTAAATTCTTAAGAAACATTTCCAGATAGTGTCTGACAATTTTGGTCTTATTTTATACTCGTGGTGCTAATGGCTGTGAATTCTAAATATGTTCACAGGACGATGAGAGCTTAAGGAGGTGGAAAGAGAAGCTCCTAGGTTGTGTTGAAGGCGATTTAAGCGGTTGGCTTTTGCAGATGCCTTTTGTTTCCCTTCATGTGTCTCTAGTCTTTTCATTCAATAAATTCTTATTCTTATCATAAATTTTATTTCTTCCGTCTTTTTTTTTTTTTTTTTTTTAAATTTCTTTGTTAGGCCAAGTGGAACCTGAAGTAACATTCCATTCCATAGGAGTCATATCTGAGGACCTTGGTGAGAATTGTACAACCTTGCCTCTGGATGAAAGCCAGAGCAGCAAAGTTTTGTTTTCACTCAGAGAGGGGACTCCATATCGTTTTAAGCTCAAATTTACTGTCAAGCATAATATCGTCTCTGGTCTTGCCTACTCTAATACTGTGTGGAGAGCAGGAATTCAAGGTTAGTCTTGTTCCATTGAGGTTAAATTACAAAATCATGTATTGAGACTTCCGTGAACATCTATCTCTGATTATCAGCTTTTATTGATTTCATTGAATAATTGAACTTCACTGTTTTGTATATTGATTTCCTTACATATTAGCTAATATGGAAGTACTGAACCTGCTTATCAACTAATTAATTAGTCCACATCCTCAAGCTTGAATTCACTCATTTTTCAGCTGTTACCTCATGCAACTTCAGAATGATGTTTATGTTTAATAACTTGGTTTACTTCGTTGGTCTCTTTGAGAACATCGATGTTTACATTTGTCTTGTGGTTGCATTATCCAACTACTATAGGCATATCATAGACAAAGTAAACATAGCTGGTGATGTCCCACATGTTCGTGAATTAACAGAAGATTAACCATTTATGACAGATTAGCTCAGACATATATACTCTATTGTCATCCTCTTCAGATATCAGGATCGTGTATAGCTCTATTGTTTGCTTTAGTTATCAACTATATTTGCTACTCCTATAGAACTGCTTCAATTGACTCTTCTGAGAGAAATACACTTAAAAATGTGCTGTTTGAAAACAAAATAGGAAGAGCTGCACCGATGAAAAGGAACAGCTGCTAAATTGTGAACTCATGTATTCATATAATGTGACTATCAATACAGATCGGGACAAAGCACAATATTAGTGACCTGCATTTGTGATGAAAGCCTCCTTCCTTCTCAACCTGCAATCTTTGTTCTAAATAGACTTTGTGGAATAGATGTGAAGTGCTGTAGTTCTTCCTATACCAATATGTTTCAGAAGCTGATAATCTCAAGGAGAATAATTGTTTTCTGCCACTTTACCATATCCTGTTATGCAAGTTTTCTTGTTCATGATGTGATTTTATAATATTACGTGTAAGCAACTAGATTTGTCTTTGTTCCTATATATTTCAAGCTGTTCGTCAGTATCTCTTTCCTTTCCATTTTTAGTTGCAACTACCCATGGGGTACATGATTGTTGTGGTAGTCCTAGCTTCCTACTACCACCTTTTCCCATACGTCCTATGATTTCTATAGTTTCTGATAGTAGATTCCCATTGTATTCATTCAATCATCGGGTGTTCCATTTGTTACAGTGGATCAAAGCGAAGGAATGCTAGGGACCTTTGCTCCTCAACAGCTACCCTATATACACCTCCTAGATGAGGAGATTACCCCATCTGGCGCTCTTGCAAGAGGAGTGTATTCAGCAAAGCTGAGAGTAAGTTCCGCTAAGACATTCTATTTATGAAGAATTTCATTTCTTTTTCTTAGGCCTCGAAATAGAAATACAATAGCCGAAAAAAAGTGAAAAGTGTCATCTCTGCACAAGGCAGGATTTACCCTGATTTTTTTTTTTTTTTGTCTATGTTGTTTGCAGTTTGTGGATGATGACAAGAAATGCCATATGGAGCTTAGCTATACTTTTGAAATCACAAAGAGAAGTTAGTTCATAACTACCGGGCTCTCAATGCACATGATATTTGTTATGCATCATTGTCGAATGTTGAACAGGGCTTTTGCTACAGAATTTTACAGTGCAACCGTTGTGTTTCCATAGTTTAGAACTATACAAGTGAACCTGAAACATTGTCAATATGTTGGTAGTCATCATCTCATTATCATAGAAGATTGATGGCAATGCATGTTGTTATACATTGCCAAGAACTTGGCGTTCATCAGTTGGATTTCTTGTACTTCACTGCGTTTTTCGTTTCTTCACTATACGTTCACTAATCACTATATCAAACTTATCAAGGTTTCATAAAAAACATACTCCCTCCGTTTTTTTTAGTTGTTCCAGTTTTCTTTTTGGGTCGTTTTCAAATAGATGTTCCAAACCAATTTTAAAATAACTTTTTTACCTTTTACCTACTTTATTTACTCTAACATTAATGAATTACTCATTTCTAAGGTCAACTTTCATTATTTTACCCAATCTATTCACCCAAAATTACTATTTCCCATAAAATTTCATTCACATATTTACTCTTTTACCTAACTTATTCAACTTTTTACCTAACTTACTCAACTATTTTATTCAACTCAATCAACTCTTAAAAACCGTTCTAAAATGATATGGAACATCTAAAAAAAACAGAGGGAGTAATTAGCAATGTTAGTGTTTAAATTTTGTGTTATATACTATGAAAAGGTGGGTGTAATGTGTAAGGTGTTTTGCAATAATAAAGATTCATGGAAAGTATACTAGGTGATCTACTTTGTCTTCATCTACCCTGAGTTCAAAAGGCTAAAACATTAAACAAGTAGCTAATAATCGACTCGTCTCAACTTGAAGTATAACAACCATGTGTAGAGTACCCCCAACTCCTGCTTAGTTTGTTCGATAAGCACTCTAACGCTATATGTAGGGTTATTGACGAGTCGAGTAGAGTTTTCGGAATTTTGTGCTAGGTTTGTGACAAATATTCTCGAGCCTTAAAAGTCAAGTTCAAAAAATATTAAAGCTATATTAAAATTCAAAACTATAGTAATATAAATATATAATGACTTCTAAAAATATATAATAGTTAATAGTTATAATTTTTTTTTTTTTTTTTTGTGAAACTTATCAATAACATACTACTAATTTTATAATTATTAAGCTAAATAAAAAGATAAAATAATATTTCAAGCCTGTTCGTGAGTTTTCGAACCGAGCATAGATGAAGCTCGACTCGAGCTAACTTTGAGTCGAGCTCTAACAGGTTCGGCTCATTAACACCCCTGGCTATATGTATCAGATAAATTGTTCTCTCTCATATGGCATTTTGGTCATCATGAGTTGGAGTACCCTTTCATATCGCATAGACATTTTGGGAGTGACTGACTTATCCCATACGAGTGTAGGATTTATCATTCCCCATACACAAGCATAATGAAGTGAGATATTTTTAATATCATATGACATGATATGCACTTCCCATATCCTAAAAGGAACACTCAAATATTCCAATACCTTACTAGTTACTATTACATTGAAAGTAATGCAACACACTCAGTATTTCAAAGACCTAATTGTCACCCCTTTTATCAAGAGGAGCAATATGAACAATAATCTAGTGAAAGGTTGATTTGTACCATACTATATATGAATTGTCATCATAAACTAAAGTAAAAATACAACAAAAGCCAACATGAAATGATATGTAATTGACAACTTGAAGACCAAAATTGGAAATATATCTAAGGTCTATCCATTACCTTGAGAACTATGAATAGCAAAATCCTAACGATAATCACATGTAATTATATACAGAAGAAATGATTTTACTTCAGTCTCCTGAGCTACATGATATTAGGGGGGGGAAAAAAATCAAACACCAGGGAATGATGAGTATAATCTCCTATAGAAAAATCGTGTTCTCTTGACTACACTGCCAAATTGTGTGTGAACGTTGAAGAAGTCTTCCTTTATCAATGCTTGGAAGCAAGAACATCGGTTGGCTGAACATGTGAATCTAGATTAGAAGGAAAAAGGACATAAGGAACAAGCAGATATGAAAACTTAATAAAACATCAAAGTATACTCAATGCTTGACAATAAGATTGGAGCTCAACTTATTTACACTTAACACACTCATTGGAGTTTTAATTGTTAAAGATGTTCAAAGTCATGATAACTGTCATGCATAGCTTGTACAAGTTTCTGCTTCAATTCGAAATTGAAGAAGCACGAAATAATAAAACCTGCTCATTCAGATTTTGACAACAGGCAATTGATAATACCATTTTCAGACACATGGTCACATGTATCACTTTGACATTCCACATGTCTACATTTGAGACTAACAATCCCAGAAGAAGAAAACCTATCCCATAAAATCATTGAGGGTTGCAACATGCTGTTCCTATTCCTCAACTATCTGGTCTAAGTTTTACAGGTACGTCCATAACTGTTTGCAGTAGTGGCAAAGTAGTCGAGAGATGATAGATAAGAGACTTGGTGGGAGTTAAAGAGTGAAAACTTAAAGAATTTTAAAAATGGCAATGCTCAGACTTCAATCAAATCCTTTTGTTGATCAACTGCCCGGAGGATGTGTGTTACCGGAAAACCCCCCTTCGGTTTGTTCATGTTTGTTGTTGGGTAGTTCAATTCCTAAAAGATGCAAGTAAGTTTCCCATTTTCATATCATTGCTTTGTGCTCTATCTCTTCATCATGTTAAGTTGCATTTCTATATCCTAATTAAGCTAACTGCTAGGTGGGTTCTCATGTTTACAATGGCAAAACTATCAATTTAGCAATAGCAAAATATGTACAATCACATCAAACTAACAGTAAGTACCTTACCAGTTTTTATATATAATGTAACAAAAGATCTGCTGAAGAATTCTTTAACCTACAACTTTGTCCAAGGTGAACATCACCAAAAGCATACCTGCACCACAAAGTACAGGTTGGTAAGTTATTCACAACAAATACCTTCTTTATTGTTTCTGATTGTCAAAGGAATGAAGGAAGGTTGACATATAMAGAGAGAGAGAGGAGTTGATGCAATGAGAAAAAACAACATTGTGCAAGACTACATGGAAAGGAGAGTACCTATATACACAATAATCAGGCCATGCACAACGAGCTTTTCCATAATCCCAATAACAATCGTCATCTCTTAAAGGTCCACGTTTTGCTGTTGCAAATAGATACAAGATTTAAAAAATTAAGGGAGATCTAACAGGTAGGAGAGAAGCCTACTTGAGCACTAGATAAAGAACAAAAATCACCTTTAGTAACGAACTCTGATTTAGCATCAGGATGAATATCATGCCACATTTCAAGCCACAACTCTCTCATTAATGCTGGAGATCTCACCATATTCCTGTGATTTACTACATGAATAACACATTATTTTACATGAGACAAATTCAGATACGATTAATCTATTTAGACAAATACTGACATGGTGCACAAAGTGACATAAATTCATTTATGCAGGTATAACAGAAAAACATAATTGTTTAACCCACATTAAAACACCAGGAGCCACATGTAACATGTTATCAATATATGACAAAAACTGTCCACTCTATCCAGCATCTTATGACTTATGCTTTGATTATTCGTTATTCGCATTCATGAAATTAAGACAGCAAAGTCTACAACAATTGGGGAATTTCAGCTTAAAACTCACTGTCCCTAAATGTAAGCCTTAATCATTGGGCTAATGACTCCTGCTTCCTGTTTGAACAAATAGAGCTCAATAAATCTTCCTAGAACAAAAGACATAGTGGCAGATACTTCTGGAGTTCATTTGGGAAATCTCAGCATGATATTTTTACATGATGAAGTAAACAGACAATGGCTTGTCCAGAGCCATTGGGCTCACTCAATATGAATATAACATCAAACTTCAAATGAACCTTACAATAACAGGGTCATTTGCTTCTCTAATGAACAATAGCCTTGTCTGAGGATTTTATACCTTTATCAAGCTCCCACACAGCAGTCCTCCTTCCAGGGATGCTTTCAGAATCTTCGTAGTACGTTATGTATTTAACTCTAGGTTGTCTTGTCATATTTGGGATTATGTCAGCTCCATTATCATGAGTTACATTAAGTTCTATCTGAACATCTGTTCCATCATGTTCTGACTGAAATGACAAAGTAGACTAACATATATTAAACCCCAAACAAATTTCTAGTCGTGACAGTGATATAAAAAGCACAATGAGACATAGGATCACATCAGTAAAACTCCAGTGGGAAAGAACACAGCCAATCAGAAAAACAATTTGCTAGACTGGTTTGTATTTGGGTTAGGAGGAAATAACATAATTATAGGAGAAACCCTACACACATGCTTAACATCCAATTGGTTTATTACTTCCTTCATCCACAAATAAAGCATCATTCACACTATTTTGGTCAGACCACAAATAAACATCTAGTAACCTCCAATAAAATATACCCCCAACATCCCACTCAAGTAGAGGTGTCAATTCAGTTATGGTTTTAACCAAGTAGTTCAATATGGTTGAAAATAGTTAAAACATAAATATTTTTCAGTTTAGTACTTTAGTTCAGCTTAAAATAATTAATTAATTAAATAAAAATAAGTTAAGTTTTTTATTTTTAAGAAGACAGTTCAATTTGGCTTAGTTACAATTTATTTCATTTTTAACCAAACATCTATACAATAGTTTAAAGTGTAAACAGTTCGAAGCAAAACAATTTAACACTAAATGACAATTTTTTTCAATTTTGAATCAATAATTTTCGATTTTGGACAAAATAACATTAGTTTGGACAAAATGTAACATTGTTTACGATCAAAGTGTTGTCAAACTTTTGTTTCCCACCCAAAAGAGAAGAAGATGGATTTCCTTGTTAGGTTTACATCGAGTGTCATTTTGACCGAATTTTCCTCAAAATATTTATTCCTAGTATTTTAAACACTTATTAGAAGGAAAAAAAAAAAAGGTTTTTGATGATAACAACGAAAATATTCATTTAAAAAAAATATCTTAATGTAAACTAGGCTACCCAGGTCATGACATGTATACTCTTTGGAAAAGAAAAGACAGAATTACATGTTCTAAATTAGAATAGGTATTACAGGACTATGCGTACCTGGGGAGTCCTTGTTATGTTAACTTTGGGTCCCAGCCAACTTTTGCACCAAGAAAGGGAATGATAAGATACCTGGCATAAGTTTTAGCGACCAAAATAAATGGAAAATCTAGAATCAGCATTTGCAAATTAAAAGAGCTGATTCATCAATCACATAATAGTAAACCATGCATATAAACAGAAAAGGAACAGAAGCATGAATTTCTGAGGCATACAGTCTCATCTCCACTTGCAGCTCCAGGGTTCCCTTCAACGAGATTTCCTGATCTATAAGAAGATGAAATCGACCTCAACTAAATAAACTGGAGTCCATACTATAAGCGTGAATCATAAACTATGAGAAAATAACTAGTAACATTTCAAATGCAATAATGTATATATATTTTGGATGTAAAGAAGTTGGAAAAGGAGATAGTAAGTCATTAAGTAATTGCATAAATTCTCAGAAAAATCACATTTTTTGGAATGCCAAAATAGTTTTAAAATTGGAGCATGGCTATGACAATTGATATATTTCAACCAATTACATACTCCCTAGTCCCTTTTTTTCTTATGCTTTCTATACATCCCATTAAAACCTGTTTCACAATGTTTTTGGTTTTTAACACTTCCGATATTACTTTTTTGGCATTATTCTTTCCCACCTTCACCTTATACTGCAACATAAAAAACCCTCTTCCGTCGTCTCCCTCATGAAACTTTTGTCTATAGTAATTGTCAAAATATTTGCAAAAACAAAGGAAGAACTTTGTAAAATGCATGCATGTAGTTACCTACATGCACGCATTTTTAAAGGAAGACCTTTATCTGCTTTGTTGAATTCATTTCTTTTAGGAATTTCCAATGTAGAGTTTTAATGGTGTTGTCAAAAATCACATATTGCACATGGAAAAGAAGCAAGTTTTTAAGTAACTTTGTGGATGACTACACCGAATGATCACTTTTGGTTCATGTAGGCAACCCCTCTGATGGAACTAAGGCTTTGATTGATTGACTGATATATTTCACTAGGGAAAGTGATCATTAGGTGATATTGGTCAAGCTGTGGCTCATTTGTTTAAGGTTGAGGGGAAATTTCTATAAGACAAGCATTGCCTTATGATACCGAAAGTTGGGCTTTTATGAAGAACATTAACAAGGTGGGTGTTACAAAGATGCCTATGCTAAGATGGACCTGTGGAAACACTTTTAGGCATAGAACTAGGAATGATGATATCTGAAGGGGCGTCCCAAACAAGTTAGGAACAATCATATGTGTTGGTTTACGCATGTAAGACAATTACTTCAAGATGCAATGGTACAAAAAGTGGAAGGTTGGGATCATGGAGTGCTTAAAGGAGGTAGATGGAGACCGAAAATGACATTGTCGGAAGTAATTAAGTAGCCAAATGAATTTTCATGAGAATAAGGCCTTTGATTGTAGGGGGTGGAGAGGAAGATCATTGTTAATGACTACATAGAAAAGTCATTTTTGGATCAAGTAGCCAACCCGACTTTTGGGATTAAGGCTTTGATTGATCGATTGAGGTATAATGAATGAAAGTTTTTTTTTGGTGTTTAGAGAGCCACAAGGGCGGGGATGGATCCCCAGGATCTCGAACAGGAAGCAAGCTCTACCCAACTAAGCTACCCCCCAACWGAGTGAAGGTAATTACACGACTATAAGAGGGTTTTTTAACTGTTAGCTGGTACAAAGGAAAATTAAATCAAATGAGCATTAAAGAATCTACAAGATATTTTCTATTTTTTAATTGTTCCACTTTTCATTTTGGGATGTTTCAATTAGTTGTTCCAAACCAATCTAAAAATTACTTTTTTACTTTTTACCTACTTTATTTACTCTAACATTAATGAATTATTTCTTCTAAAGTCAACTTTCATTACTTTACCCAATCTATTCACCCAAAATTACTTTTTTCCAAAAATTTTCATTCACATATTTACTCTTTCACCTAACTTATTCAACTATTTTACCTAACTTAAAAATTTTACCTAACTTACTCAGCTATTTTTACCGTGCAAAAATGGTATGGAACATCTTAAAAAAACGGAGGTAGTATTGTATACTTGTTTATTAATTTGCAAAATATTTTAAGAATCAAACCTATGCCAAGTAAAAGCATTATTATAAATATGATAAACTAATAAAGTGCTATCCATTCCTAAGCATCTCTCCATCCCAAAATAAGAGTCACACTTGCTTCGGCACATAATTTTAGGAGGGAAAAAAAGGTGGGTTATAGAAGACGGTAGTTCATAATTTTAAATAGATAGATAATCTATTTCTTATTGTAGATATATAGAAAAAAGTGACACAAATTTCCATAATTTAGTGGGGACAAATTGAAGTAAGAGAAACATTATTTCAATAGGAGCTTTTACTATTAAAAAAAAAAAAAGAGGCAAGTGCAATACTTATTTTGGGATGGAGGGAGTATTAAACAAGGAATTAAAAGTGAACACAGAAAAAAGAGAATTTTAATGAAATTTTCAGCAAGTTATAGCAGAAAAACATGATTTTGAGCTAAGCTGAGAAAATAAAGCATGTAACGTATCACTGACCTTGAATACAAAGACCCCTCTATCTCATAGATGATATCAGTTACAATCCAATTATCAGGATAAGGCTTTCCACTGGGTGCGAAATAGTATCCAACCTGTTTTGCAATTGCCAAGATGCCAGAGCTGTCATTCAGCACCACATGTTTATAAGCTAAATGTAGGGTCACTAGAAATTGAAATAACACAAGAACTATGCATGAGAAAACCATCAATTAAAGACCTCCAATCACTTTCTACTAGCTCTTTATGCACGCGATGCGTGCACTGACAAATTTTTTAATCTAATTATTATAATATTTAATTAGTTGATAATATACACTACCTCAATTTATATAACAATTATGAAATTTTGTTCCAAAAAAATCAAAATATAATTGTTATTGCAATTTAATGTTTAATTAGTTATAAAAAATTATGGAATTTTTGGTTTGTAATTGATTGAAAATTATTTAAATTAGTTGTGTGATTTTTGTAAAACATAAATTTCCCTATTTATTCATAATTGTGTTGAAGTGTCCTTATTACACAAAACTGTATATTAGGAAGTAAAGCATTAAAAGCATTTCAAGTAAATTTATGTTATTAAGAAGGGTGAAAAAATATATTCCAAGGGGGGACACCATTGCTCCTCCAAAGCTTATATAATAGAGATGAAGTTCAAGACCTCCAATCACTTCATTAAATTTAGATACATCGTTTTCTTTTTTGGGAAATATATTTTCTATCTCTCTTTTATCACATAGGTCCTTTTTTTCTCCTATCTCTCTCCTCTCCAAAAATTACCTAGCAGTTCGTGTTTTCAGAAAAGATGCATCTAAATTGAAACGGACGAAGTAAATGAAGTGTTCAGGACCTCCAATCAGATACACTGGGAAAGAATCTATGCAACTGAAGCATAAGTGAGTAGATAGTGTTAATCGTTCTGCATACAAATATATCATAAAGTGGGCCAACAGTCGGATAGCAGAATAACAGGTTAATAGGATAAAGAGATCATGGTAATAATTCAAAATTTCCAAAAACAGTTCCCTGAGTTGGCAACTTGGATAAGTCCTGCCTCTCACTCTCTCAACTCCAATGTTCAGTCAGCAAGACATTAATAAAATAAATATTTTCATAAATGTGTGAAAGCTGATTTAGTGAGAATCCACTTCCAAATCAAAACACAGCAGGAAACAAGAGGGTCCCAGACTCACAGGCACTACCAATAACGAGCCTTGAGTAATGAAGAATTGAAGATAGACGAAACAACCACTGTGCCTGATAAAAGACATACACTTCTTTTCACATCTCTCTTAATTCGAAAAATACAGTATAAAGTACCAAGGAATCTTATTCTGGCTATGCATTCCTTGCATCCATAGCTTATAACTTCTAAAAAAAGTTGTGACATTTCCTTCAATATCGGTGTTTTATCATTCGAATTACCAAGATACTCCTGCTTAAATTAAGTGATCAAGTAAGGATGGGAATAACCCTATAGAAGCATGGGATTATGGGAGGACAAGGCATGTCCTTAACTGAAGGACTGGGCTGTTGCATACTGTTAAATTGCTTGATGTTTTTGTATAGGAAGAAAGGAAGAGAGAGCTAAATATCACAGATGCTTTGAGCTATAACAAGACAGGCATGCCAAAAAATAGAGTAAAATAATAATCATACAGTCTATGGACAAGATAGGTGGAGCCCCACTATATGAAACATTATTTCATTTTGGAAGTCTAAAATTAGCTCAGTTGGGAAAGAATGGCTCTTCAGCTCAGAGATAGGTTAGTTACAAAGACAGATAATCAGGTCAACAACTGCTTGGCAGAAGGACTTGAAAAGGAATATAGCAGAGGTTAAGGTCATCCTATTTTAGGTGAAAAGGCAAAATGAAATTGCAGCTTCTAACTATCTACTGACTTGCAGTTCAAGGCCGGTTGCTGATAGGTGAGTTCCTTGAACAACATTGCAACAAATGATTGCTCTGATACAGTAGGCAGTCAGATAAAGAAGGTCACACATAATTTCCAAGTAGTTTCTAAGTGCAAGATGCTTTTTCAAGGTAGGGGTTATCTTTGGCAGTGAGATACCAGTGGTAGCATGCCAGAAGCAGACCATTTAAGGTCTTCAAGGGTGTCATTTCAGACAGTGTACAGGTTTAGGAAGGGACCAAATGCTAATAATTTTTTGTAGAATTAAAAGACAATTCTGATCTAGTCATTAAAGATGTAAAAGTCTCCATTAAAATAAAAATAAAAATAAAGGTGTAAAAGTCCAGGTTTATATGAGGCTTGCTGTATTTTGAATAGATAATAACAGGTTGATATTTTGTTTATATGGTGAGATTTGAAAGCACCTTGCTCAATAATAATGTAGTGCGATTTCCATAACCATGCCTCAAAACGATTTTTAAGATATATATGTATATATTTATGTTACTTGGACTCGGATACCCATGTCCGACACGGGTACATGTCCAAGTATCCTACTCAGATACTTTGAGAAGAAAACTCAAAATTTTTGCCCAAAACAAAATGTGTCCTAGTGTCATACCCATGTATGAGTATCAATTATTAACATAAATATATGTTTAATTACCTCTGTTTTTGAATCTATTCCATAAATGCAAAAAACATTTTTTAGCGGTGGCCTGTCCCAAGGAGTGAGTGGATTCAAAACAGGATCGCCATGATAAGACCTGAAAGAAAACAGGATAAACATTAGAAGAATAAAACTCGATAACAAGTATCGAATAAAATTACAATGATGATGATGTCAGATTTTTCGCCCAAGGACAACAACATTCATCAAATTGTATGACTGAATGCTGAAAATAAAAGATCAAGAACTCATATTTACATTCAGCAAATTGTACAAATTACTGCTGAAAATAAAAGATCAATAACTCACATAGTGGCAGATTTTGGAGGTATTTTTTTCAGGCCGAAAAAATTAATTATAACACACATACAACTGAATAAATTATTTTAGTTAAAAAAAAAACATTTATGTTTATGTAGCTACGCTTATGCTTGATTTTCTTCCATTGAATTAAACTAGTCAATACTCATTAAAATCCCTTTGCCCTCTTATCTTTGCTACATTCTCTATAGCAACAAAAAATAAAGTTTGATCATGAATACATTGAATTGTGCTTTACAAAAATAGCCTTTATGGCTATCCATTTTCACTTTGAGAAATCTTAGATCTATCAGTCCTAAATGAATTGAGATCTAGGAACTTAGCCAAGTCATATTTAATGTTACTTAGAAATGCCTTGTCGATAACCATGTGGCAAACAAATATAGCTTGCAACAGAAAACTTACTTTTGCAACTGGTGTAGAAGCATTTTGCTATCTGGGTCATAATCCTCAATTGCTTTAAAAAAAGTTCCATCTGATATTTCCCGGGCAGTGAAAGATAATTGAGTTGGAAGACCACACTCCATACTTGTATTCTCCATCACATCCAATACAGATGGATAAGCATCAGAACCTGATAATAGATGAAGCAGAAGAGAAAGGTTTTAGCCTTAAATTGATTGCATATAGTTGAGTCAATGTACGACAAATAGAAGTCTCACTGTGAATGGAAGGAATTTCAATGTTTATAAGATTTGTAGGCCACCCTGAATAGTTTCCTGTGTACTCCTCCTCTTGACAGTGATATGCATGATGAATTTCCTTGCCTTTCTCAATAAAGTGCTTCCAGTATTTATCATCCGTTTTACAGTACTTTGAAAATGGCAACATCCACATTGAGGAACCAAAAGAATTGAACATCAGACGAGCAGTTCCCTGTATAACAGATCATGGTATTAGCTAGTAGCACATCGCTGTAGTGCAGAAACATTAGCAATAGGAATATCTTCAACTTCAAAATCTAAGCCATATCTTCAACTTCAAAATCTAAGCCTTGTTTGACCAGCCCAAATCTAAGCAATAGGAATAACTTCAACTTCAAAAAGGGTCACTCAACCTAGTCTACGAAAATGATGGGGATTGCCAAGACAGCCAAATGATACATACACTCAAATAATAATAAAAAAATAATAATAAAAAAAAATAAATAAACATTTTTTATTTCCTTCATTCCTCTTGTTGATCTCTAACCACAGACCAATATTTTGCTAGGAACTCAGGTTACTGAGTAACAGAAAATTTGAGTTCTAGGGTCTCTCCCACAAGAAAAGGCTTAGAGAAAGTTCTATGAGATTAATTTCATTGATGTCTCATGCTTAGTACATGATTACTATTGAAAGGAAAGCAAATAATGGAAACTAAGCCAAATACAGAAATAAAACTCTTCATATCAGACTTTTGCCAGCTCACCACATACTACCAACAATAATTAACAACTTCTTACATCAATTACTAATTTATCCTTGATGCACAACTGACTTTGGCACCCTCTTCTTACGAGAGTAAGTGACTCTCACTAGGGGTTTGGGAGTCCTTGCATTTTTCCTCACCATGCTGCTCATAAACTCTTGTGTGGAACTCAAAAGCTTGCAGTACTCCCAGCATGTTGCGAACAAATTTACACCGATTATTTTGTCCCTCAATGAACTAACTTTTGTCCGTTCAAAAAATTAAATATAACTCTTGACCATTCATTTTGCTTAAGATTTTACAATTAAGAATATAAGGTTGATTCCCTTTATCCATTTTCCTTGCTAAGCTAGACAATAAGTATTGAAGAAGGAAAAAGACACGCAGACCCAAAAAAAACATTGTATAGAATAAGCTGTCAGATAAAACCCTCAGAGGACAAAGTGAGAAACCTCAGAAACTGGGACACCAAAGGTAAATCCAGAGAGTGCAGCTTTGATTGTTTCAGTTGCGCCAAGGAAAGGGGCTCCTGAAAATAGATAAAGGCATTCATATTTGCGCAAACTGATCACTCCTTTTCAAGATGAGAAAATGTTAAAGAAAGCATACCAACGGCAAAATAGGCATGAATGTGTTTATCAAGCCAGTTCATGTATTCTTTTGGAGCAACCTCAAGCTTTAACCACTCTAAAAAGTATCGAAAAACATGATTTCCAAGTGAATGAGCAAATACTAATGAAGGGCCCCCACGAAGTTTATGAGCAGTTTCAAAAGTAAGCCTGCAACATCAGAAGAAATTGAAAGATAAATAAAGGGAAAGGGGGATAAAACAGCATAGACCCAGTACCACACAACAAAGGATTTCAAGAATATTAACAGAGAAACATTTCATAAATTTACATTGTCATTAACTTTCCATTCAACAAATTAAATTCAGCATCTCTGTGCAACAATTCGACAAATTCAATTGTAATTCAGCATCTCTGTGCAACAAATGCGAGTGCAGATCGGTAAAAAATAAGTTACCATCAGAAAAATTAAATTGATCACTAATAATAATCTAAGTTCGCCAAAAACTATATGAAGTAAACAACTCCTAAGAGGGCAAACTGAACACTCTAGGCAATTGATGAACTAATAAACAAGAAAACTAATATGCTCCAACATTTGGCTAAATTTTTAAGAAATTATTGGGTATAACTACCAAATAAGAAACATTTTTTGAAAAACACAACCTATTATGGAATATAATTTTTCTTTAATTTAACCATCATTTAAGTTGCTGAACTTTCAAAAACACCACTGCTTAACAGAGGCTAACAAACTATTTAACTGAATTGTTAGTGGGCCCACCAAATTTTCTTTTGATTTTCCTTCTATTTTTGTCAACCCCAAAAAAACAGTAAATTTAATGGTCAAAATATGAAGGTGTCTCTTCAATCTCGTGCTTAATTAAGGGTGTAAGGGTATGTTTATATTAACTAAAAACAGCTAAACTAAACTAAAATATTAACTTTGGATTAATATTTTTAACTATTGGTTAATGATACATTTTGGGATTAATATTTAACTACGGAGTATTGATTAATGATATATTTTGGGATTAATATTTAACCATTTAACTTAGGATTAATATTAATCTTGGGATTACAATTTAACAATTTAATCTTGGGATTAATATTTAACTTACGATTAACTATTTAATTATTGATTAATGATATATCTTGGGATTAGTGATATTGAAATGAAATGTGTAACTTAAGTTTAATATTTTTTATTATTAATAGTGAAAAACACTAGATGGATAGGGAAGAAGATAAGGAGAGAGGAGAGGGAAAAGCTAGTTGATGAATTAAAAAGTGTCAATTGTCAAAACAGGGTCGTGTTTAACGGACAAATTAACTATTCCATGTGTGGTGGCGTTTTGCAAAATTTGGGTCATATAAGATACTCCCTCTGTAACGGAATAAATGTAACAGTTGCATTAGCACTCCTCACAATGCAAAATAAGTGTTAGGTAGTGAATTAGTGAAGTGGTCCCAAAAATACAAAGAGGGAAATAATATGGCAAGAATAGGACAAAATAATTAGCAAAAGTGGTCCCAAAAATATGGTAATTTTGTCATTAATAATTTACCAAATGAGAAAAGTTGTACAATTGTTGCAAGTTTTTTGTTACACCCAAATATAGAAAGTGTTGCAAGTTTTATGTTACGGAGGGAGTAGTTAAATTAGAATAAATTTTTGTCCCAAAAAAAAAAAAAATTAGAGTAAATTTATATTAGGTAGTGCTTTTCAAAAAGAGGTACTTAATTCATAGTTATGACTTACTCCCTCCGTAATGTGAAACTTGCAACACTTTCTATATTTAGGTGGGACAAAAAACTTGAAACAATTGTACAACCTTCCTCATTTGGTAACTTATTAATGGCAAAATTACTATATTTTTGGGACCACTTTTTCTAATTGTTTTGTCTTTTACTTGCCATATTATTTTTCTCCTTTTATTTTTGGGACCACTTCACTAATTCACTACCTAATCCACTATTAGCTTATTTTGCATTGGGAGGAGTGCTAATACAAATGTTGCATTTATTCTATTACAGAGGGGAGTATGACCAATTTTTCCTATTTTAAATACTTGACCCATCTAAATTTCTATGAGTTTCCAATCAGATGCAGCCACTGAGAGCCAAATCAACAAGAAGAAACTGAAGAGTGTGAAGAGTGCTTTGATCTAGGACTCCAGTTGCTGGCTTACTCAAATGCTAATGGACCCTAAATTAAGCAAGGAGCGAAAAACACCAAATATGGGACCATGAGAAATTTACATTTACTGTAATGTTACTTATTTTCGTGTGGTATATGTATCGAAAACTCACAAAGACAGGGTATTTACTTTTCTTTCTCTCCTTTTTCTTTTACAAGCATATTTAGCATAAAAACAGTAAGTCCATTGGTCATCATAGACTACTGACATAGAACAAAAGCATATTTAAGAAGTTCAGAGCTGAACCTATATCAGACAACAGAGAATCTAGCCCATAACAGAAATGCGAAAAAATATAGAGAGGAGTGTACAAACTTGAGCTTGTGGAAATAAAGATCTCGCTCCTCAAGTTTTGATGGCGATAATCTCCAATCATAAGGAACAGCAATTATTGCATTAGCTTCGATACCAAACTCTATACACCACTTGACCCATTCTTTCCAAACAGAAGAGAGAGGACCTGAAAAACAATTAGAAGAATAACTAAGTGAAGATACAATTTCAAAACAAATGACAAAAAAGCTATCAACAATATAATTCATGAAACCGCTAGACAAAGTAGAGGCCAGAGGGAGACCAAAAATGACTTGGTTGGAAGGAGTTGAAAAAAGATATGAAGCAAATGCGAAGAATGATGTTCTCGATTGTAGGGAGTGGAGGAGGAAAATTTTTGTGGATGACTAAGGCTTTATTTGATTGATTGAATATAATCATCAAACAGCCAGCAATAAACACTAAGCTCTTTTACAACGGTTGTCGAGTATATTTTAATCTTCATGTTTTTGCTTGCCATGGTTTTCAAATGTAAAATGTATTATTCAGTCCAACTTAATTACTGTCCGAATCTGTCAGGCTAAGTTCGAATTTGTTCATTTCCACTCATTTTCATTTTTATGGATGCTAGAAAAACACTTGGATTGAATGACAAGGGATTCTATACAGTCACATAAATTAATTTTCTAAGAGATATCTACTGCTCCATTGTTTCTTTACACAAGACAAGATTCATTTCATCGAACACAAACATTATACTACAAGGAGAGAAAAAAAAAAAAAAAAAAAAAAAAAAAAAAAAAAAAAATCAAAGCAATTTTTATATATGTCAACTGCATACCTGTAATGTAACCAGGGTCAAGTTCGGTTATTGCAGAAAGTCCACTGTCCGGCCTTGATTTGCACTCAGGATGATCTGTCTGGTTATAAGGTTCTAGCATAATACATTTGAGCCAGCAATTTACAGCAGAAAGCAACTGCAAAAATTTTAAAAATAAAATTAAAAGCCTTTTGTTTTAAAGTAATTCTGTGGTTCACCATGGACGACATATTTTATTAAAAAAGTAAAAACTCTGGCTCTTGTAACATATTTTACTAACATGAAACTTATTTGGCAGGGCTTCTACAATTCTCATCTCCTTCAAATTTGACAGTAATTCCCCCTATGATTGTTCTATTGACATTCAATTCCATTTTCAAATTCAGGGAAAGGAGGAACGTTGTTGCAGGTCATAACCAGCGTAAAACTTGATCACATCTACAAGATTGGTTTAGACACCACAAACTTGAATAAGGATGTCAATACATACATTTACAGACAAAAGAGATACATAAGACTGCTATGATTATAGAAGGGGATGAAGCTTATGAGTCAAACCATGATTTTGTGGGAGATATAGTCAAAATTTAGATTGACTAAATGTGACTAAATGCTATAAAGGATTTACATATGATTTTCATCATCTTAGAAAATGCTCAAGACAAGGAACCAAGAGATGTACTTTGGTAGGAAACAACAAAGGTATACCACAAAGGCACATACATATATTGACTACAAAGACTAGGAATCAAGAAATGCAAACAAATGTTTGAGAATGTAGTGAATTTCCCGATCAAAATTAAACTGTGTCATAGAACTAAGTAAACTTTCCCCTTTTTGCCTGACAAAAAAAAAAAAAAAAAGTTCATATCCGTTTTTCAAATAGTGATTGATGAATTAACATGGTCTATCAAAAAACAAAGGCATATGTTTTGCCGATTATTGTGTCAACGGATGAGACTACATGTAGATTGTTGCTAAATTAAGGTAATGGCCAATGTAAAGACAAGTGAATAAAGTGTCATTCAAGCAGAAAGAGAAAGCCAATCAGGATATAATGACATTAGGTAGATATGTAACTAAAAGATTAGATCAATAATACATTGGTGGCTCAAACAGAGAGCACCACGAGGATACAATGAGACCATAACTTACCGCTAAGGTTACATGTGACTATGTGAGTATTCAATGAGTCTACTTTTAAATCAAATAAATCAATGCTCTTATATGGATTGTGAAGTATGGCATGAAAGACAAGTCTTATAGAAAATGGGAGTGGAAATAGCCCATATTGTTGATATAGATGAGAGGGAACCCCATAAATAACAAATATTAGGTCAGACGAAATAGGAAACTATCTAAATTGGGATGACCAGTGTGAAAACAACAATCATGGAAAAATTAAAAGCAGCCAGGGAAGCCCTATATATAAGGATGGCTTAGATGGATGTACAGAAAAAGTGGGTTTAAAAGCCTATGACACTAGATATAAGCAAATGAAGGAAACTGCATCATTTGGGATTAAGGTGTTTGCATTGAATTGTGCATTTTTTAGAATGAATAATCATGGTTCCCGAATACGAAATTTGTAGTCACCATAACAGCAGCAAATTATACACAGCCTCACATCTATTAAGAATAGTCATCAAGCTGTTACTAAACAAATTTACAAAAAAAAAAAAAAAAAAAAAAAAAAAAAAAAAAAAAAAACAGTTACACTAGTAACAATACTACAAAGCATGACCATTTCTTACAAAGCATCATAAGCTTGAATTAACAATGCACACATTGTTACAGAAAAATAATCACAAAAAGGCTAAGTAAATCAAGAAATATTCAGCAAGTGAACAAACTGCAAAGAACCAAAACCCTTAAAAACAAGACATAATCTGGAAATTATCACTCTAAAATCAAAAACCATCACCAACATTCATTATTTAACAAACAAATTCTTGAAAGAAAAACACCATTAAGAACAACTTAAAAACCCAGAAATTAAGCAAAAGCAAATAAACCCAACTCATACATTCATTCAATCATTTATAAATATTAATGATAATGTGACAAACTAACAGTATCATATGAAACCTCAAAAGAAGGCAGAAAAAGAAAGGAAATACTATATTCACCTTGGTAGTATCAAGCCAAACCAAATCAAGAGGATTAAAATCAAGAGGAGAGTAAGGGCAATCAAGAATAGACCAAGCTCTCAATTGCGTTGAAGCAAAACCTGGAATTATGATCCCAGAAAGTTTTCTGTAATCTCCTTTGAACTCTTCTTCACAATGAACTAATGTTCCGAGTACTAACAATGCTAGAATTAAACCCCTCATTCTGAGCTCCAAGAAATGAGGAAGATACGAGATAGAATGAAAGATGATGATGGTGTTGAAGGAAAGGGTTTAACGAGGGACTAGCAGTAGTTTTGAATTTTCTGCCATTGAAATTGAAGATGAAGGTTGTAAAATTGAGAAAATTATGAATGAGGAGAAAAGTCGTTTTTCGCAGTTCAATTGAGAAAACTTTTAGTTTCACACGTGAAATGTGGATTGCTAGCACTGTAGTCTGTAGTGTGGTATGAATCTATGATGCGAGCACTCGTTTGTTTCATGGTCTGCTCGTTCAAATACCAAATGAAATCGCAAATAACTTAATGGCCTGTTTGGTTTCAAGCATTTCATTTGAAATGTTGGATTTGGCCCAAATATCATGTTTGGGTAATCTTAACATTTGGATTTGGAATTGACTCAAATCCAGCCCATCTAAAAATATTAGTCCAAGTTAGAATTTCAATTCCAATCACAAAACCAGTCATTTCAAATCCAACAAAAC
>SNQN01000104.1:103921-178854 GCA_008642245.1 Bassia scoparia
TTTGTCCTTTGCTCAATAGTTCCGAGTATGACCTCACGTATTTCCAACTTTTGTGAGTTCAAAGCATCTTTTCTGAGTCGAAACAATCGCGAGACGCGGTATGTTTCATCATGGATTACTCATTTGGGGAGACACATTTAGGTGTCTACAGTTAAGATTGTAGAAAACCCTGCAAATGTAGATAAAACTCCCATTGTCGTATCGGCGGTTAGCCCCGAGTCTAGCTCCCATAATACCAGTGATAGCCTATCTGTTGGGTTTGAGGAAGAACTAAGACACATAGAACCCATAGGTGGCGTAGTAACTTACGCCGGTAAACCAGAAGATGAGAATACGTATGCTGACTTCTATAATTATTTCTTAAAATCAGGGATGGTGCAAGTAACCGTTGATGACCCYGAAACCGACAGAGAATTCCCCCGAGATGAGGCATCCACTTCTAACGCTTGTGGGGCTAAAGGTTATAATCTCGTTCGCCATTTTAGAAACTAGTTAGGTCAGGAACAGTATAGGCGAGAGATAGCTTTCCGTTATCACCTTCCCAATGATTATCCCATTGTAATTCTGGGCACCAAAAGATCGGTAACAAATCCGTCTCCCGGTTGTATAGCCGTTTACTTGCTTTAATTAGAGTTAGGAATTAAATTCCCTTTGCATCCTTTCATTGTAGAATTGCTTAACGCATATAGATTGACCTTGGCGATGATAATGCCAAATTGTATATCCCAAATTCTTTCTTTCATTTCTCTCTGCCGAATGCTTGAAGTTACGCCTTCACTTGTCCTTTGGTATAACATGTTTTGTTTGGTAGAGTCCTAAAAAGATTACGGAGAAGGTTGGTTTGGATTCAGGATAAGAAGGTATCATAAAATCCTTCAGAAGACTGTTTCCAACCATAAGGGGTTCAGGGGTAAATTTCTTTTCATCTACCACGGCGATGGCTGTAACATTCCCAGGAAGCCGAGTAGACAACCTCCCAACTTCCTTCTAAACAATGATGTTCCACAAATGTCCACCCAAGAGGCTGTGATGATCGTGTATTGCAAAACACAAAATATCCTGGACGCCATGGGTGATGAGTGTTGGTTCCCGAGTCGCTGGGTGCCGCAAGTAAAAACTCTTTCTAGGGAGTTTTTCTTGTCATATGTCGGCCTCAGCAGGGCGTATACAAGGGGTACGAGTCTTTCTTTATGTTTTGTTCGTCTCTGGCTTCCTTAATTTGTGTTCTTGTCTTGTTTCCCTTTGCAGAGTTAGCCATTTCCGGATTTACTCAAGAGATGACTGAACTCACCAGTAACATAGACAGTGTACGCTTCCTGCTGGAGGAAGTTGTGGAGGAGGGAACAGTTCAAGTTCCCTCACCGCCCTCAGTAAGATCGCCTTAACTGCTTATAATTTCTTTTCTTGTCCTTTTATCCTGCCTTACTTACTTGTCCCTTGCAGAAAAAGAATTCCAAAAAAGACCGCCTTGCTAAGAGCATGGCAGAAAATGATGAAGAGGTGATCGAGGCAGATCACCTTAATGACGCCTTTGGTGATGGCGATCCCACCACCGAACCCTTCGCCGGTTACAACCCAATCAAACCTTTAGGGGTTGAAGCCGGGGATGATGAGGAGCGCCTCTTCCGAGAAACTGAGGATGAGGTGCAGAATCAGGATGCTGGCGAGAATGAGGTCGCCAATGAGGAGGAGGAGGAGGAGGCAGACGAGTATGCTGGCCTCCCGTTTACTGACCTCCCAATGGAGGTCAAGATGACCAGGACCCACCAGGCGGTCAACCATATGCATTCGTTAGAGGTGGATGCAGAGGTCATTAAGAAAGAAAAGGAGAACTTCTTCATTCCCCTGAGGGAAACTTTCTTCGACGTAAGTAACTGCTAAAGTATTAATCTTATTCATTCATTTTATTTGGATTCGCCGAGAACTAACACTTGGTTTATATTCCAGCTCTCTGCGAGGATCCATGGTTTGGCCGAAGTATATGGCCAGACCTTGGCGAATGAAGGCGCACTCTCCCAAGAGCTCGAGGCGAGCAAAGGGAGAGTTAAAGACTTGGTGGAGGAGATAAGTGCCCCCAAATCCTCCCATGCTACCGCCCTGAGGTTGGCCAACGCACAGGCCGCCAAAGCAGTGGAAGACAAGGAGACTGTAGAGGGGGCGAAGAAGAAAGCTAAGGAGGACTTGGCTTCGGTTCGCCTAGAGTTGGAGAACTTGAAGAAAACACCTCCTGCTGAGCCCCTGAATCCTGAATCCATCATCCAACAATGGCGTGATGGGCTTAATGGGAAGAAGTGGCGGGATGAAGCTGCCTTAAGCGCCTCTTCTAAGGTTTCGGACCTAATACAGACAAAGATGCTGACGACTGCAGAGATGGTCATGCCCGGGAAGAAAGTGGAGATCCTTCAGCCATTCAAGGATCTAATTGCAGCTGAAAGGGTTAAGGCCAGAGAGAAAGCCGAGAAGCAGGCACAACTCAGCAAAGAACGAACAGAAGCTGCTCGAAAGGCGAAAGCAGCAGAAGCGCAGAAGGCGCAGGCTGAAGCTGCCCGTAGGGCGAATGTAGAAGCTTCTCAGAAGGCCGCTGAGGACCTAAAGAAGTCTTCCTCTGGCAGTTCAAAAGGCACCACTTCTTCAGGTGGGAAAGTGTTTTCCTCCGCCTCGGGTCTCAAGATCAACCTAAAACGGTCTTCGTCAGACTCGGCTCCTGCAGTAGTGGGTGACCCGGCCAAGAAGAAGCCAAAAACGGGTGTTAAGCCTCCTGGTCCAAAGCTTCCCTCTGGGGTGAAGCCAAAGAAGCCAGCAAACCCTCCTCAAACGCCCAAGTGACTCCAGCTTCCTCCTTTTTCGTCAAAAAAGTATTCATATTTTCTGTACTTGAATTTTTGTCCTTAGTGTCATTTGATGTATTGATAGTTTGCAGATTTTAATTCTGCATTTAATATTATTGGCTGTTTATTCATTCCAAAGTCCTTATTTATTTGCTTTGAATTTTGCCAAGTATGTGATTTGTTCAAAATAATAATCACAAGATTGTAATTTCAACCAAGTATAAATGTTCTTAGGCGATTAAGAACAAATGAACAAATATAACCCGTTAAAATAGCAACTTTTAACCAAGTGTTTACTCCTGTACATAGGCGATTTGAGATAACACACTACCAAGGCTCACCCTAGGCGTTTAGGAAACATAATCATGTGCGCACTAAAATGGGCGATCCGTTGAATAGCAAAAAGAGCCGAAGTTGGCCACATAAGCTTGCGTTAGGCGTTCTCAACAAATAATTTCATATGCCCCTAAGTGGGCGATCCGTGAAATAGAGAAAACTATTTTCAGGAACATTAATGAATTTATATCTTAGAGGCTAAGATAAAGATMCCCTTAAATGGGCGATTCGTAAAAAGCTAAAATGCACAGAAGACATATTTTGGAAATCTGCCAGGGGGAGGTAGTATCTTGTCAGCAAGCCTATGCCCAAAACGCCCCTGACAGCCTTTATTATTATATTCCTTTGATTACATCATTGTTATTCATTTACATAACCAATCACGTGTACATAACAGTAGTATGCCCCAACAGTGATGTGATCAAATGTAAAAACGCCGCAAATTATCTGCATTCCATGGACGAGGCAAAGGATTACCCTCAGTATCTGCAAGCCTGAAAGTTCCAGGGCGAATGACCTCAGTTATCTGATATGGTCCTTCCCAATTAGGGGTGAGTTTCCCCATCCGTAAATCTTTACCAGTACTTTCAACCTTTCGCAACACCCAATCGCCTTGGCAAAACTGGCGAGGTCGCACACGATTGTTGAAATATCTGGTAATCTTCTGCTTGTAACATATGGATTGGAGAAGGGCGTTTCCACGCAATTCAGGCAACAGATCCAAATCCATTCTCTTGGATTCATCATTAGCCCCATAATCATAGTAAGTGACTCTGGGTGATAAAGCGCCTACCTCTACAGGCAACACAACTTCACTTCCATACACCAAGGAAAATGGCGTGTGGTGTGGCCAGTTGATTCTTTCATCGTTGTCCTAGCAGACCAGAGAACTCCAGGGAGCTCGTCCAGCCAGGACCCTTTAGCCCCTTCGAGCTTTGTCTTTAGGCCCCTTAAAATCACCTTATTTGCAGCCTCTGCTTGGCCGTTGGTTTGTGGTCGGCAAACGGCTGTGAATTTAGCCCWTATACCAAACTGCTCACAATATCGCCGAGTAGACTCGCTCTCAAATTGTCTTCCATTATCGGTGATTAACGCCCTTGGTATTCCAAAACGGGTAATGATATTCCGCCAGATGAATTGTTGAATTTGTTTCTCAGAAATGGCAGCCAATGGCTCCACCTCAATCCATTTGGTAAAGTAGTCAATGGCGACTATGAGAAATTTTCTTTGTCCAGATGCCAGTGGGAAAGGTCCCAACAAATCCATCCCCCATTGATCAAACGGAAGGGTGGCAAGGATCGTAGACAAGTTCGTGGCGGGGAGGCGGGGAATGCCTGCATTAAGTTGACATTTCTCGCATTTCTTGACAAGTTCCTGGGCATCGCTCTTCAGGGTTGGCCAGTAAAAGCCTGATCGTAAAGCCTTCCCTGCCAATGTGCGGAAACCCTGATGGCTACCACAGGCTCCTTCGTGGATTTCTCGTAAAATGTAATCCCCTTCATCTGGCGTTACACACTTCAAAAACGGATGAGTAAAGGATTTCCTATAAAGTTTGCCATCATGCCAAAGGAACCATCTTGACTGTTTCCTAACTCCGTCTGCCTGTTTATCATCTTGTGGTAGTTCGCTTTCCTTCAAATATCTAATTATTTTATCCATCCATGTATCGCCTCGGTCTAACACCGCCATAGTGTCATTTATACTTGGTTCCTTCAAGACCTCCCAAGTAATGATACGAGGACTGGCGTTCTCAGCAGAACTGGCTAGCCGAGATAAAGCATCTGCTTGCTGATTCTCAGACTTGGGAATATGTTGAATGTTAAATTCGTCAAATTTTTCCTTGAGAATCGTCACTTTTCCCAAGTACATCTTCATGGCGTCCTCTTTCGCCTCAAATTCTCCTTTGACTTGGCTAACCACCAGCTAAGAGTCTGACGTGACCAAAATCTTTTTAGCCCCAGCAGCTAGACACATTTGTAACCCCAATATAACTGCCTCATACTCTGACTCGTTGTTTGATGCAGCGAAACCAAACCGTACTGCATACTCCAGACGTTCGCCCAGATCGGTTTTGATCAAAATTCTTGCCCCACTCACCTCCTTGGTCGATGATCCGTCGACAAATAATTCCCAAGGTTTATCAGTTGTCTAAGGGGACCGATTAGTGCATTCAGTGATGAAATCGGCCAACTCCTGAGCCTTAATCGCCTTCCTGGTCTCATACTCCAAACCGTAATCTGCCAGCTCGTCAGCCCATTCGGTCATTCTATTGGAATGGTTTCGCCCTTCGATAACCTTTTGTATGGGCTGTACTGTGAGAACCGTAATAGGATGGGCATGAAAATAGGGTTTCAACTTTCTGCTTGCTATCACCAGGGCATACACTATCTTCTCAATTGTTGAGTATCTTGATTCAGCCCCTCTGTAAGCATGGCTGACAAAATATACAGGGTGTTGGGCTTTGTCTCTCTCGGCGACTAAGACCGCACTTGTAGCATAATCGGAGATACCCAAATAAACGTACAAAGGTTCTTTAGGCATTGAGGACACCAACTTTGGTATCCCCGAAAGATGCTTCTTTAGCTCCTGAAATGTCATTTCTGCTTCTTCATCCCATTTGAACGTTGACCTTTTCAAGGCCTTGAAAAACGCCAAGCTTTTATCCGCTGATTTAGACAAGAAACGTCCTAACGCCGCCATACAACCCGTCAATCGTTGAACTTCCTTCACACTCCTTGGGGATTGCATATCCAAGACAGCTTGAATTTTATCTGGATTCGCCTCTATTCCAAGTTCGTCCACCAGAAACCCCAAACACTTGCCACCATGAACACCGAAAACACACTGCTTTGGGTTTAGGCGCATGCTGAACTTTCTCAATGAATCGAATGTTTCCCTGAGATCAGCAATATGGTCAGATACAATCTTACTTTTTACAATCATGTCATCAACGTAAACCTCGATATTTCGGCCAATCTGACCGTCAAATATCTGATTTACCAACCTCTGGTAAGTAGCCCCAGCGTTTTTAAGGCCGAAGGGCATCACCTTATAGCAATAAACTCCCTAATTTGTGATAAAGGCTGTATGTGCCTGGTCCTTCTCCGCCATTGGGATTTGATGATACCCAGCATTGGCGTCCATGAAACTAAAGAGGGCATGCCCTGCAGTAGAATCAACAAGTTTGTCAATCTTTGGAAGYGGATAGTCATCCTTCGGACAGGCTTTGTTGAGATCAGTGAAATCAACACACATTCGCCACGTACCATTGGGTTTCTTGACCAAGACAATGTTGGCCAACCAATCGGTATACTGACATTCTCGGATGAAGCCAGCTTCCATCAACTTCTTGACTTCGGCAGCAGCCACTAAACATCTTTCGCGCCCCTAGTAACGCAGCTTTTGCTTGACGGGTTTGTATCCATCTTTGATGCTAAGTTTATGCTGCATCACGTCAGGGGAAATCCCAGGCATCTCATTTACCGTAAAAGCGAAGACATATCTATACTCTTTGAGAATATTGATTATCTCTTCCCTCAATTCTTTATCCAAATTGGCCCTTACTCTGACGGTGTAAGAAGGATCATCGTCAATCGCCACTTCCTCATGGGAGTCAAGGGGTCTTGGACGCCCATACCTTTTTTGATTGTCGGCCAAGTACACGTCCATTGGCGTTGTAAAATCTGGTTCTGACTCCTTCCTTTTCTTGCTGCTAGACGGGCTGTCCTCAGTTGCCGCCCCACGAAGACTGTTAACGTAACACTCTCTAGCTGACCTCTGATCGCCATATAATTTTCCAACCTTGCCATTATCCATCTCAAATTGCAACAAGAGTTGGTAAGTCGAAATTGCTGCTTTAACTTGATTGAGCAATGGTCGTCCAATGATGATGTTATACGGTAAAGGCAAATCTACAACAATGAATTTGACCATCAAACTTTTGTCATGTCCCTTCTCGCCTAAACGGACTGGTAGGCGAATTGTGCCTTTAGGAAAGACACACTGACCGCCGAAACCCACCAAAGGTTGCGCCAATGGCTCTAGCCTTTCATTCCCGCATCGGAGTTGCTTTAGGCATTCATATGTTATAATGTCGAATGAGCTGCCCGAATCAACCAACACTCGCCGTACCTTAGCGTTGGCGACCTTGATTTCTACTACCAGTGGGTCGTCATGTGGTAAACTTAGCGGATTAGAAGACTTGTTGTCAAAAACCATGGTAGGGCATGGTGGGGGGGCGCTCTTAGCCACATCCAGCACCTAATGTTTGAGCTCATACAAATGCTGCTTTCTACCCCTATTGCTTGGACCGCCTAAGGCCAGTCCCCCACTAATCACACCAACCATGACATCAGTATCATTGCTACCAGCTGGCCGTTGCTTCTTGTTGTTGTCTTTGTTCAGATATTTTGTCAATTTTCCTTCATRTGCTAGCTTGTCAAGGGCTCTTTTTAACTCGTTACAATTCCGAGTAGTATGCCCACAATCTCGGTGATATTTACACCATAGGTTCTTGTTTCTTTTATTCATCGGTGCCTGGACTGGGTGAGGCTTAGGTAGGAGATTGCTCTCCTTAATGTCCAGGTAAATCTCTCGTCTGTTGATGTTGTATCTCAGATCAACGCCATCATCTCGTTCTTTTCTTTTCTTGTCGCCATCGGATCTATTATCTCTCTGATCGCCATTCCTCTAATCACCCCCCTGCTTCCGTTCTTCATTATCGGACTTCTTCTTTGCTGGAGGCGAATCACTGTTATATGCCTCTGAGGCTCTGATATAACGTTGGGCCATCTCCATGGCCACCGAATACTTGCGCACATCTTGAATCATCAAATCTTGCTTGAAACGCCCGGGTCGCAATCCGGTCAGCAGCGATGCGAATGCGACAAGGTCTTCTAAGTTAGAAATCTTCAAAGACTCTGAGTTAAATCGTTTTATGTAGTTTTTCAAACTCTCGCCAGGCTCCTGCTTGCAACTCATGAGAGCCACAGTGGTGACTTCATGGCGTTTCCCGGCTATGAACTGCTGGCGAAACAAGGCTTCCAGGACAGTGAAATTGGTGATAGAATCGGAGGGTAGTTCACTGAACCATGTGAGCGCCATTCCCTTGAGAGTAGTGGGAAAAAACTTACACCAAGATGCCTCACACTCTGTCTGGACGCCCATCTGTGCCTTGTAGGCGGCCATATGATCATCCGGATCTGTGGTTCCATCAAAAGGATCCATAGTTGGAATCTTAACTTTTCTCCTGTCCACCGTGTCAAGAATTTCCCTGCTGAGAGGGGTACGGGAAGTAAGAATTCCCATAGGAACACTCTCCGCTACAATTTCTGAGGTCACTTCCTCCGAGCTAGCTCTCTCCAAACGCCGATGTCTCCTGGATTGCAGTGCAGTAGTCCTTCGGGTTGGCGAGCGACGTGTTGAGTGTCGTCGGGTTGGCGATCTCCGTGCTAGTGAGCATCGAGTTGAATAACGCCGAATAGGAGAATGTGATCTCTTAGTCGAACGAACGTGACTAGTCTCGCCTCGTTCACGTCTGCAATTGTTTATGATCTCCCTGGCATCACGAATGACCTGCGTAGGGGCCTGGCTCCTGGACGCCGCAGTGTGCCTCACACTCTGCATGGGTGAAGCCGGTCTGGGGATTGTGACTCGCGATCGCACGTGACTATTTGCCCTTGGGCTGGCGGGGGGCGAATCGTGAGAGTGTTGTGCGGATCCATTGGATCGGCTGGCAAAGTTGTAAGGACCCAAGCGGCTCCTCACAACTTGTCCCTCATGAGCTGGTTGTCTAGAACGGGCAGGCTAGGGGGGCCTCTGCACGGACTGGCTGCAGAACTTCTGCATGGACTGGCTGTGGTATTTGCACGATTTCTGACCCTGAATGGGGTACTCCAGGAATTTCACGCTCCAGATCAGCAAAGTATGCATCTAAACCTCTGATCAAAGCACTGAACTGATGATCAAATTTTGCTGCCAAATCAGTCAAATCTCTTCTGGTAACTCCTTCTTGAACTGGTACAACTTCTTGAGGCAGAGATTGAACATCTCCATGATTTCTGACATTCTCCGATGTTTCTGGAGATTCTTCACTAGCATTCCGGCGACTTCTGGTGATTCTTGCCATCTTTGACTTCTTGATTTGTGATCCCTACAGACGGCGCCAATTGTTCCAAGTATGGAAATCTTAAATTCAGAAAAGTAGGGAATCTAAATCTTTATGTCTGCACTGATTGTTCGTCGGAAAATCTTTCGGAAAGTACGCCGGTGTGATGTCAAGTCCCCTGAGGAGAGAGAAAACGTAGTCAGAGGGCCCAGGGGGTGTTCCTCAGGGACCACCTCCGACGCTTAAGTCAGCAAAAGAAGGAGAGAGAAAAGAGAGAGAATCTGAGAATCAGAGAGAGAAAGTACTTGTTTTTATGAAAAAGTGTCAGAATGAATGAGTGTGTAATACCTTTTTCTGATGTTGAGCTCCCTATTTATAGACAATAGGGGGGGCAATATGGTAATTTGAACCTGACTCAGAAATATCTAGAAGATATTCTAACTGAATTCAGTTAGGCAGCTTCTCAAAGAAGTTTCCCTCATTTGTCTAATCAATGAGGCTAGTAATGGCATTCTAGTAATAATCGTTAATGGGCCAGGCCCAACACATGGTGGGTTGGAACAGTATCTATTAAAGGCCTAATGGCTAAGCCCTTTTCTTTCTATTCAAGAAATATCTCTTTTTATATAAGTTTATTCTTAATATTATCTCTTTTTCTATAATTTTATTCTTAATATTATCTTTGGGCAGGAAAGTACGTGTCATGTCATTGTTGCTATTAAAAAGGAATTAGGATCCCCTCCATTTCTTCGGCAAAATGGAGAGTCTATTTCCTTAAATCTAGGGTGGAAAATGCATATATAATAAATAAAAAATGTCAAAATCCCTTTATTTTTCCCATTAATCTATCTCCAACCATTGAATGTGTGTCATCTTAATAAAAAAATATGAACAGTAAAAAGAGAATGATCCAATTAAAGAAACAAAAAATGACGATGAACAGTATTATTGGAAAATTACTAGACAAGTTAATTAGATGCTTTGGCAGCTTCATTTCGAATTTTGTAGTAAGTAATCAATCGATCTCTTGGTGGCAAATTTTGCATGATGATCTTGCAGCTTACGAATTCTTGAGCCCATTTGCTCAATAAAGGGTAACTTTCTTTTGCAATGATCTCCTTTCCTACTGCTTCTTGGATGCACTCTAACCAAAATCCTATGAAATTCGCAACTATGTCCACAAAACCAATATGTTCTCCTCCAAAGAACGTTTTCCCTTCAATCTCTTTCTCGAGAATGTCTAGGTTCTCTTTTGCTTCTTTGATCATGTTTTCTTGCTCGTCGCCCGTTGCCCACAGTGCATTCCATAGCGACGGCAGACACTGTAGTAAATTTCATTTTTAACTCGTCAAGACAAATAAAATGAATCATAAAAATTAATAATAACACCAAATAAGAAAATTGACTTTGTTAAATTAGGCGCGATCAATAAATTTAATTTGTTGTTCTATATAAATCTAATCTACAAGTCTAAAACCTCATTCATATCTAATTAAATTTAATACCAACAGACAAAAATGCACCAACTTGGATGTTTGGTCGAGTTGACTCAAAATTTAAAATAACGTAAAACATTCTAGAGAAAAACATGGTGTTTTATTAATTAGTTATCAACCAACTTTAATTTATTTGATGACAAGGGCAATTACATACATACAATGAATGGTAAGAACTCAAATTACCGGCCCCCGTGGCCCTGTGACTTTCTTAACACCAAAAAAAATGGGTAAGAACTCAATATATACTTCAACAATCATATATGTGTTGTAGATTTTGCTTTTGTAATGAGCTTTTTCCTACGTTCATTCCTTAAAATCTCTAACTTCCTGAATTTGTAATATGTTTGGATAACATTAAATGGAAGGAAAGGAAGGAAAGGAAAAAGGAGGGAGACAAGCTCCTTGTTTGGATAACATGCTGGGGAAGGAAAGTGAGTGAGAGGAAGGAATCCATTTTTGCTCCTTTAATAAAGACAATTCCTTCAAAAGTGAAGAGATTTGGGGGGATCATTTCCTCCACCTTTCCTTCCTTCCCCTTCCTCCTATTTCCCTCCCTACCATTTCCCTTCCAATTTATTATCCAAACATATATAACCTTAGTCTCTTATGTGTATGATACACTCAATGTTTAGTTTCTATCATTTTGTTCATTAGCGAAAAAACATCAAACACAAAAATTAAATAGGACATTATCAAAGTATATCACAGTCAACCAATATTTTATACTAAAGGTGATCAAATGAAATAATGGACGGGGTAAACTTATTTATGAAAAGTTATTTTTAATCTCATTATAATATTACGAGTTTTGAACTAAAAAGACATATTTAAACTTGTCCGACCCTTACAATTTTTGTTGGTAGCCCAACGGCTCCAATTAATGATCGATGATCATTTCCATTGTACACTAGAAGGAAAGCAAAACTAGCTAGGGAGGTAGTAAAAAAAACAAAGAGATAAAAGAGAGTTATATATATATAATGAAGCTAATTAAGTTACCTTATCATCAATGAACTTAGCCCAAAAGCGAGCTGTAGTTTTTTGGAAAGCATCATGAGGCAAGATAGGATAGCCTTCCCAAATCTCATCAATGTACTCCATTATAACTTGAGACTCCGCAACTGCAAACCCGTTGTGTATTAACACCGGTATCTTCTTGTACACCGGGTTAGACTTCACTAGCTCCGCGCTCTTGTTTTGGTACGGCTCTTCTTCTTTGTAATCGTACGATACACCCTTCAACTTAAGCGCGATTTCTACCCTTTTGCTAAACGGACTACCCCAATTTCCTAGCACCATCACATCTTGTTCCCCCATGGTAGATGATATAACTTGTTACGATTCCTTCTTTTTTATGTCACATTAGTAATTTTTGTTTTAATTTATAAGGGGTTTTGGCTAGACAATGAAGTCAACGAGCTACAAAGTCAATGCTGTACATGATTGACAAGTTTTTTTTTTCAAAATTCAAGTATTAAATCCGTTTCGCCTACTTTGTCATTTTGCAGGACGATGAGATGGGAACTAATAATGTAATTATTCGGATCAATGAGTATTAGTTTAATGTGATTAGCATAATGGCATGGGAGAATATACTATAGACTATAGTATTAATATGGCAATTATTCCTAAAACATCGTTAATTTTGCCGGTACATTACATATTTACATTATCATTATCCATAAAGGATCTGAAAATTTCTAATGACGTCACGGCTGATTCCAGAATTTTGGGCGTTGATTATGGCATGTTAACTACCACTCAATTATCGTCTATTTACTTTAGTGGAAAATAATTGAACTCAATCGTTTTTAAGAGAAGAAAATTAGTTAGAAAATATAATGAATTAAATTGAAAATGAGCTGAAGTAAATAGATCTCAAGTCTAACTGTGACAATGTGGCTGGCCATGCATCGTAAAAAAACAATTTATACATTTGTGTATAAATTTCTAGACCTGATGGTACATATTGTAACAGAGTTAAGTAACAATTATGACCCAAACTTTTACTTTTTTCACCATTCAGGACCTCAATTTTTTTTGCTCCCCCTTTAGAATCCGGGTCAAAATTTCAAGCAAGTTAATCACCCATTGTTAACTCATCTGAGCACACATGTATTTTTTTTAATAAAAATAAAAATGTAATATAGAAACTCCTCTAATAGTAGTTTGAAAAATCATTTAATACTACCAACCACAAAAACTAATGTCAACAACAATCTACCACCACAACCATCGACGATTGCTACCAAACACTACTGCCTGCTACTTAACACCATATCCATCGTCAACACCAACCCTTGTTTTGGAGCTAGCCACCCCTTAGCAAACTTATACCCATAAAATGTAATAATAAAATTGATAGAAATTTTCGAGAAGTAAAAAAATCATATTTTAAGAACAAAAAGAAAAACTTATCATTACACTAATTCTTAAATCGATTCTACAGTTTAGGATAATAGAAGTATACTATTACGGAGTATTTGATTTTAATGAAAAACTAAAGAACATCATGCCTAACAATATATGTATAATTTTTTTTTACAATGCAATTCAAAATATATAGTAATAGCTCCAATTATTATTTTGTACAAGTTTGTTTACCATTTGCAAAGAACAACGAAGAAAATTTTTTTGTCACGGGATCAATGATTAAAATTACATCTTCTTTATGAAATAAAGACATCTTTCAATGATTTTATGGAGTTTGAACGATTGGAAAGACATGCACTTTGGTAAAATACAATGCTCAATCATATACTTCATTCCAAATACAATAATATATCTTAGAGGAATCGAAGTAAAGAACGGTAGAGAAGGTGAGGAAGAACAAAATTGGTGAAAAATGTTTTGAGTTATTTTTTTATTCAAAAGTAAAATATTGTGGAGCCATAGCTTAACCATAGTTAACAACTTACATTGAATTATGATTCTAGGTCCTTAACGGTGAAAAATAAACTAATAGGTCCTCAACGGTGAAAATTGTAAAAGTTTACATATTGTTTATAAGAGTGTTACATGGCACATTGCTATACAATAAAGAATTTAGTATCTTGTCAAACGGTTCTAGGACGCGCTTGCCACAAGGAGTGCAAATCCACTTTTAAAAGACCAATGATGTTTCACCTCAAAATTCTATGACAATGGGTAGGCTCTTAGCCTTACAAAGTGGTATCAACACTCTTGAATTCTTTCAAAGTAGGATACGATGTCCCTTAATTTTAACGTGAGATAACACTTATGATCTATTTGGTTATTCGTAATAAAAGTGGGTAATGAGAATGAATTTATATACTCGTTCCGCTAAATTCCTACCATTTCTACTTTTCACATTTGTCAATGCACAATTTGTATGCTAAATATCTTTAGTTTTATATTAGTAAAAATCATAAAAATTTGATTTTAATAATCTAATCTTTAAGACGATTCAAACTAGATCGCACTTGGTTATATCCACCTTTATATATTGACGAGAAATTAAAATATTCTCACAATTTATGAATAGTAACAGTTTTTCTTATGGCATGAATTTAGTGAAATGGAGGGAGTGTGTGTGTCTATCTATCTATCTATCTATCTATCTATCT
Source organism: Bassia scoparia (assembly GCA_008642245.1). NCBI lineage: Eukaryota > Viridiplantae > Streptophyta > Magnoliopsida > Caryophyllales > Amaranthaceae > Bassia > Bassia scoparia. Next base: position 118,278 of record SNQN01000104.1, read on the forward strand.
ATCTATCTATCTATCTATCTATCTATCTATCTATCTATCTATCTATCTATCTATCTATCTATCTATCTATTATCTATCTATCTATCTATTATCTATTATCTATCTTCTATCTATCTATCTATCTATCTATCTATCTTATCTATCTATCTATCTATCTATCTATCTACTATCTATCTATCTATCTATCTATCTATCTATATCTATCTATCTATCTATCTATCTATCTATCTATCTATTATCTATCTATCTATCTATCTAATCTATCTATCTATCTATCTATCTATTATCTATCTATCTATCTATCTATCTATCTATCTATCTATTATCTATTATTATCTATCTATCTATCTATCTATCTATCTATCTATCTATCTATCTATCTATCTATCTATCTATCTATCTATTATCTATCTATCTATCTATCTATCTATCTATCTATCTATCTATCTATCTATCTATCTATCTATCTATCTATCTATCTATCTATCTTATCTATCTATCTATCTAGTCTATCTATCTATCTATCTATCTATCTATCTATCTATCTATCTATCTATCTATCTATCTATCTATCTATCTATCTATCTATCTATCTATCTATCTATCTATCTTCTATCCTATCTATCTTCTATTTCTATCTATCTATCTATCTATCTATCTATATATATATATTTATATTAGTCAGGATCCAGTGAAAAACCACATGTTATATGAGAACGTGAAAACCAATAATATGGTACATTTTACATTTTAAGGGGTACCTACAAGCAGTAAAGGGGTACGCAAGACTTTCAGCTACTGTTGAATGAACAGTACACGTGTACCCCTTTAAACTTCAATGTACCCCAGATTGAAATACAAGTATATACATAGATTAAATCATGACTGTATTTCTCGAAATCCTGCGGTCTAGATTCAAAAGTTTTTAGTTTACACCTAAGGTTTGTGTTTTCACATGATCCTATTCCTACTATTATACTATTATATATAATATATATATATATATATATAATATATATATATATATATATATATATTATATATATATATATATAATATATAATCAAATGAGAAGCGTGAGAAGCAAATTTGATCGTTGATTTTTGAGATGATTGAACAGTCTATATTTATACCCTTACCCGCCCTTACTAACACAATTTAAATCAAGAGTGAAATCAACTACTATATTATTTACCTTTAAAATTCAAAAATTGACATTATATGATTTTATTGATTAATACATGTTTCATATTTAACGTTTATTTTGATTTTCCATAATTAGGAAAATTACTATCTATTGAAATGATTTTCAAATTGCTATTAACTAAGCATTATAATTCGCTATTAGTAAGTCAATTGGGTGTGTACTTTCAACTTATTTGTATTATCTGAACTGATCTAAACTAATTGATACGCAATTGAACTTATTGATACTTATTTGAACTTATTTTGTGAGAAGAAAAGTAATATTATACTTAGTATTTATATAAACTTATCTTAACTTATCTTAACTTATTGAATTTATCTTAGGCTATTGTTCTCTTCAACTTATTTAAACATTTTGGTGCTCATAAAAAAAGTTCTGATCAGACAATATCAGGAAAATTCAGATCAGATTAGATTAGTTTAGAATAATTAGAAAATCTAGTATTCATAAGTACTAAAATAAGTTGAAAACGGCATGGCCATAAGTATACTAGAAGTCCATTGTGCATATCGAAGATCATATAACCCATCAAACAATTTTTCATTACACTACGTATCCAGCAAAAAGTTTAGCATCATTACTATATATTATTATTATTTATTATTATTATTATTATTATTATTATTATTTTATTAATTATTATTATTATTATTATTATATTATTATTATTTACTATTATTATTATTATTATTATTATTATTATTATTATTATTATTTTATTATTATTATTATTATTATTATTATTATTATTACAAAACACTAAAACGTGGTAACGTTCAAGAACAAAAAAGGACAAGTGATGCTACAAGAAGTTGTAGGGGAGCCGAGATACAATCTGGGCCCCCATCTCTAGCAATAGCGAAGCTATCCGACTGAAGATGTAAGCAGCTGCACGTGCCAATGTCTGGGCTTTGGAGAAACGTCTGGATCGCTTCAGAAGCGCAACAGCTCCCTTACTAATTCCCCCAAGGAAGAGAAGGAAAAAGGAGGAAACCATATCCAATTGTCCTACACCGCGCCAAATACTTCTCCGCTTCCGCTGAGCTGCGACCGCACCATAACGACCAGGAACGAAGTCAGACAACCCAGATTGCGTCAAAGGAGAAGAACCCGTCAGATCAACACACACATCCAAGTCGTCGTCCAAGAATAGAGCAAAACATCCGCGATCGAAGAGCTCCGTCGATCCCATCAGTCAACCCAACATTTACCTCCTTACGAGCAGTAATCCCAGATCGATAACAGATGTCAAGAAGAGTATCGCGGACAACATTGTGACGGTGCTTGATACCCATCAACCCCGAGCAAGATACAACATGATCCCCAAAAATATCTCCATCAAAAAACCCGCGAGCAAGCAGAACAAGGAGCCGAAACGGAGAATAAATGAACACTCAACCGATAAGAAAGAACAAAACGATAAGTCTTACCGTTCATAGTTTGGCCCAAACCAGATATCGGAACCACCCGGAGCCAAGTAGAAGCATGATCTCCCTGTTGAGATTTCCACAAGGCAACCTGACGGGTAGACAAGGAGTAGGTGMAGTGAGCAGATGCAGTAACCTTCGTGAAATACAAATCTGCCAGTTTCTTCATGAGCTTTGGGGCAGRGATCTCACTAGGGTTACGCATAAGGTCAGTCTCCACGGTCCTATTAAAAAGACCCAATGCACCATCAAAGGCCGACCCAAGACCAACAACGCCAGAATGCTGAAGAAATTTACCCTGTAAACAGGAAGACTGCAACCGCGATGCGAGAAAAGCATAGTGCCGAACATCACCCGCTGAATAAACACCCAAACCACCGTAAGCAAAGGGTAAGGTGGCAAGCCGCCATTGCCAATCACCAAAACCAGGACCGAAAGCTGTGACAATGCGTTCCAAGGAAGTTCGCAAAGCCACATCAAAGGAGAGTTGAGCCGCCTCGAATAGATTAGGGGGACAAGTACACATAGCAAAGTAAAGTTTCGAAACCCCAATACACGCACGAAGAAGTAACAACTCACATTGAGGATCATCAAGTTGAGCACGGTGCAAGGTGCACAAAACAATACGAAACCTGATCGGGTGCACATAACACCAACTTAGATCTCGGATGCAGCGCATAGCATAAATTACATATTTTGCAAGCAATTGAGCTTCAAATTTGTGCACCCGAGGTTCAAGTTGGTGTTCCTATGCGCCCACAAATTCAAATTTATGCTATGCTCTACACCCTAGCTCCAAGTTGGTGTCACTACAAGAAAAAGGCAGTTTAGCGACCACCCTTAGCGACCACCTTTTGGTTATAATCGGTCGCAAGTTTAGCGACCGACGGAGACCAATTTTTGGGTAGTCGCTGAACCTTGGTCACAATTTCATTTTAGCGACTGAAATTTAAGGTAGTCGCAATTTTAGCGACTACCTAGCGACTACTAAATTAGCGACAAACTTTTCAATTTAGAGACCAATATGGTAGTTGCAATTTTTTGCAACTGAGATAATATTTTAGAGACTAACCTAGTAGTTGCAGATTTTAGCGACTAAATTATTGATTTGGCAACCAACATGGTAGTTGCGATCTTAATAATGGAGACTAGCATGTTGATTGCTATTTTAGCAACTACAATGGTGGTCGCAAAAAATTAGCGACTAAAAGAATTAAATAGAGACTAACCTTTTGGTTGCAATTTTTTGCAACTAACTTTAAAAATCAGAGACCAATTCTATCAAACTAATATGGAGACTAGATTATATAGAAATGCATTATTATCGGTCGCAATATATAATAATAAATCCTTCCGATAAATTGATAAAAACGAGCACATAAATTGTTGCTCATTATTCATACAATAAACTTATAAATCAGTTTATAATACCTAAATACCACAATAATCCATATCATTCAAAACTTCAACTTCATCTTTGAGGTCCATTTTTAAGCTCCATGATTTTCAAGTAAAATAGTGTCAAATGCCCTTAATTCCACACATCAAATCCTAAGATCGAATTATGAAACAAATATCAGGGTAACGAAATTAACATGAAGAGAGAAGTATCAAAATCAATAAACGAAAAATAAAGTTAACAATTGAGAGAATAAAATAACAGAAAGACAATGATCAAAAGTAGTGAAAAAATATCATGCTTCATAGATGTAGGGAACTTAATTAAAGGAGATGACATGTAAATAGGATACTCAGAGTCCATGATAATGCCAAATTATACAAGTCAGGAACAAAGTCAGCAATATTAAAAGGCAAAAAAATGACATATCTAAAGTCTAAACTAAGAAGCCCTTTATCCTTCTCACCCCTATTTCGATGGACATAGTACACCACCAGACAGTGATGTCGAGTTTTTTGCTATGTCCAAAAAGTAACCCAAAGAAATAATTTTTTTGCTAGGACCAAGAACTTAAATGAAATCCATCAAATACATAGGAGAAAGGTGACAATGCAAGGAATAATGGATCAATCGTCATTTTTATTAGCACAACCAATGCTAATAAGAATATGTAACTAAACACCTACTAAGTACTAAATGATAACCAAGCCAATGAAATTGTTAGATTGGATCACTCTGTCCAATCCTTGATAATAATTCGTTGTTGAGTAAATGTTTGATAATTTATTAATTGAGACATTTATTAATTTATTTAAAAGAAGGCTAAGAGTATAATGGTGTAATTACCTAATGTTGCGATTTAAGATCTTAAGGAAATCCACTTGTTGTCTCGTTTCCTAATACCAGGCTCAACCGCTCAAGTGTGCAAGAACACCTCCTTTGTAGTCATGGTTCCCAAGCACTACAATATCAAAATTCAGAATCTTTTCTCTTATGATTTTATAATGACTTGATAATCTAATTCCAATATAAAAAGTTGCTTAATAACATTGAACATGTTGACATAATTAGCTATTGTTAGCTAGACTGCAGAATAGACCATTTGTACGCATTGCACATTTGTACCCGACATGAACTATCAAGTGATTCATGTCTAAATCTAGAAGAGGCCTTAAAAAAAATACGTCAACTCTGAGTTTAATTTAAAACAAAACAAGGCTGAAATATTAGCTCTGAAAAATAAATGATTAACATAAACTGTAATTATACACTACTAAGCAGGTTTCTACTAAACTGCTATGACAAACACAAATCGAATAAATTCACAACATAACAATGCCATTACTTATCCATGACAGAGCTCAAACACATGTTCAAAAATCCTAAATCACACAAATTCAAAAAGGAAATTAAAAGTAAAGGAAAATTGGCAACTAAACTATACATATGTCAACTACTACAAATAGACCTGAAACTTTAAATTAGCTTGATTTTGTCAAGAGCTAATCAAATAAACTTCAATCGATTGAACTCCAATGGTTGTACTAATCAGAAAACCTAAATCACAAACACATCTAATTCTGCTATCATGGTTGGACATAAATGTTGCATTTATAAACCCAAAATCAGTCAAACTCTAAATCACAAACTGTAACATAAATTGTCGATTTAACGTGACAAACTTAAAATCACAAACTGTTCATTTCTCCCACTTTGTTCATTTTGTGAACAGTWTTTTTGGTTGTAAACTTTTATATTGTATGGGATTTTTGTTGTTGTTGTTCGGCTTCCTACTGCATTGGAGGTTGGAGGCTCGCACAATCCAAAAGAAGAAAATGGCAAAAACCCTAAAGACAATACCAGACCCGATTAACAACCCTAATTATTGTTATACATACCCTCAATCCTTAACAACTTACTCCACAACCACATTAACCAGTGGAAAAGCCATACAGAGGCAATACTGTTTAGATTACTTGACCTTGATATGTGAAAAACATATCTAATTTGGCAGTAAAGATTATAGGAAGCAATGAGAGAAAAACATACCATCACTTCTTGCAACACCCTGAAACAATTAAGGAAAAAAGAAAGATAAGAACTTGAAACTAAAGGCCTCACTAATCATGTCCCAGATCAAAGTACATTTTCTCACTGTAAAGTTCCAACAAAAACAAATTTGATGACAAAATCAAGTTCCTTGCACTAAAGTAGACCTTCACGTGCACACATCCTAAACCAATTCATCTCTCTTTCTTGATTTTATTAGTCTAAATTTAACACCCATTAAATCCCTATATTACCCCTTCCTATTTTAAATGATTATAAATATCATGCTACAATATTTTACAATAGTGCAATCACCTACATAAATCTTGCAATTTTTCACAAAGGAAACCCCATAAAATACAGGCAATATCAAAATCAATGAAATTAAGCACAAACTAAAAATAAAAATCATTTGATACAAAAAGGAAATTGGAAAAAGAAAATACCTGGCCTCTTCACTGGAAATACCCAATTCACCAGAAAAAAAGGCTGAGGTGAAGCAGAAAAGGGATCATCATCAGAGTATTTGGAATTTTTCTTCTTCTTCAAATTGCCAAAACTTTTAATCCTCTTCAACTTACTGTTGATGCTGCTGCTGTTGTTAGCTTTGGTCTTCTCCTCCAATCTCTGCTCCAATTCTTCCGAACTTATTTGTCACCTAATTATACTTTAGCATAATCATATACTCCGTATTAATAAGCTGGCTGTAAATTAGCTAATTTTTTATCAAGAAAAATTTATCAAAATTATTAACACACACAAAATTATCAAACAAGTGAGGGAAACAAGAAATTAAAAAAAAATGATACAAATTAATACAGCAATCATGTTTGTCAAATAATRAGTGTAATTTCTAATGAGACTACTGCTACAAAGTAAACCGTATGGCCAGCAGCCCATCAAACTCACATGCTTCTCTTACTCCGACCTCCAATCCTCAACCAATAAAAAAAAATCAGGACGTTTCCCTACCTCATTGCTCTAGCCAACAGATCTGCATCTATCCTTCAATCCTTCGCTACATATAATAATGAAATATTGAATGTAAAGGACACCCATCACATTTTAATTTTACTCTTCTCAATCTCATGCATTSGTTACTACTAATTCAAAGGCTTAATTGAACACCCACAACTTGAAATTGAGACCAACTCAAAGGCTAACCCTAAATATACATTGTAAAATAATGAGATTAATTGATTGAGATTCTTGAGTATTTGTTTACCTGAGGTTAGAGTTATGGGTGGAGGCCCGTCGGTGGTTAGAACTTGAGTGCGTGGACGGTGAGGCGGTGCTCAGAATGTCGATGGTCGCATGGCTCAGCGTCGACTTCAAGTGTTGGGTGCGTGGATGGTGAGGTGGTGCTCAGCACGTGATGAGACGAGGCATGCGAGGAGCGGCGTTGCATCGGTGGTACAGTGGGCTGGGTCTGGCGGCGTTGGGTTACTAAATAATTGAAGAGAGAGAATTAGGGGTGAAAGTTCGGTTTTCGGTTTGGAGTATGACTAACTCCAAATCCGAACCATTTTATTTTGGTTTCTAAAATTTCACTCCAAATCCAAACCAAATTGTATTTCGCTCCAAACCAAACCGAACCGAAAAAATTCGGTTTTTAGTCCTTCGTTCCAAACCAAACCGAATTTTTAATTCAATTTAGCTACAATAGCAAATTACGTTTGGTTTGAGTGTTTTAATTCAATTTAGCTACAATAACAAGTTACATTTCAATAACGCCTAAAATTTCTAATGAATTAACAAATAACAAATTCAACTTAAGTCCAAACAAAGTTTCAAATAGAATAACAACTTTACAAAAAAGTTAAATTTTGGAGAGTTAATGGGGCAAATGGGCCATTGGACCTAAATTAAAACAAGTCATTTTAATAATTCGGTGTGCGGTTTGGAGTTCGGTTTTCCTCTCTCACACCGACTCCAAACCGAAAACCGAATTTTCAGAAAATTTGACTCCAAACCGCTCCAAATTTTTTAAAAAACCGAACCATATTTTTAATACGGTTCGATTTGGTTTGGTATTCGGTTTTAAACCGATTTAGTTTCACCCCTAGAGAGAATGGAGTAGTGAGTGAGTATTTTGTTTTGGTGAGTAAAAAACTCTTCGTGAGTAACTGAGTAGATAGGGTAAGGAAAGTGACTAATGTGTCGTTGTGTACAAAAAGTAAAATATAAAAAAACTCCTAGCGATTACTAGGTAATCGCTATAACGAAAAGGTAGTCGCAATTCCTAGCAACTACTTAGTATTCGGTTTCTATGAAAAGAATGACTTAGTCGCTATAGAATTATAAATAGCAACAAAATTTTAACATATGGTAGCGACTACCAAGTAGTCGCTATAAGAAAAAGGTAGTCGAAAAAAAAAGACAATTAGCGACTACTTAGCAACCACCTATTTTTTAGTTGCAAAATTGCAACTACTAGTCTCCTTCAGTCGCTAAACTAGTTTTTTGCGACTACATTTTTGTTCAGTCGCAATTTTCAGTCGCTAAACCGCCTTTTTCTTGTAGTGTGTTGTTATGTGCACCCGATCAAGTTCGTGTTGTTTTGTGCACCTCACACCAAGTTCATGCTATTGCAGCCAATTTTGCCTATATTAAATTGTTGCATTACTTTATTATTAAAAGTGTAAGATAACTACAAATATTATTGTAATCCCCCGTAATTGTTGAATATTTATAAATATATTACGATGTATTTCATAAAAAAAATCAAATATTTTATGGATATATTTTATTATAAATATATTATGATATATTTCATGAAAACGATATATATTTTATTTGAATTCTAGTATTTCTGTTTAAATTATATCTTATGATAAAAAAGAAATCTATCTTTTCCTCTTTATCCAAAATAAATTAAATAAAATAAATAAGATATTTAAAATTTAGCCTAGCTAAATATTTAAATCAGTAAAAGGTTTTACTTTTTCCCTATTGCTTTCATATGCCACTTTCATTCATTTTCAAAAAAAAAAAAAAAACAACAACAACAACAACAACAAAGCGTTAGAGAGAGAAGAGGAGAACCACGACTGCTGCTGCTGCTGCCCTACTACCGTGCTTGCTGCCACCACCCTCTCGTCAATCCTCTCTTCCTCTTTCCCTTTCTAGCTTTCTTTCTTTTTCTTCTTCCTATTTCATGTTTTAGTTTTGTTTTAATCTTGAAGTTTTTATAATCAAATTGTTTATACTATTGTTTTGAGTATAATTTTCTATGAATTTCTAGTATTATGAGTTTGTGTTGTTAAATTCAATTGAAGCAAAATTTTCAGATTTATTTATTTATGAAATTAGAGTTTTTCATGTTTTTGATTAATAATCTATATTGATGACAGTTTAGTATTTGATTTTTATTTATTTTTCTGCTCGTCAATAATTTACAAAACTTTGCTTGAGTGATCTGATCTTCATATTAATATACACCTTGTGTAAAATTTTCATAATTTTCCAAGAATGTTTACTATTTTTTTTTTAAAAAAAATCAATTTTGAATTGACAGTTTTTGGATTGCAGATCCAGTTTTTTATTTTTCTCGATTTTTATGTTCATCAATAATTTAATTAAATTTGTATGAATATTCTATATATTGTAATAGACTATGTGTAAAATTTTAATAAATTTTTCGTGGTGTTTTAGTATTTTAATAAATTATTACATCAAATTGACAATTTTCGATTACGAAATATGTAGTTTTGTTCTTAAGAATAATCAAAAAGTATTTGGCACGACAATATATGTTAATTATGATATTTCCAAATTTATTATACATATTCAAAGTGATTTTTAACCATTGAAAAATATGGTCTTTAAGGTTTTTAAAACACAAATGAATGGTTTATTATGCAAGCATTGGCATTAATTTTTAAAACATGTTCGAGGTTGATTTCTAAAGGTTTTTGTGGGATTTCAAGGGAATATATATTTCTGTAATTTCGTGTTAGGAATCAATAGTAATTGATTTCTATTTGGTTGTAGTAGGAAATTCTCATTGAGTGATTATTGAGGTGAAAATAAATTGCGGGATTGTTTTCTTTTCAAGGTACGTACTACTTGCGGAATCCTTGATTTTTATGTATGCTTGAGGATGTATGAGAACTTAGAGTCATGAGTAGGAAACTTTCATGGAATTGTCTGGTAGATACGAGTAATTTATTTACTAGCGTTATGATCAAGTATGTTGAATTTGGGTTGCTCTGAGGATTGATATGGAAGTTGTTAATTAATCAATTGTTATTAATTAACTGGTTTAATATATATGGTTGAATTAAGTGGAGTCAAGTATAACTTGCTCCATGAGGTGATTTTTAATATATGGTTGAATTAAGTGGAGTCAAAGTTTAACTTGCTCCATGAGGTGATTTTATTACTTGTTCATGATATGATGTATGAATTGAGTAAAGGGAAGTATGCAAGTCTTAATGACGAGGTTAGTTGGCTTGTCCAACAGGTTTGCTAAATAAAGGAATTGAATATGCCTAAAATTGGTACGTGTGGTTTGTGGTCTTATTTGGAAGTTGGTAAATAATTAATAGTTAAATATAATATGAATGAGCAATAAAACTCTGAATTTATGCACGTCTGGAGTATTGACAATCAAGGGGTTGGGGTTGCGATTTCATTCGCAACCTTCCTAGAGTCGTTTGATCAACGCGTTTCTTTTCAAGTATTTTTATAAAGGATTTTTATCCAATTGGGGTTAGATTGAGATCTCATCTAGCTATGGTGACGGAGACACGGAGTCGCGTCCCGTTCGCCATCTATTTATTGATTTTGATGCCTTTCGACGGGGAGGCATGGGGTTGTGGCACCTTGTGTCTGATGACACTTGGTGTCTGGTTCATGTTCCTAAATTGTGAACATGGGTTGTGGACAACCTTGTGTATTTCTCAAATCATAACTAAAGTAATAAACTATACTGAGTCATGTGTTGAAGTTGAGTAAATTATTCTTTCAAGCACTAAACTGTTTAATAGGAGCGGTTGATGATGTTTGGGATTGTGCTATTTTGGATCAGTTGTATATATATGATGTTGTTGAGTGGTTATGAACACCACCATTGAGTTTTCTTTTGTTTTTAGCAATTGTCGTAACTTGGTATGTCCAATTTTTGGGGAGATGTTGTCCGTTCGTTTTCTCATTCCGTAAGTTGTATGTACTTAGCTTTGCTGATTGCGTGTGTTTTTGTGTTGTGTGTGTGTCGTCCACATTTTTCTTCTTTTGGTGGACTTGTGATGGTCCTTATTTCACTCGAAAATTATGAGGAGCAGATTTTACAGGTTGTGCAGGTTGTTGATGGATACACAAGTGCTTTTGCAATGTTGGGGTTATGAGAGTGTTCGAGTGTTAATTCTTGGACTGTTGTTTAATACTCATTTGAAAATTATAGTTTTTTTAATTGGATAAAATGAATTTTCCAAAGTTAGGTGAGTTTGCCAAAACATTTATTCTCGGTTTTGAGTAAAGGGTCAAAGCCGGTTCCAAGTTGTACGGATTTAATTTCTTTGATAGTTTTCCTAAAAGTTATGTGGTTTAATCATTTTCCGCTGCAATATTCTGAATAAGCCGAAACCACGTGGCGATAACATGTCAATAGTTCTCCGTATCTTCAAATAAATATTTCACAAAAAAGGGAGAATTATTGGGGTGTTACAGTTATTGCATGCATCGCGTACATAGAAAACTAGTATTTATATAAGTGAAAGGGAGAGGAAAATGGTGTCCCCCTACAAAATGTCCACCATACCTCTAATGATCCCCTATGAAATGACTATCATATCCTTCATTATTTAATTACAATGATTTTAAAAAAATACTTAATCATCTCTTTTTACTTTTCAATTTTCAATTTGCCATAAATGTTAAAAAAAAGTTAAAAATGATAGTGCTTTTGAAATTTCAACTAATTACTAATTAGGTAATGTTTAAAGTTATTTTCTTTTCTTACCATTAAACGTGTAACAATGAAACTTGTATAATCTAAGTTACACTAATAAAAAAATTCAATTGACAAAATAATTTGATAAGATTGACACAATGAGAAGAAAATCATTACTTAGAATTTCATATTAAAAGTTACACTAAACAGAAGATATTTGTGATACCATAATTGGTGGACCAACATGGAATATTTAGTGTAGTTATACTACTCCTTCCGTTCCAGTTTATTTTTTACGTTTCCCTTTTTAGTGTTCCCTTTTATTCTTTACGTTTCCTTTTTATACTTTACTTTTTTTTTACCTATTTTACTCCTAAAATTTCTCATATTACCCCTTATTTATTTCCTCTTTATTCAATTATTCTCGATTCTTCCACCTAAACTTATCTCCTCCACTCATTTTTAATCCACTTTAATTTTACTACACATATCTCAAACAAATTAAAAGAATATTACAACTTCCAAGTAATATCAACATATTTTATCCAAATACTAATTTCTCCTAATTGGCGTGTAATTTTACAAACGTAAAAGATAAATCGAAATGGAGAGAGTATAAAATTTGTGCACTAAGTATATGTCTCACATTATTATTCGCCAATCTATATTATTCAAGCACAATTTTTTTCCTGATATTATATTTCTTTATTTTAACATACTTTATATTTGACTAACGATGAAAGAACAACTAAAAACCATTGAATTATTGATATAAGAAACGAAAAATCTATAAGCGTTTATTTGTTTTACACGCAAGCATCACGTGTATATAAAGAAGTCATAGTTCATTCATATGGTAATGCCATTGCATCATAAAAAAGTTCATTTTTCTTCTTAATTCTCATTCTCACTTAATACCATGTAAAGAAAAATTATAAGAAATGGTTTCTCAATAGAAAGAAAAACATAACCTTGGGGTAAGATTGTTTCCCTTTGAGAAAAATTAAGTGAGCAACTTGATTCTCCGTATTTAAGAGTTCTTCCATGTGTAAATTACACTTAAAATTCATCGTCATTACCGCCATTTATTTCCAATAATCAAACAAGTCGTTAAAGTATGTCATGACAAATAAATAAGATTTGATATGACTACATTGACACACTACTCATTAAGGTTAAAATTTACATACATACAAAGTTTAATACAAGAAAGAATGATATGATAGACGTACATTTTGAAATGATTTTGTCTAATTCACTCGTTTACACCCTTAAATTTCTTCCTAATGATATTTCACTTTTTAAATTACTTATTTGTGAGAGTTATAGTGTTTATGTTCTCTCTCATTGGAATTATTTTCAAGTGCTCATTATATAAGCTTTTTCTTGTCGGGAATGCTTTATTAATTTCTCTACTAACAACAACGAACCTAACCATCACTTTTTTTTTTTTACAAAGGCTAAAGCCAAAAGGTTAAGCTTTCCGGCCATTTCCCTTGGATGGGATTACAGTAATTGAACAACAATGTAACCTAGCAATATGATCCATGATTTTGTTACATATTCCAAACAATCTTCTGCCTTCTGTTGCGCTGAAAACCTCGAGGAGAAGGTTAGTGTTGGTAACTACATCGATGTGGAGGAGGTTTTCCCGAATGACCTCCTTCGGCATGGATAAGAAACCCAACCCTATTCCTTTAACTTTTTCTGTCGTGTCGTAGTATTCATTCTCCTCCATATGAGCCTTGTCCGGACGATTGATGGTCCAAGAGATATGGCAGCAACCTTTGGTGAAACTAACTAACCTGAGATGGATAATAGTCGTGGTGTTGTATCTTGTTCTCCCTGAGATAATTTAGTGGCGCCTTACCTCAAAAATTGGTGGTTTGGCGGGGGTTGGGGCGCTGGTCTTTGTTAAATTCACATTCGAAACCTGTATCTCGTTCTCGGCAAGTCTAATGACTCCAATCGGGTTGTAGTTTGCCTTGTTGAAAACCACGTCGTTCCTGTGCATCCATAAATTGAGTAAGATACTGACAAAAAGGTTAACATCCTGTTCTTGTCCCTTCTTCCCTAGGAAGATAATCCAGTTATAGTTCCATGTATCAAGAGAAATTCCCGAGTCGAACGAGGTTCTAATACCGACACAGCTACCTCTCCAGATCCTTTGGCTGAAATTACAGTCCCGAAACAAATGTTCCCTCGTCTCTTCTTCGCCCCCTGGTTTGTCTTCAGGGTTACAAAAGGGGCATGGAGAGCTATTTATGATACTCCTCCGTTTTAGCGCTGCACCAGTTGGGAGAGCATCGTTTAAGAGCCTCCATAAGAACACTTTTATGCGTTCTGAGATATCAATCTTCCATGGTATTCTCCTGTCACCTTTCAGGTGTTGATCCTCGCTGTCTCTGGCCATCCGAAGAACTATGTAACCGCTTCCTGTTGTGTAGTTCCCTGAAATTTCGTGCTTCCAAACCAGGTGATCGTCCTCATAGCTTGTAATGATCATGGTTATATTGATCCTAAGAGTTGTCCTATGGTCAAAAAGGTAGTTTAGGAGACCTAAGTTTCAGTTGCCTCTTGGATTAAGCAGCGCGCTCACTTTCCTATTCATCCAGACTCCAAGTTCTTGTCCTGTCTGGTCATTCCCCTTCATTGTTTCACCCTCAATCCAAGCATCCTTTATTTCTGCTTTGTTTTCATTGCCAATTTCCTAGTGGCAGCCCTGACAAAGCAGATCCAGTCCCCATTTCACTCCTCTCCTGCCCAGGACCCTTGGGATTTTTCCCAGTTCCTGCTTAGAAAACTCTCCTCATCTAGTTTGTACTTGGCTTTGTAAACCCTAGAGAGGAGGCTGTCCTTGTTCCTCAGCATTCTCCACCCCTAATTAGCTAGTAGTGCCTGGTTTACAAGGTAGATGCCCCTGATTCCAAGACCCCCATTCTCTTTTGGCTGAGTTACTTCCTCCAACTTTTCCAGTGTATACTGTGATGCTTCCTCGAACCAAACCAAAGGAAACGGGCCATGATCGAGTTCAGTCTATGGGAGATGCTACTTGGGACCCAACAGATTTGATGAGAGTAATCCTCCCTGCCTGACTAAGGAAAATAGCGTTCCAACTGTTGAGTCTATCCTCCACTTTTTTGATAATGCCTTTAAAGATATCCCTCTTAGAGGACCCAAAATCTGTTGGGACTCCTAGGTAAATTCCAAAATCATGAGAAAGGGGCATACCTAAATCGTGGGTGATTTGATCTCGAACAGTAGTCGGACAATTAGGGCTGGCATAAATGGTACATTTGTTGTAGTTGAAAGATTGACCCGAACTCCTGCAGAAAGTCTGGATTGCATATTTAAGGCTGTCGATCCCAGTCCTTGAGTGATTCAAGAAGAAGACCGCTTCATCAGCGAAGAAAAGATGGGATAGTTTAGGGGCTCCTCTAGCCACTCTAATGCCTATGTAGTCACCTTTCTGGCATTCTTGGTGGATGAGACCAGAGAGAGATTCCATGCAGAGTAGGAAAAGAAACGGGGAGAGGGGGTCCCCTTGTCGGAGCCCCCTCCGGGGTTTGAAAGGTTTGAGAGGAGTACCGTTGAAAAGGATAGAGTAGCTGACCGTCGTGACACATTGCATTAAAAGWTTCTTGAAGTGAGCTGGGAATTCCAGTTTTTCCAATACAGCTTCTAAGAAATCCCATCGGATTCTATCATACGCCTTACTCATGTCAGTTTTTATAGCCAGTTTCACCCTTTTTCCCTTCTTTGCGTGTCTAATGTTTTCAATGGTTTCGTGTGCGAGAAGGATGTTATCAGAGATCAGTCTTCCTGGAACAAAGGTGTTTTGAGCATCTCCAATAAGGTCTACCATAATTGATTTAAGTCGTAGGGTAAGGCATTTGGAAATCACCTTATAGATGACATTGCACAGACTTATCGGTCTGAAATCATTGGCGCTTTTCGGAGAGTCAACTTTGGGTATGAGGGCCAGATGAGTCCAATTCATTTCTTTGAGGAGATGACCCGTCTTCAGGAAATTTTAAACACCCTCGAGGATGTCTTTCTTCATCCATCTCCAATTCTTTTTAAAAAAATCGGCTGGTACTCCGTTTGGACCCGGAGATTTGCAGTCCCCCATGGAGAAAATTGCTTTCTTGATTTCTTTGTTTGTGAAGGGTTTATCCAAGAAATCTTTTTGAGATTGAGCTAGTGTTTTCTTTAAACCAGCAAGCCCAAGGTCAATATCATGTCTACTGTTAATTCCTGATGACTGGTCGTCCCCGTTACTATAGATTTCCTAGAAGTGGGACTGGATGATGCCGTGGAGTTTTCCTTCGTCCGTGCACCAATCCCCTCTCTCGTCTCTTAGACCCTCCACATGGTTTCGTAGTCGTCTTCCTTTGACCCAATTAAAGAAGAATTTTGTACAGCAATCTCCATCCACACTCCATTTAGCCTTCATTTGTTGTCTCCAATAGAAGCTTTTATTTGTAGCGAGCTCCTGAAGCTTGTCCCTAATCCGGAGGAAAGAATCATTGTTCCCATGTAAGGGGAGAGGGATTTTTGCCTTGAGTAGATCATCTTCAAGAGAGTCCCATTCCACATTCCATTCCTTCTTCTTCTCCAAAGTCCAAAGTTTTATGGCGTCCTTTGCACTTTGAATTTTCCTACCCAAAGAGAAAGATTTGGATCCCCTTGTATTTAACTCCCAACCATTCATGGCCTTCTCAATGCATTCTGGATAGGCAGTAGCCCAATTAGGAATTTTGAAAGTGCCTTTTCTTTTAGGTTCTGTATTTGTGTTGTAGAAGAAATAGGGCTATGATCCGAAGTTGAGATTGGGAGATGTTTAAGGTAGGCATTCGGAAACAAATCAAACCACTCCTTATAAGCATACACCTTATCTAACTGTTCCAGGAGGGAGTGCGGTTCCTCCCTACCATTAGTCCAAGTGAAACGAGGCCCTTGGAAAGGAAAATCTAGAAGGTTGTGGGTTAGTCTCCAGTTATTAAACAAATTCATGCCTTTGGACACTTTGACAATGGGATCACTCCTATTTTCCAATTTATCCACCTGGTTTAAATCACCCATGATTGCAAGGGGAAGAGTGCAGTTTTCCATGAAAGCACTCAAATCATCCCAAACCTTTGAACGTTTAGCATGGTTCGGTTCCCCATACAACAAAATAAGCATCCATTTTCCATTAATGAGGTCGTTAACAACAAGTACAATATGATTTTTAGTGATGCTCAAAACTTCAAAAAGAGCATCAACCTTCCAACCTAACCAAAGACCTCCACTAAGACCAACGGAATCCACGCTTGTAAAGTAATTAAAACCTAGGGAATGAAATTTATTGAAAACTTTAGAAGTACCACATTTGGTTTCCATTAAGAACACAAAATCCAAAAGAGGGTCCTTTAATAACTGCCTAAGTTTGAGAACCGTCGGGATAGTAGGGCAGTTGATGCCTCGACAGTTCCAAAATAAACCCTTCATTGCTCACGAGGTGGTTGTTCTGGTTCAACCACCGCAAGACCATTACCTGCATAAGTGATAGACAAGTCCACAACAAATTGGTTAGAGGTGTTAGCAAAAACAAAGTCACGATCTTCTTCATTATTTGGATCATTTTTTGAGTCCGAAGCCTTTGAGCATTCCCCTTTGAATTTCTTTTGTCTCCGGGTAGTAAGTTTCAGCTAGAGGTGATCATTATAAGCCCGACCCGTCGGCCTGGTCCAACCCGCCCGAAAAAAGTGAGGGTTCGGAAAACCAAAAATATTCAATTTTAATTAAAAACTCGGACCGGCCCGCAAAACCTGCTCTGGCCCGCAAAACCCGCTCTTTTTGGGCTGGTTTGGGCAAGACTTTTTATATACAAGCCCGGCCTTGCCCGGCCATTTGATCACCTCTAGTTTTAGCCTATATTTTTGGGGCATAATTGATTTGCCTTTGTCATTGAGACTCTGAGGTGTAATGTCATGGGAGTTAACCTCCTCTTCTTCATCTCCAAATTGCAGTGAGAATAAATCCAAGTCCATAACCGCTTTCCTCTTCAATGGGCATAGATTCGGATTGTACCTCCTTTTTATTTTATTTTTTTTGAACCTGTTTCGTGGGCCTGGTTTACCTTTGTTTGTTCTAGCTGCTGCTTGGGAGAAAAATATGGCACCATCCGACATTGTAGCCAAATGTTGCGAAGTGGTAATTGGAGTTATTTCAGAGAAGATTTCACCCTTCAAATCTTCTATTTTAATTTCTTGCTCATTCGAAACATGGTTAACAGCATCTAAAGAATTATTAATATCTCCTGAAACATTATTAGGGCTTTCCCAAAGTTCGTCTAGGATCTCAAGATTGTTTGGCCCATTAATATCCTCCATCATCCTCTCATCCTCTGGATTTTCAAGGATCAAGCCATCTTCATATGGGGAATAGTCGCTCACCTCATCATCAACATCCATAGGAGAGTCAAACTCACTGTTATTGTGAGTATTGAAAAATTCACGACCCACAAATCGGCCAGGAATATTCGGAACTGGCTGAAACGTTTGTCCAGTTCCCACACGATCATCTCTTCGATCACTAAACCTGCTTGGGATCTCAACTCGACGATTAATTGAGGATTGAAGGATGTAGTCATACCTTTCTTGTTGTTGTTGGATAGTGTACGAGGGGAGCAGCACATTTGTTGGGTATCGTATGTGTTCATAATACGGATTGAAGCTTTGCTTATTACTCGTTGAGCCATTCCCTGGAAGGTAAGGTTCATGCCTGATATTTGGGTGGGAGTTATTATTTGTGGAGTTATTCGGATGGAGGTTATTATCCAATTCTGTATTTGGTAACACAGTAGTGAAATTTGTATTGGTTTGAGGGTTGTTATGGTTGGAAAATGGGACTGTGGAAGCTGAGGGAGGATTCGATTGTTGGCCTTGATCATGAGGAATATTTTGATGCCCTTGTTGTGGAAGGTTCCTATTAAAATGATTGTCATGCACTGCCATCATCAAGCCTTGAAAAGGGGCATCATTAAAGGGCTGGCCTGGCTGAACCCTTCTACCCCCATTAGTTTTTTCAAGATCGAACTCCACCAGGACATCAGAAGGGTGGAAAGGGGGGAGGGTGGCCTATTATCCTCGACCAATCTCAAAGAAGTTGTTAGATATCTTTCAGCACAAGGAGTAGCTCGCAAATCAAGCCCAAACATAGTGAAATGATTATCAGTTTCAAGCACTGGAAACCCCCTATTAAGTAATCTCAACATTTGAGCCTCAATGTCATTAGAAATTGACTCATTATTGAAACCACATCTACTAACCTTGTGTCCTATCCTACCACATTTCACACAATATATAAATAATTGCTCATATTTAAATTGAACCCATAAAAGGAGACCATCAGCTAGTTTAAGGAAGAAACTTGGAATTAATGGCTCGCTTAGATTAACAAGCACTTGCATGCGAAGGTAGTCATGTCTTGGAACTAAATGGGGTTCAGGTTCCACTAGAAATGGCTCCCCAAAGACTTGTCCAGCTAGTTCAGCAACATGGGGGTTGAGGTACTCGAAGGGAAGACCCCAAATTTGAACCCAGAACTTTGCAAAGGGGAACCTAATCGTGTAAGGGATACTTTCAGTAGGGCAGTACGCAAAGACCAGCATAGCACCTTCAATCATTGCTTTTGTTTTATTGAGGAGTTCCCATTTGTCTTCAACATCTTCACACCTTAAAATAAAAATTGAGCCCATGCGTCTAACCGTGATCTGCCCTTTTGTTATCCATTTGGAATTAATATAGAATGGATTCTCTCAGCACTTAGGGATCTATAATCCATTACCATAGCTAAAACGCAATTCTCATAGTAGTCTCTATTATTAGTGATAATTTCTTGGTTCACTTCCACAATGGCACTAGCTCTAGGATGTCTCCAGAAATTAGGAGCCATGTTTGGAAAACTGCTCGTAAAACCAGAGAAAGAAACGGGGGGAAAGAAAAGTGGTATGTGAATAGCACTAAAACCAGAACAGTGGATGAGTGGAATTAGGGTTAGGGGTAAGGGGATTAATATACATGTAAAGAATACAGGGGAAGAGAGAAAAGAAAAGAAAAAGAAAACGAAAAGGGAAAGAAAAAGGCATTAAAGAACGAGAAACCCTAGAGTGGGAGTTCCCAGGAAAGGCTGCAAGAAAAAGGAAAATAAAAAAATAGCAAGACTTGGGGAAACTAAATGGACAGAGCACATCCAAAAAGGGGCAGCAAAAGACAAAAGGAAGATTGGAAAGAGTAAAAGGGAATGTCAGAAAAAGGTAGGCTAGAAAGTAAGTAATAATGAGTTACTTAAACGAGAAAGGGGAATCAGAAAAAGCAGGGGGAAGGGGAAAGGGGAGGAATTGCTAGTACCTAACTGACGTTGGGACAATGAAGTCACTAAAACCTTTTTTTAATAATATTTGCTCATTTAAAATAAAGATATAATACTTTGGTAAGTAAAAAGAATGTATATTTTATTTATAAAGATTAGAGTGGAAAAGGTTAGTGATCTTATTATCCCAACTGCTGTTAGTTTTTTATCCAACCTCGGGGAAAGGGTAACATAATAAGCTCAAACCTGAAAATCAGTTAGGAAATACTCCGGGAGGAGAAAAAACTCTAAGATGTATGACACTTAGAGAGAGATGTTCTCCAAAGACTAATTCTAGAGAGAGAAAATTACCACTCTTTTTAGAAGAGAAACTCAATGAATGTAACCTAACCATCACTTAAAGAATTGTTATAGGTACATTCATTTTATTATAAGCACACATTCGTGTGAGAAGAGCATAGAAAATTGTGCTCATTTAGAAAATTTGCCAATAACAATTTGGATGCGTCTATAACAATACCGAACAATAATCAGTGTTTATGTCAAAGGCAGGAAAGGTAGGGAGAAATTGCATGTGGGCTAACGTTGTTGCTGACACCACTCATTTAAACAAAGACATACAGACATGCTCTCCTTGCGCATAGCCAGTTAGCCACAAAAGGTAGTAAATTCCTAATTGGGGCTGCAGACTAAAGCTCAGATTCCTTAAATTTCCTTCTCTTGAATGGACTACCCCATAGCCCCATACTGTATCCTATATCCTAACATAACTACTACATAAGTTCCACAACCTTTAAGTTCTAATTATTGGCGAACCTACGAGTGATGACACTATACTTCCTCCGTTTCAATTTACAAGTATACGCGATGTGTACGTGTCTAGTTTATAAATATTATTATATATATCATATATGACATTTTGGACAAATTACATTAGACAAGTTGCATGAAGAACCAAACATATTCATGTCATAGTAAACATGGACCATGCAGGCCCATGGCGTACCCCACATCCCCACCCATGCCGACTTTGTAGTCATTTTCACAGCAATATTATCTCCATTAATTAATGACAAGTCCTACGTAATTACATTTGTTATATCCTGAAGCTTACGATTACATATTTACATCGCATGTTCCATTGTTTTGATATGATTTGTCCACTTAATTATTAGGTATTATTTTAGGCTTATTATGGAGTTACTCGTATTATTGAAAAGGGGAAGTTTGTGCCAGCCCCATTCGAAAGGGAAGCACATGATATCGCATGTGCGACAGTGCGACTGCGACTACGCAAGAAGCACAGCACAACTGACGCACTGTAATCCATACACTATACACTGACAACTCACCAGAACGATTTCTAACTTTCTTTTGCTTTTCCGTTAAAATTACTTTTCACATTGAATGTTTTTTTACACAACAGCATCTACAACCAACCAACTACAGGACGAGCCAAATTCTCGTCATCAGGATTTTAATTTTGATGTTATCTAGAATAGCATCCATTCAAGCTCCAAATTACAACCTTCGTCCATATTTACGCGCCATTCATTCCGTTTTCACTGTGAACAGCGAGTCCATCATCAAGGATCTTGCCATTCATACCGTTTCGTTGCCTCTGCATGAATTCAAACCAGTGGGAAAAACAATCAGCATAATATACGTCATTCGCAAACTCGAAAAACAACTTTCGAAAGAGTAAGAAAGATACCCACCCTATCCATGGGGTCTACGGAATTTCCGTTCAAAAGCTTGTGATTTTCCTCTTTGTTCCAGCTATCCTTGTCTTTGCTGCTCACAGGTAGCATGGATGATGCACCAGCACTGGACCGGTCAGGAATTTCTGCAACAACCATGAACAACCCAAGGACTTTAGCATGTGAAGTGAAAAGTAAAAACACCACAATGGAATTCAGAATTCTTGAAGCAGACAAAATGTCATATATCAGCACTTACCAGGAAGATTCTTATCAACAAAGAAAACCACCAAATTGACTGTATACCTGAAAAATATGAATTTGATTCTAATTACATTAGTGACATTTTCTCATAATACAGATGTTTGAAACCATAACAAAGGCAGACCTATCATTCATACCATGCTACGATGACATCCACTGTATAATGTTTGCGAGAAGCAATGATCAATAAGCTCTGCGCCACAGCAAGTAGCCAACCTAATTGCTTAATCAACCTAAAGTAAGCCACAAATATGGTTTGTCAAGATTCCAGCAAGATAAGTATGATTAAATCATAATAAAGTCGAGCTTTAATCAACCACACAATAATAGAGTGATGTTATTATAGTAGGTTTTGAGAAAACCCAAAAAACAAGGCTACCATCTAAAATGCTCAAGTGCACACATAGACTTTCGTTTTTTCATCTACTACCTCATTGAAAAATAGATCCAATTTTTGTAAGAGCTTTTCAAGTCAAATGATGCAAACATAAAGGACAGGAGAATTAAATTTCCAACTTCTCTCCTTTTAAAAACTCAACTGACCTGACTGCTTAAGTGCGGCCCCTTAACTGAAATTAAATTTAAACTTAGTTGTACAAAAAACAACGTAGCTCAACTTAACCAAGCCATATAGTTCTTTTTTAAAAAAAAAATGAATTATATAAAATCCACGGCCTTCAACGTTTCCTTTCATAAGATCAATAGTGGTCATGCAAGGTTTACAGGAGTTCAACTAATAACAACAAAAGGAGCATTGGTGTATATGATAATATGAATACTCAAGTTAGTAAAGTCTACCTCTTAGTGCCATATTTTTGATATGTCCTAATGAACACAAGTGTAAAAATCATATGCGATGAAAAAATCAGGTCACCACACCCATAGAGAACCCCTCGAGGAACTGCACATTGGACATCAAAATTGAGCATGGTGTGCAAAACACAATAATACAGAATGTCAGATAAAATAAACTCACAGATAGCAACTCACAGTTAATTAAAAGGACCTCAAGTGCACTATGTGGAGGCGGGAGAGTAGCAAGTTTTGAGCCCTGTGTTCAAAGTCATAACTCATTTAAGCATATAGAGTATATCTACTATGAGCAATAAAAACAATATAGTTATGTAAAGATACATATTAATGTGAAAGCAAACAAGAAAATATTACCTCTCGACAGTGGTAGTTTGGACCAGGAAGTTGTGTGGAATAGAATGTGATGATCCTAAGAAACTGTGAAGCCTGAACAAATTATAACATTATTGTCATCACATAACACAAAACCCACAAATCTCTGTCATCACAAAATTAAATGTCAAAATGGATGCTGGTGTTTTTTTCAATATCATGAACTTATACAATAAGAAATTACAGCAATAATTTATAGTGATGAATCCAAAAAAATCATTAAAAAAAAACCTAAATTAAACATCCCCATCCCCACAAAACATTCCCCTTTACCAATTATATAGAACAATGCTCGACTTCCACCAAAACATCAAAGCAAAAAAATGCACAATGCCTATTCAATAAGAATAGTTAAGAACTTACAACTAGAAAAGCAAGCACCCTGCACCAAACCAAGACTGTGTAGATCTTTTTACTTTTCAGGATAAATGGATGAAAAGTCCACTGCAAAAGAATTTATTACATCATCAGAATGACATTTAAGCATACAATAATACAGCTCAGACATAGAAAACATGCACCACTTAATACTATTTACTGTTATGAGCAAGCAAAGAAAAGACAATGATAACAAGGAAGAACACTTCCTAGCACAAATATATGATTTTTTTAAAAACATAATAATAATTCAAGGAGATTATAAACCTAATTCTATTGTTCATCTATAAAGAAGTCTTTTTCAACATAATGAACACTAATTATAATAATAAGTCACACTCAGAAACAAGGATAAGTTGACAGGCATAACCAACTTGATTAGTTAAATGCTACATGATATAACAAGACAAGTTGTGCAAGTATAGCTTAATAAGCAAGAATGACAGAATGCTGCTGCTCCTAACGCCACTAGTGACTTTAAAACAACTATATTCTTAGGTGTGTTTGATTAAAGTATAATTCTTCCAGTGGCTGACAAAATTCAATGTCTCAGTGATGTACAAAACAGATAACATTGCAAAACTACATCTGTGACTGGAATCATACAGTTGTTCTACAAATAAGATGATTAACAGAGAAAGACGAAACCAGAGTGTTGCGTAAACAGAACCTTACCAAGACAAATGATAAAAAGATGGAGGTAAAAACAGTCTCACTAATGTAAGCTTTATCTCGTCCAAGCTCCTACAATCATAAACTTATATTGCTGAGAATATCAACGATTATAGATAGAAAGGCTAATCAAATAATTCAAATATTGGACATACAGGAAGAAGGAAAAATCCCGCGTCTTGAAGTACTGGACCAGGCCTATGTATATAATGAACGCCTCGTGCGGCCAAACCATGGATATACTGTCAAAAAAGAGCCATTCTACTCATTAGTTTTAAGTCATAAAACCTCATATTAACAAAAAGCTTCCAGTTTCCAAGCAGCCATACAAAGGCCCCGCATTTAAGAAGCCACCACAACAACACACCGAGGTAAAAGCAATCCATGCTTCATTAAAAACATAATCAATGACGAACCAATCAAATTTACCAGCTATGCAGGTAAATCAGTAGCCATTCATTATGACCTTCCAATTGTTACAATCAGTACAATGCATGCATAAGTTGCTATTTTTAATTTAAGTGAGCTCATGATATTAATTATTTTCTATAATAATACATAAATTTCAAACAAGTATTTATTAATTTTACTGTATTTATTTTTATCTTGATGAAAATTCAGCTGTAAAAAGCTGTCTCCTCCAAAATCATGCTACATTGTATTACACATTGCTACAGATTAAATCCGATTGTCATAACTTCCAGCTTAATGCATTGAAAACAAAGTATTCAAACTTCAACAAACATCAATCAGAGAATAAAAAAACAGTTACATATAATGCCAACAATTAGCAGATACTTGGAACGCAAAAACTGAATCATATTCTTACCTGAAACACTAATCCTCCTAAAATGCACTTCCAATATTCCGCAAGAAGATTGATTTCCGTGGATAGTTCTGCACAAAATCTCTTCCATAGCTTCATAATACCAACAAAAACTAGTCAAAAAATCAATCAAATTCGTAAAATAAAACGAGGAGAGGATGAGGGGAGAGAGAAAGACACCTTTGAAGCTTCGCGACGGATGTAAAGCGACATTTTTGAAGCAAGAGACAACCAAAGGCCATATCAAAAGGTCAACATCCTTTTCACACAATCTAAGTATCTAACTTCCAACTATGAGAAGTTTTCGGTTTTCTTCTTCTTACAAAACTCCAAAATGCTCGAAGAATCTCGCAATACTTAAGAAAAGCGTCGAAAATCGAACTCGCCGCAAAATCAAACGATGAAGGCGATGAAAGCAGTGGAAAAGCCCTAAATTACGCTGAGTGAAATGAATCGAAATTCCTTAAAAAAAAAAAAAGTCGATAATGATGATCGTGACTCAATAATTGAAGAAAAAGATGAAGATGATGATGAATATGAGTACGTATGTAGTAGGATGTTATACTCTCTCTCTCTCTGATACACGTTCGTGTTCCTTAAATCTCTCACTCAGACGCAGTTATAATTTTAATATTCAAATGAGTGTTGTTTGGAAAAGTATGATTCACCTTTGGCTGCTTGAACGCGAGATGAACGCGGAGAGACAGTTGAAAGGGAAGGAGGAGACTTGGCTGGCTGTTTTTTTTAAAAAAAAATGGGAAGAGAGCAAAGGAAGCTTTTAATGACTTTCGAATATAAAGTGTTGAGGTCAATATGGGGTAGAGTGGGAGACTCAATTTATTTAAACAACGAAAAGGTTGTGGTCGTGGTCTACCAAATCCAAATTTGAATTCAGGGGTCCATTTTGAGGTCACTCTCGTAGTCACTAGTTGAAAAGCTAGTATGTAGTGGTGGGAGTAACGGGCAGCGAATTAAACTGAATTTGTCAATATGAGTGTTCGACAAACAGTAACGATTATATTTACAGCAGAAGAAAAATTAATTATCAGGTAACTTTTTTTCCTAGCTTAAACGCTAAAAGCTAAAACGTTACTCCTACTAGCATTTGAAAAAAGTAGCGTTTAACGCTAAACGCTACTCAAAATGCTACCTTGCCGAATAGTTATAAAATTAACCAAGTAGCTTTTTAATCTAGTCAGAACGCTAAAACTACCTTAAAAAGTTACACTGAACACGCCCATTTTGTGTACTTCATAACTTTTTTTTAATTGATGAGATTTTGTGAAGAAAAATCATTATTAATTGGTCATACGAAAAATAATTTTGATAGAGCTTAACGAGTGAGCCAATCATGAGCAAGACATAACTCTCCTCGACTTGATTGTTACACAGGCTTACTGTTCGACTTGAATCGATAATTTGCAAAGACGAGTTGAGATGTGGTAAGCGTAATCAACCGAGTCGAGCTAAGATGAGGTCAACTTGATTTGTAAATCAATTAAGTCAATCACAAACTACTCGCGAGTTGCTCAATCCGATAAGCACGCCTAATTACCTAATGCCCAATCCAATAGGGAATGAATTTTTTTATATTTTAAATATGTAGAATTAATTAAAAAAAATTATCAAGATGAGTTAAGACGTACTTAACTTGACTGGTAAATTTTTCGAGTTGAGTTAAATTGTGTTGAGTTTTGACCAAATCGATCACGAGTTGTTCGTGAGCCGCTCAACTCGATAACCACCCTTAGTGATATAACTATACATTGATAAATATTAATAAAAGTCAATTAACATTGTATTTTCACTGGGACGAATAAAGCGAAACCTCATAATGTGAGCCTCCTTCGCCTCAAGATTGGAGAGGGCAGTAGCTGAAGACGAAGCTTCTCCTTCGCCTTGCGAAGCTCTTCAGCGTATTTGGCCTTCATTTCCTCCTCAAGCTTCACTTGGCGGGATTACATCTCCGCCTTTACCTTCGCATTCACTGCTGCATCGAACCGAGCCTTCTCCTCCGAAGCAGACTTGGCTTTCTCCTTTTTGTGAGTGTGAAGCTCATCCTTCGCCTTCTTATAAACTCGAAGGGCTTGGGAATAGCTTCGCTGAGTCTCAGCAAGCTCGTTTGACAACCTCCAATTGGCTTTGGAGTTGTCTAAGTCAATGGCAGTGGTCTGTTGGGCGATGTAGTCACTCGCCTCTTGATACAACAGCTCCTTATATTTTGCCTCCCTTCGGTAGTGACGGATTGCCTTCGCAAGTCCATCAACCCTCACTATGGCCTGCGAAGTTAACCCAAGATTAAGGAAATCAAATAAGAAAGAAAGAAAAATTTGGCTAAGTGTTGAAAGTATTTTTACCTCAGCCAAGCAGCTCTTGATGGCTCCAGCAGAACCTTCGTCCAAGCCTCGCAAAGTTTCCAAGTACTCCGAAGGAGCACACTTCACCATTTCCTTAAGCATCTTTCTTTTGTTGGGAGCTGGGACGTTCATCCTCCTCCTCGATCCAAGTCTCATCCATTGCTTGGTCATTGGCAAAGTCTTCAGCCACCGTAGGATGCTTCTTGGCGAAGTGCTGCCTCAAGCCTTGGAGAATGTCCTTGTCATGCTTCGCTATAGCAGCACGAGGAGCCCTTGGAAATGGCGGAGAGACTAAGGGGGGAACGACGTTCTCATCGTCGATATTGAACTTCGAAAAGTTTATATCTTCGATGCTATCCACATAGTCGTGGTGTGGAAAGAAGGACTGCTGGAACTCGGTATTTTAACAACTAGCAGCTTCGTCGTCATCGCCTTCAATGTCCACGAACTCTGCATAGTCATTATTAGGAAGAAGGTCAGGGTTCTGCTCGACAGTTTCGGTGTCATCGCCAAAATTTAAAGGATATCTGGTGGAACGAAGGGGAGTATCATGGGAACTCTTAGACCTTCGCTCATAGGTGTTCGCATAATTTWAATGCTCACCAGGATCATTGTCGGCATAGGGCACCTCCCGAAGGGGAGAAACAGACAGCGATTTTCGGTGCTTGGAGGAAGTATCGGTTTCTTGCGAAGATGCCTTCCTCTTCGCACCAGCTTGCGATCCGCTGGTTTTCGAGATAGGGGTTGCCGAAGCCCTCCTCACATCTCCAGGATCGTAAGAGTTGATCCTCACCACCTCCGGCGAAGCCTCCTTGGTGGAAGCCTCCTTAGTGGTCTTTTTTCTTCGACCGTCTCTTTGCTTGATCTTCAAAATTACAGTCGAAGGCTTGGGAAGATCCTAAAACAACAAGAAAATTTCACAAGTGTTAGAACTATACGAAAGGAAGTTCCACTACTCCTTCGCCAGATGGTCAAAGGAAGTTGCAAAGGTACACTTCAGTGTACATTACACATTTCCTTCGCACAATGGCCAAGGATGTCCATGCAGAAGATTGTGAAGAGAAAACCCTGCAAGCACTGTTGTGCACGTTCGCAAGTTCCCCCTAAAATAGCATGAGGAAGTTACGAACGTAAACTTCAGTGTACACTACACTTTTCCTTCGCCAAACGGCCAAGGAGGTTCATGCAGAAGATTACGAAGGAAAATCCTAGCAAGCACTGAGGTGCACGTTCGCAAGTTCCCCCAACAACATGAGGGAGTTGCGAACGTACACTTCAGTGTATACTGCATTTTTCATTCGCTTAATATAACAAGGAAGTGAGAACGAGCACCATGGTAAACACTATGGTGAACTTTCGCAACAACCCTGGAGATTGCGAATCCGAAGATAATGTTGATCGGACAACCTTGCGAACGAATTTTGACATAAACACTGGAGTGCACGTTCGCAACTCCCTCCTCAAAGAAATTTTTGAAGGGGAAAGCTGCGAAACAAAACTAGTGGGAGCACTGAAGTGCACGTTCGCAAGTTCCCCTATCAGATGAAAAATAAGAGGAAAATACAAGGGAAGGAATTGCGAAGAAAAAACAGTGGAGACACTGTGGTGTACGTTCGCAACTCCTCCCTGAATCTCAAAGGAAAAATAGTACAAGTAACTTACAACACGGTCTTTGTTCTTCTCTTTTAAGGTGTGATACCTTGCCTCCGCAGCAAGAGCATCGTAATCCTTGGACGCCATTTTGCCTTTTGGAGATCAGGCAGGCGATCGTATGCAGCAGCTGCGATGAGAGAACACACACAGAGTTAGTTAAGCGAAGACAAGGGACTTCGAACTAAAGAAAATGCGAAGCTACCTCTCTCATCCATAGTGCCATCGATTAAGGAGAAAGCCATTAAGAAGTCTTTCTCGACGAAAAACTCATAGAAAGGGAGCCAGTACTTGGGAATGAAGTCCTTAGTTGCTCCATCACTAAGAGCTACAGCCTTCGAGGTGAAGTATTTCAGTTGCTTCTCCTCGTTGCCAGAAAGGGTTCCCAATTCATGAGACTTAACCGAATTGGGAGTCCTGGTCCAAGCAGAGAGTATCTTGCTAACACCTACCCTCTTCAGCGGAGCGAATGTAGAAGAAGTCTGTTTTCCGGACATTGAATTTGTTGGGTTTGTCGAAGGCAGTCATGTAACCTTCGCGATTTGCCAATTGGTACCAACCATAAAGGCATTTATTGTTTTTGCTCAAGGTGTGCATTCGCATAAAAATGCGAACTGAAGGGGAGTACCCTCTCGCCTTACAAGTGGCGAAGTACCCCAAAATGTGAACCCAGGAGTTGGGGGTCAGCTGTGAAAGGCCTATCCCATAAGCAGCAAGTAGGTGATAAAAGAATTTCCTGACAGGTACCCTAAGTCCAAGGTCCACCACATCTTTATATATGGCGAATGTACCTTCAGGAGCATCGACGATGTGATCCCACTTCTTGGGGATTATTAGTTCTAGGCCAGACCCTCGTGTTCCAATCATTGTACTGTATTCCGCCTTATTCGCGGATAGTTCCTCGATCCACCCCTCGCGAACCTTAAAGGATTCGGGAGTGGGATACTGACAAGTTTTGGTCGCCACTGGAGGTTTGGGCGGAAGGTCTACTAGAACGTCCTCTATAGAAACATCTAAGTCAAATGTTTCGGGGATTATGTCGTCAGGGTCATCATCTATATGCGAAGAGGAGGGCCCTTCGTGTCTACTACTACCTGGTACCCAAGCCGTCTGTTTCACCCTTGGCATTCTAAAATCCTACACAGGGAGAGAAGTTTGGGTTGGGCATTTATTGATCATGGGTTCGCAAGGATAAAATTGGGGAATCGAAGAACCCTGGGTCTCAACAGATCCTGGAGATGTTGGTCTGGGCTCTTCGAAGCCCCTAACATCCGACTTATTTGGGCTTGACGAAGAAGACGAAGCCATTGTTTATTACTTTGTAAAAAAGAATGAGAAAAATAAAAAATTCAAAGGAAAACTATACCTTACACTGACGAACCGAAGAGGTTTTGTCGAAGAAGATTGTCGAAGAATGTCTGCGAAGATATATCGGTGAAGCTAACCACCACCAACTTCACTTCCACTCGAAGAAGAGAGATAATCTGAAAGGGATTTCTAGAGAGAGAAGAGAGAAATTTGGGAAATAAATGAATTCACCAACCATTTTTCTCTCCTCCTTACCCCCTATTTATAGGAAAAAAAATAAGGGTTGGGCCTCAATTTTGAATTTGCAAGCCCATTGAATTGGGCGGGAAAACTAAAAGAGGAAAAAGAAAAAGAAAAAGAAGAATAAGGGTCTGTTGGGCCTAAGGGTCTGGCCCAAAGGAAGAAATCAGGGCTAAATGAATCGACCCATTGGCAAATCCCCATGATTCCCACTTTCCAAAAAATTGGGCTCGAGTATCAATGGGAAATAGGCCTGATTCCCATGATTCCCTCATTGAAAGAGTAAGGTATGAAAATCGAGGAAAGCTTCCCATATTTCGGTCTTGACATCGAAATTGCTATCAAACCCTCCCAATCCAAGCGTATAGGAAGTGTTTGAGGGGCAAATGATGTGGCACACTAAGCCACGTGTCAATTTTAGAATGGTTACAAGAATCCAATGTGGCACGAGGTTCCATGCCACGTGTCAAGAGTTAAGTGGCTCTTGATCTGTATACTTTCAACCGGAAACCGGATGTATTCCGTAAATCAAACCGCTTAAGCAAGCAAAGTAGACGAATTAACGCTTAGGATGGTGACAAGTGTCACACATCCAAGCCCTCAAGGTACAAGGCAAAAGCCTATAAATACCCCTTGAGAGGCCTCATATTTCACACAATTTTTTCATACATTGGAGAGCATTTATTTCATACTTAAGCAAGTATAGAAGTTTCTCTCTCTAACATCTCTCTACCTTCAATTGCATTTATTACTTTCCTCCTTCCTTTACTTACTTAGACATCGGAGGGGAGATAATCCGAAAAGGATTATTCTCCTTCTTGCAGGTGCTAAGGAGCCTCGAGGAACTTGAAGTGCCAAGCCATTGTCGAGTTCCAATCCAAGGTCAGCTCCCTCGAAGTAGCATTGATGGGAAGCCTCCATCCTTCTCTCAATCCTGCAGCAGAGGAAATCTTGTAGCTTGCCAAGCGAAGACTTGCTACAACATCTCCAATACATGATATGTACTCCATTAATCAAAGATATTACATGTTGATTTTGAATACCAAATTTGATACACATTACTTTTACAAATTTAATACTAATACCAAAAAAAAATTCATAGTACACACTTAGTAATGCAGTATTGTTAGGTCAACAAAAAAAAGGTATTAGTGTCCCTTCTCTTTTTCTCTCCTCTTTTCTCAGCTTCTTCTAGGGTTCATAAGTTTAGGTCGGAAATAGCCAAATTTCTATAATAGTTGTTATGGAAATTAAGTTTCCGACCCAATCTTTTATTTAATTTATGTTTTATGTTGTTAAGTTCAATAATTGGTTCCCTATGGTGGGATTCATAGTTAGTGCCTTTTTGTGGGATTTAGGATTTGTACCCCTATAGTGCGTGGGTTTTGTTGTAATTCAGTTTGTCAATTTTAATCACGTACAAATTAGTTCCTTAGTGAAATTTGATGCGGGTTCACAAAAGAGGATAATTGTTCAAGCACACTTAGATAAATCAAATGAGTTTTATCTTCAAGGCTACAACAGATCGATAAACCCCCTCGTTCTGAAGGTTTTAGAACACAACAATGTTGAAGAGACCACAAAGAAAGTTTGATTTGCAACGATCATAGCGCAGAAGAGAATGTTTTTATTTTTTTTATGTGTTTGTTTGTATTCAATTCTGATGTCGTATGATTTTTTATCAATGAATTATTTTTACTTAAAAAAAGTAATGCAATATTGTTTGCGCTTTTTAGGTACTGTAACTTATTTGGAAATGTAAGGCCTCGTTTAGTTACATGTAGGAAATATGATTTCCTAGGAATTTTTCTTATGTGTTTGTTTGTATTCAATTCTGATGTTGTATGACTTTTTAACATTAATAAATTATTTTTACTTAAAAAAAAGTAACGCAATATTGTTCGCGGTTGTTATGTAACTTAATTGGAAATATAAGTGATGTTTTGAGGATTCTAAAATGCAAATTTGGAACATCATAGAAAAATGTCTCAAAATGACAAAGATAAGCATAGAAAGTTAAAACATTACTTAAAAACTTGAAGAATAGTTGTTAGTTGTTACTTACTGCACCACATGTTGAACAACAAGGGCATATACTTTCCAAACAAACAAGCCTTAACTTTACTGCCAATCAGAAGATCGCACACACCAGAATTCTCTACAACAAAACACTCGAAAAGAAAAAAAATAAAAAAAACCCACCTTAATTTCATCAAATCATCGTTAAAAACCCCATTTTTTAGAGATCATCATCGTCGTCCCACTCATTCCCCATTTCAAGTGAAGCTCACAAAACCAAATCAAATCAAGATCATTTAAATTTAAATATAAAAAAATGGGGTCTAATTCAATTGTAGAAGAAAATGCAGAGAATAAACTGAAATTTATAGCGAAATGCGTGGCAGCAGGGGTTACATTAGGGGTGTCAATTTGGGGGATTCGTGCATTTTCAATTTCAGAAACCCTAGAATTTTGGGTTAGAAAGAAGAAGAAGAACAAGCCAATTCGAGTTTACATGGATGGCTGTTTTGATATGATGCATTATGGGCATTGTAATGCGCTAAGACAAGCTCGTGCACTTGGTGATCAGTTAGTTGTTGGTGTTGTTAGTGATGCTGAGATTACTGCTAATAAAGGACCTCCTGTCACTCCTCTCCATGAAAGGTGGTTACTTTGATATGGTTTTTTTGGCTTGATTTGATGTTTGTTTTGTTGTGTTTTTGTTGATGATTTTGTGCTTTGTGGAAGTTTGGGAAATGGGGTTTTGGTGAAAAGATTGATTTGTTGATTTTTTTTGGGTTGTTGCTGTAATGCTGTTGTAGTTAGCTAATGTTGTGAGACATTTGAGACTGAAGGGTGTTTCTTTTGTTTGACTTTGGATGGGTTTTGGTTCGTATTATTCAATTATGATGAAGTTTGGGAAATGGGGTTTTATAAAGTTGTCCTTGTGAAATTTGAATGATTATGGTTATGGCAAAGATGAGCATGTAATTCTAGCTTGTTTGATTGAATCTACTTCCAAATGGCAATGGAATTGTGTAGTTGAGCTAGTTGATATTACCTTTTTCTTTATGCCGGAGGAGCACTTGGAGCTCATTGATTAGTTCATTTTAGCAATGAGATTATTGAGGTTTTGGCTGTGATGTTCTTGGAGTGATTTCAGGATTTCGGCAATCACATTTAGACAAGTATGTTCTTGTTTTGTACGGGAAAAAAACTTCTATCGGAGTTGTAAGGTCTTCTAATTTTCCTTATAATGATCTTATCAAAAATTTTACTTAGAAGGAACTCAATATTTGAAGAATAAATGTAGATGCTATGAAAGTTCATTTACTTAGTTATCTTATTGGAAGGATTTTAAAGGCATTGACTTTAGATTGATGAAGAACCTATGTTTCCTTTTTGAGCTTGCACTATTTGTCCATAGTTGGGGACATTTTACTTTGCTACATGTTTAACTTGGTAAGTAAGGAAAATATTGTTAACTGATGCTGATGCATCAGTTATTCCATTAGTGTGGTTTAAATTAAAATAACTGTTTAAATTGAATTTGATGACAGGATGATTATGGTCCAAGCTGTAAAATGGGTGGATGAGGTCATCCCGGATGCACCTTATGCAATTACTGAAGATTTTATGAAGAAGTTGTTTGATGAATATAATATTGACTACATTATACACGGGGATGACCCCTGCCTTCTTCCAGATGGAAGTGATGCTTATGCTCTAGCTAAAAGAGCTGGTCGATTTAAGCAGATTAAACGTACAGAAGGAGTATCTAGCACTGACATTGTTGGTAATAACAATTAAAAATTGAATTTGTTATCTCATTTTGCATTTTGTGATGTAACATGAAATTTCTTTGTTGCTTTGGTAATAATTATTTCCAACTGGGGCTGTACCTATGTGTAGGACGTATGCTTCTTTGTGTCAGAGAAAGGTCCCCTAGTGGAAACCCAAATCATTCTTCCCTCCAGAGACAATTCAGCCATGGTCATAGCCAAAAGTTTGATGATGATGCTTCAGGTGGTGGGACTCGTATCTCGCACTTTCTTCCAACATCTCGCAGAATCGTTCAATTTTCCAATGGAAAGGTGCATACAGTTTTCTATGACTTACACGATTTTGACTTTTTTTGGAATGTGATTAATTCTTAGATATGATTAGGGCTGTTAACGAGCCGAGCCGAGACCGAGCCTTGCTAGGCTCGGCTCGAGCTCGTTAGACTTATATGAAGGCTCGGCTCGAGGCTCGAGCTCGTCGAGCCTCAAAGTTTGAGCTCGAGCTCGAGCTCGTTAGCTCGACATTGGAGCTCGGCTCGAGCTCGAGCTCACTTAAAGGCTCGTATAAGGGCTCGGGCTCATTTAAAGGATCGTTTAAGGGCTCAAGCTCATTTAAAGGCTCGTTTAAGGGCTCGAGCTCATTTAAGCTTATTTAACTTGTTTTTTTTATGGTTTGAAATTCTAAATCTTCAAAGTTCAAACTTTCAAATATCAACTACTAACATCCAACAAAATATTCTACAAAATCCAAAAACAAATCAAACTTAAATCCAAATTAAAAAGTCTCCAAATAACAAAATTTAAAGTTTTCAAACCAAATAAGAGTCACACACTAGTAATCTCATTCATATTACAAGAAGGCAATAATAWGRAACAAATATGATCGTGCTTCCTCCAACCTATCTTTTAAGTTTAAAACTTTCAATAATACATATATAGTACATATTTTACTATTTTAAAATTTAAATATATCAAATAATTATATAATTTATAATAAATAAATAAATCGAGCCAGCTCGCGAGCTTTCGAGCCGAGCCTAGCATAGCTCGTGTATCGGCTCATTTATTTTCGAGCCGAACTCGAGCTCGAGCCGAGCCCCGACGAGCCGAGCTTTGACCGAGCTTTGACCGAGCCGAGCTCGAGCAGCTCGCGAGCCGGCTCAGCTCATTAACAGCCCTAGATATGATATATCTAGCATTGCATTTGTCTGACTTTTGCACTGTTGAGTGCTCATAATTCATTGAATTAGCCTATCTAGTTAGAGCTGGAAATAATAATTTTTTTTATTGCAGAATATCTTTCTGTTTTTTTCTTAAGACTGGTATAATCATTTTTAGGTGTAAAACTATACTTTATATTTACTGCTTGGCAATTAGGTAATATAAATATATGACTGTAATAATCTGTGTGGCCCGGAAGATGTTTCATCATGTTTTCAAGTTTATGTGGAAGGAATTCTGTTCTGTTTGAACATACTCAAACATGATGTTGTATACAAATTCCAAACAATGAGGTAACACCTTCTAATCTCACCAATCTCAGCACAACTAATTCCTGATGCACAAATGATAACCCGTCGTCAAGGCTACCAAGAATAAATATCCTATCTCGGTCTTACTAACTAGTAGTAGGGCAAGAAAGGATCGAACCCACGGGAAAGGTGTTACACACCGGGATTGTTCCCGAGCAACAAGCTAAGCCAAAACTGGGTCAATGGTGATGTCATGAACACTACTAACCTCAGGTGAATTACAATCAATTAACGGGACTAGGATTCGGGTTTCACCACACATAACACACATGTAACAGCCAAACGCAAGCAATGAGGCATTCTAACATGGATCAACCGACAAGGGGAGACTTTCAAAGATCCTAACCACTCTCTCAAGCTAGCAAGGAGAACCTCACTTGCAATCCAAGACCTATTCTCATGGCTTGGTTACAAGTTTGATTTAAGCACAAAAGTCACGAAAGCTAGTAACATACCTAGAATCCGGCCCCTATTCTCATGGTTCCTTCATCTAAGTAGCTAGGAGGAGTTACCTAAGAGTTCAACTCTCGTTCCTTCGTCTAAGGTCCCTAGAAAAACCACCATGGTAGCTAAGCATGGTAATTAGCAATTGCACCTCCTAAACCACACAAGTCATGGCCAAAACCAACAAAAACCTCAAGCAAGCAATGGAAATTACATGGTGAAATGAGGATTTCACCCAAACCCTAGAATAAACTACTCACAATTCATAATTAATTCCATAAACAACAATTTAGAGCTCATAATATGTAAATTAAAAGCTAAAATCAACAACAATCAACAATTTGAAGCTAATAATCAACTAACATTAACATAGCAAGTACTAGAAATTCCAACAAAGTAATTGAACAAGAAATTAGAGGAGAGAGAAAATTATAAGAAGCTTCAACCTTGCTAACAATGGTGGAATTCACTTGACAATGCTTTAAACTTGAGAATTAAAGTAGAAAATACAAGAAATTTGGGAGGAAATTGAAGAACTAAGCTAACCTAAGTGAGAGAAACTACTACTAAAACTAAGCTTGAAAATGAAAGAGTGAATGAGTGGTCTCTTACTGCCCAAAAAAATCAGCCAAAATAGACCAGAATTCGTGGCCCAAACAGTGCGCGCAGGCTCGGGTTCGGGTTGGCAGCTTGCCTGCCCGTCTTCAAAGTGGCATAACTTTCTCGTCTCTTATCGGAATTGATCTTGTGACCACTCGTTTCGAAGCTCTCGAGACGTACTTTCACCTCCAATTGGAATCACCTCAATCCGATCACTAGGTAAAAAGATATCATCATTTGAATCCACACCTAAGCGCGAAAGGCTTCCAAAAGTGCTCCAAAAAGAACCTAAAATATACAAAAACACAAAAACAACCCGTGAAGCATTAGTGTGACCAAAATAAGTCAAAAACATGCAAAACAACACTATTATGCTTCAAAAACACAGGAAAATAAGCACTAAAATACACCTAAAATATGTACAAATAACGACTCATCAACAAACAATAGTGTGAGGAGTGGAAAAGGAAAATCAGTACCCCATCACGATAGAACGAATATACTCCCTTCGTACCACGAAGATCCTGCCAGTTAGTGTTCATACGCTTCCCAATGCATGTTTTGTGTCACTTATATCTTTAGTTCCTTAGTTAAATAAAATTAGGATGATTGAATATTAATAATCTACGCATTAAGACGAATCAAACAAGACCGCACATGACTATATTTGTTCTTATACATTAATAGTTATTTACAAGATTCTCCTCACTTGCGAATAGTTTAAAATTCCCAATTGGCATGATCTTCATCCCAATTTGTGGAATGGGTATGAGAACATGACTTCCTGCTGCCTGTTTTGCAGTTTGTGTGTGTGTGTGTGTGTGCGCGCGCGTGCGCGCGTGCGGGTTGGAGGGGGGTGGGCTGTATT
Organism: Bassia scoparia; assembly: GCA_008642245.1. Classification (NCBI taxonomy): domain Eukaryota; kingdom Viridiplantae; phylum Streptophyta; class Magnoliopsida; order Caryophyllales; family Amaranthaceae; genus Bassia; species Bassia scoparia. The sequence goes on from SNQN01000104.1 coordinate 156,417, forward strand.
TGGGTTTGCAACTATGCATCTAGGAATATGGGTTTTTAACTTGGTGTGGTTACTCACTTTCTTTACACATTGCTAGAATTTTGGGTATTGATTCAGGAAGCATCTTAGGTCTCACTAGAACTGCTTTAGAAAAGCAAAAGCAATATCATTCTCTCCTTGCCCTTCCCATGTGAGATAAGAGTATAAGACTTTGGAGACTTTGAGAGAAATTATGAAGTCTTGTTGATATTAATAATATTGCCATCCTAGCTTCCAAGTATGTAACTGAGGATCAGAATAGAAGAGTGATACTGAGGGAAAACTTGCAATTAGAGCAGCATCATGACCAATTATTTGGGAATACAATGAACACGATGATTTGCTCCCTGGGTTACAATTGATTTGCCAATTTTTTGAGAGAAGGTGAAGTCCAAGGTTTCCATATGATAAAAGAATCAATTTTTGACTGTTACCATATCTTTTTAGAACGCAAAAGAACCATGACCCCTCCTTTGGGAAAACAAAGACAGGATTTCCTGGGGTGAAGAGTATATTAGGTGACAATTAGATAGAGAAACACAGAAGAATTTGTGATTTCGATTCTGGTATTTTTTTGATATCTTCTATGTAATGGGGTCTGTGAGCTAGTTATATGATGAATTTCTTTGTTGTTTTTCTCTTGTTGTACCTGACATAAGACAGTGACTTGAGTTCCTTAGTCTTAGAGGTTAAAGCGTAGCAGAATAGAGGGAAAACAGCAAAGAAATGAATCGTATGAGCCTGAGGGTAGGGTTGCTGTTGTATTCTTACTCTTAATCTGCGAACAACTGAAATAAAGATATATTGTGGTGAACTTGTTATTACGGCAAATCAGCTTATTCATCCCAATTTGAGATGTATATTGTGGTGTAATCGAAGTAGTATTACCAGCATAATAATGCATCTATATTGTGGAGTAGAAATGCGTAATCAAAATCATTGTAAAATAATGTCTTGATTTTTTTTTTTGGATTTCAGTTTTCTAGTCTATTCTTCATCTCATACAGTCACACAAGTTAAACCTTCTGGTCTATTTCTCTTAAACTTGCCAAGAACTTGTCAAAATTTCGGGCCAGTCCAGTTCAACCAGTCCATAGAACTTTGGGATTCCGGTCCAACTCGTCCCTTGGACCAGTGCACATGTCCAATTAACATGGTAGTTTACTGTCTTGTATATTTTGAAGCATCAATTAATTGGCAAGGTTTTGCACATGATTAATGACTGGTATTATTTAGCTACACAATGGCATTAAAAATGAAGTTTATTTATGAAAAGTGATCACAGAAGTATAGAGAAGAGATCATGAGAAAGAGATCTGATACAGTTTTAGCATGAGCAATATATTGGTTGAAGGTTTTGGGAGATTGAGGATTTCATTTGGAGATGGGAGAATAACAGCCATAATTTTGGATGAGGCTTTGTTGGCATAATCCTTCAGATTTTGATTGTTAGTGGCAGATTCCTATTGACATAATAATATGCAGTCCCTTCTGCTCGATGATCTACCTGTAATAATTTGCAGTGCTTCTGTTATAGAGTTATATGTTTTAGCTGGATAGTGGATAGAGGTTCAATGGGTTAATTGAGCCTCCAAGATAAAAATGAGTATATATAACTCTACTCTTACCTTGTAGGCTTATAAATTATCTCAATTGTGCCATCAAGTTRAGATAAATCAAACTTATCAAAGTAGGTTCTGTTKTGGGCTTCTGGCTAATAAGTTAAGTTCTGTTTAGGGCTAATTGGTTTGGATTTATTTATTTTTGGATAAATACACTTTTCTATAGCACAATACAGCAAGTTACAGCCTAAGTGTTMTCCTAAACTATAACCCTTCTAGGAAGGCTCATAGTTAAGAGGAACAACACAAAACACTAATTACAAACAAGTCAGTCTCTCCCACCAACTAGAATAAGCTCTGCACATTCGAGGTTTAAGATTATTAATCCGAGCACAAACTACATGTTTAACCTACCCACCAGATCGAAGCATCAATACTACCCACTTTTGCATTCCAAAAGCTGTCATACCGAACTTGCCAAATAACATAAATCACAGCAGCAATACAAGGGTACATAAGCTGTTTCTGACTATCTTGTGAATTGATCCATTGTAGCATGCCAAAGAAGCTTCCATCTCTACTACGTATTCCAATCCACTTACAAGGCACGAATCCCTTTAATCACAGAAGCACTAAAGTGACAATTAAAGAACAAGTAGTCTTGATCTTAACACCATCCATACAAATGAAGCAACAATCCTCATTACAAACACCCATGTGCACAAGCCTTGTTCTCGTTTGGAGTTGATTCCAAGCAGTCAACCAACAAATGAAGCGATGTTTAGGAATACTAAGCCTACGTCAAACAGCAGCATACCAAGTCACGTTATGAGTATCACCAGAGCTTAAGAGCTGATGAATAGCCTTAATTGACTGCTTAGGTAAATTACAATAGGTAGCCTCATCATATAGGAAATGTTTGGATAACAAATTGGAAGGGAAAGAGAGGGGAGGGAAATAGGAGGAAGGAGAAGGAATGGAAAGTGGAGGAAATGATGAACTCAATTTTCCCTCCAAATCCCTCTAGTTTTGAAGGGATTGTCCTTATTAAAGGAGGAGGGAAAATGGATCCCTCCCTCTCCCTCCCCGTCCCTCCCCCAACATGTTATCCAAACAAGGGTGCTTGTCTCCCTCCCTTTCCCTTCCCTTCTTTTCCTTCCATTTTATGCTATCCAAACATAGTGATAAAGCCTTCAAGCTCTCCTTAACTGAGCATAGCCTTTTCCAGTACCATTTACTATCAACCCGAGGTTGGTAGTGCCACCAGTTTTGGTCCTTGATTTAAATTGCATTAACCCACATGAAGTCATGCTTGCTAGCAATTGCCCTCTCATACTTTCCCAAGGTGGCAATAATTTGTTTGGATTAATTCAATGTAGACTTTTTTCAGATTGAATAAAATTGGCCAATAAGTTAAATGTTTTCAATTTGGGGCTCAGAAGTATAGATAAGTTTATCCAAGTAATTAACATAACTTCAACAATTTTCAGATGAAAAATATTTAGCCTTAAAGCATGAAGAGAAATTATATAAGTTATGGAGGAGGTTATACAGAAGAAGCATACTATACCCGGCGTTTGGTATTAAGTCACTGGGCACCCTTATGTTTATGCATGAAAAATGTTTAGACTTCTGAGTTTACATGTGGGAGTCAGAAACAGCCTTTTGGGGTACTTGTAAACTAGCTATTTCTTTTTTGTTAACATTTGATCACGAGTTCAACTAGAAGCCTGAATTGAAGTAAATATGTTTTTTTTTTTTTTTAATTTCATGCATTAATTATGTGGTTCTTATCTCACAATGGAGTGCATCTCTTCCATTTACAGGGTCCCAAACCAGATTCTCGCATCGTATATATTGATGGCGCTTTTGATCTTTTCCATGCAGGGCATGTGGAGGTAAGCTGTGGGTTCTCTTCCTTGTGATTTCTTGTTAGCCTTCTTTTCACCTTACTCCCTCTTGCTGCCGACTCTCCTTCCCTGCCCCCGTTAGATTAAGACACTAATTTCTAAGTAATGCATACATGCAATGAACATTTGTCAGCATCATATAACTACTGCACCATATATTGGCAAAGACATATATCATGATTTTCAATATTTTGTCCTTTGCTTCTACTTGTTATCATAACGAATGAAGTCACACACTCTCACACTCTGTCTGCTCATATTACATGTCATTCACACAATGCAGAAGGGCATGCAGTGCAACTTTGACTTTCTACCCCAAATTTCAAGAATAAAATAGCTTTTTTTTTTTGCTGTTTAATTTTCAGTTTTGCACTGTCAAGAGTCTGTCCTAATCAAGTTTAGTGAGTGAGATTTGTTTTTTAATTTTTTCAACAAAAAACAAAATGATTTTTTTAGTGGCTTGAGTTCTGACTTCTGAGTATGAACATTTCTTTACGTTTATATACTTTGTATAGTTGATTTCTGAAATCTTTTAAAATTTCTGTCCCATCATGCTTGAAGTTGTGGATAACATTAAGAAGTACTCCCTCTTTTACATATCATTTCTAATTTTTCACGCACAAGGCCTTTGTTTAAAATTCTGACATGGTTTTGCTTTATTTCATGTTTGTTGATTTGATTTTCTATTGCACCCTCCCTCAATCCACTTGTTGGACCCAATTATTTTCGCAGGCTCTAACAATGACACTTTCTCTTCTCTTTGAAAACCCAAAAATGACCTATATTTACATTCTCTCTCCTCATCTCCTTGGGTTTTCTAGATTACTATGATATGTATGGTCGTTAGAATACAAAGTGAGTATTGTGAATTACTTTTATAAATTATACACATCACCATCACCATCACCATCACTATCACCACTTTTTTTGTGATATTTCAGAGCATTTCTTAAATTGAACTCTCTTTGCTTAGCTAAGGAATATTTTCAATTTGGTAAATTTGAACTTTAAACTTTTTTTTTTTTTTTTTTTTTTTTTTGAAATAAGAACTTTAAACTATTGAATAAGCTATTTGTGTTGAATTTATCACACCCTAATTCCAGTTCACAGTGTTTAGCTTATTTATTAAATTTATTTGCCAACTTTAATAGCAATGATATTTGAATTGTAGATATTGCGGCTTGCTCGAGAACTAGGAGATTTTCTTCTTGTTGGAATTCATACTGACCAGACTGTCAGGTTATTGGTTATTCTCTTATATACCCTCTTTAATATTGATTTTACTGTTGATTATCGCCTTTGTAGACAAATGATATGTCATAAATTTTAGATCTTCTCTTTAGTTGCCCCACATAACTATTCCCTTTCCCCTCTTCGTATGTCATATGATTTTGTTTTCATTTGTAAGCAATATATGTTGTACTCTAGGCTTCCTTGTCGCTACGATTGAAATGGTTGAAAATCATGTGTTTTGAATTGTGTTTGAAGTCCTTTAATGATATGTTCCCCATACGGTGACAACGCTCATATAAGGGTGTTTGGTTGTTGAACATAAACCTAGTCAATTGTTCAACACAAATAGTGAAGTGTTGACCATAAGCATTGACCATAGTTATGTTCATAACTAAGCTGACCATAACGCTCATAACTAGTCAAGTCAAACATAGTAATGTATCATCTTGTGAAAATTCGAGCAGCTTAGTTCATTAACGCCCCTAGTTGGTACCTTGCTATGACGTTATGTCTTTTATGGTGTCATTTTCTTACCAATTATATTGAGAAAGTCAACTGAATGTGCAGAAAGTTTTCATCTCATACATCGTAGTTGACTGATTGAAATATCTTGTGCAGAGGAAAAGGGGGATTTGAGTAGGGAGCAGGAAGGAAAAATGGAGAAAGACAGGGTGGAGAAGAAGAGGGGATAACGTAACAAGAAGAGAGAAATTTCCTAAAACTATCCGAAACCAAACTTAGGATGGAAAATAAACTCTGGAATTTATAAAGTTGAAAAGAAAAATCAATTTATTTTCCCTCTCTTTTAGTATGTTTTATAGAGTTTACTACATTCCTACATACTATGTTACTCGGACTCTTTCATTTACCTCACGTATCCGTGTTGAGACACGCCTCGTGTCGGACACCTACACGGACACTTGACACTTCATTTTTTCTTAACTAAAAACATAACCTTTTTCAAGAAAATGGGCGAGTCTGACGCTTGACACCGACACGTGACACTTTATTCGAGTCCAAGTAACATAGCCTACATATACTTCATTCTGTTTTGGCAATGTCTTCCCCTATCTTTACAGTGGTATCCTTAGTACCGCTCATGTAATACTCTCTTTCTTGCATGAACCACACATTCAAGTCTCTTTCTCTCCCCTTTCTCCTAGAACTTTGTTTCTTTGGTAAATGTAAAGAAGAAAAAGGTAATAAAGTAAACCAGCGGCATTATCTTTTTTCCCCCCCTCTTTTTTTAACATCCTTTTGGTCTTCCTAAAACAGAGTTTTTAATGACTTGTTAGCAGCTTTAGATTTTCAATAAAAATAATATGGTTTAGAATAGTGGTGATAGGTCAATGTTTTCGATTCTATTCCCTCCAGATTTTTTTTGTGGTCAGGTTTTGAAACCAAGGTGGCTAGGAAAGAGGGTGTTACTTACATGTTTGATCTGTGTTGGATGTAGTTTTTTATTAAGATAAATAATGAAGAAAGAGTAATGTTTGTGGATTAGGAATAGGCAAACAGGGAATTAAATTTGCCGAAGTAGGATTAAGATAAAAGTGAGACCAACATAAATAACAGATAGAGATGGAAAGTGTAACCAACGATAGAGGACTTAGGAATAACTATGCGAGCCACTTGACTGTTAGGCCATGTCAATATTTTTTAGTTAGATGTCTAGAAGCTTGAGTTATTAGAGAAATCTTTCGTGCTCTACTGCACACCTCTCGAATGTAGTACAACTACATTGTGTTGTGTATTTTTTTCCTTGTTATTGATCTTTCTGCTGTGTATTTTTCTGCACAGTGCTAAAACAGCAAGTCATCGTCCAATCATGAATCTTCATGAAAGAAGCTTAAGCGTCTTAGCCTGTCGTTATGTAGATGAGGTGATCATTGGTGCTCCTTGGATTGTGTCCAAAGATACGGTGAGTTTGCTTTTCCGCTTATGATTTCTGTCCTTTTGTGTCCTGAAAATTTTCATCTTTTCTTGTTTCCTTGCTTGACTCCTCTCAATGAATAGTGTTTAGTTAAAGTTACGTGAATGCAGATGCAAATTCAGAAGAATAAAAACTGTTTCAGTTTATATCCTGGAGAAACATAAACATCTTTATTATAATCACTAGAAAAGATTGAATTAAAAAAACAAATCCTATGAAAATTATTTCCAAACTTTCTATTTTAGTTTACCAAACTGCATTGTTTCACATTTTAGGTGATCCATATTTTCATGAGCTGATAACGATTTGAAACGCATCACATATAGAGTTGTGTAGGGAAAGTTAAATTTGTACGTGTACACCGAGTCAATGAGAATCTATGATAAAGTAGCATATCTTACCAGAACTTTGAACACATGAGAACAAAGTAGGAGTTTTCTATATTTAGACTTTCTTTCTCTGTTGGATATGAGCATCTTGTTAGGGTGTAAAGTAATACTCCCTTCTCTATTTATAGTTATTAGTAATGTAGAAGTTGAATTTTCTTGCATTTCATTTTTAGGTAAAAAAAGATTTTTGTCTTTTCAACCATCTTTGGCAATCGTTTATGCATATGCTTCTTTGTACCAATTCTTTCTGGCACACTCTTTTCTAGTTTTCTTGTAAACAAGTGGTTTCTGGATTTGTACGAGGGCCACTTTATCTTTGCCATGAATTCATGAGAAAACTGTATATATTCAATGTTTGATGGTGCAGATTACAACTTTCAATATCTCATTGGTGGTCCATGGATCTGTAGCTGAGAGTGACGACTACCAGCAGGTTAATAACTTATTTATTTTTTACTTAAATTTATCACCTGATCTATGCGATTGTTACTTAAGTTTTATGTTACAGGAAAATGACAACCCATATGCCGTTCCAATAAGTATGGGCATCTTCAAAGTGATAGAAAGTCCATTGGATATAACGACGTCAACAATAATTAGGAGAATTGTTTCAAATCATGAAGCTTATCAGGTCTGTCCTTGTATTCTCTCTGAGTGATTTTTTCTTTCCATAATTGTCTGAAAGTTGGACTCCTTTACACATCTATTCAATTAAATAACAAGAGATATCTTTCCCTCTTCTCTCTACTCACTATTATCACTTAATTAACTCTCTGTTTTTACATGTGGGGTGTTGGCTAATCTAACTTTACTGACATTTCTACAGAAACGAAATGAGAAGAAAGCATTGAGTGAGAAGAAATATTATGATGAAAAGACGTACGTTTCCGGTGATTGAATACTATAGGTGAGAAATTTTGCTTTATTGAAATCTTCGAGTCCACCCCAAATTGGAGTGACTCATGGGAAGTGTATCTAAATGCTGATTGACTGAAAATTTCAGACCACAACTTCTGTAGGCTGTAGAGTCCGTGCAGCTTTGTTTTATGAGAATTTAGTTATGCTGATGCCCGTAAAATATGCCTGTGGAAGGATCAGTGCTGTATCTGTCTTGGGTACGGAAATAAATGATGGAAATTGCAATATAAGAGGTGGGCAGTACAAAGAGTGTGCGATAGCTCTTGGATTGGATCTTATTACGTTTTGGAGGATTTGCATTGTCAGAGTAAAGAGTAGCGAGAAGAGAAAATGAGAAATTGTGTTGGTGCTTCTAAGAGATAGGCAAGATTCTTTTTGATATAGGTGTAATCTTTCATATGTTTTTTCTTTGAATTATGTATCCTTAGGTTTTATATATTGTATTATTATTTTATTCTAAATGCAACATTGTCATTTGTCAGGGCGATTTTGTGATTTTCTTGTTTTCTATATCCTCCTTTTCCCGTGTTTTGAACCCCCTTGATGTGGGTGTCTTGGAGTTGATTTACATATAGTTTTGCTTGAGCAACGGAAAATCTAAAAATCCGATCCAGGTTTTTTAAGGATCGGATATTTGATCCAAAAAAGTGGGATAGTGATTTCTCATAATTCGTATATATGAAAATATGAAAAATTCAAATATTTTTGGATTTTTGGATATTCATATACGTATTGGTATTTGAAATGTTGAGAATATTACTTAGTTAATTTGATTGCATTTCAAAGTTTTGGGCCATATTATTTTCATAATTTTGGTCCATTGTATTATCGTGATGTGAAAACCATATTTCTCTGATCTCTATTTCTCAAAACTGAAAAGTGTGAAAATACTACGAGTCTGTTTAGTAGGGAGGAAATTGGAGGAAAGGAAGTGAAAGGTAAGAAAATATAGCTATTTTCGTCATTTGGTTAAAAAATGAGGTGGAAAATGAAAGGAAATAGAAAGAATTGGTTAAAAAATATGAGAAAATAAACTTAATTTTCATTTCATTCTCTTGCCTTCCAATCTAATGTCTAACCAATTCAACATAGAAAAAAAGACTTATTTTCCATTATTTTCCTTTCCTTCCTATGTCAATGTTTATCTAGACAATGGATTTCTTTTTTACTTCTTCTATTTCAACCAAACACGAGAAATTAAACTTAATTCCTTTTTCTTTTATTTTTCTGCCCTTTACTAAAAGTAAACCAAATAGGATGTATTGGAAAATATTGATGTCAAAATTTCCAATGTTGGTGATGCTCTTTCTCTGGTTAGTGAATCATTATCTTCAACTAGAAACAACGCCACAATCTCTTTTCGTGCATTGACAATAAATACTTACATTTAATTTCTCATTTGTGTACCAAATATTCAAATTTTCGAATAGAAATCTTGAATTTTTGTTGTAAGATCGATTTATAATTGAAATAATCGATTTATTAACAATTGAGATTTGTTCTTGTTGAATTGATGTAGTTGCAAACTTGAAATAATGAAATAATAATGAGATAGTATTTATTTATCACTATTATATAGAGATGTAACTATGTAACTATGTAAGTGTGGTGGGTCAAATTGGTGACTTGCCCCAATGAAGTGGGGATGGGTCCCGATTTGGTGGGTAATGGAGTCAAGATATGAATTTAAATTCGTCACATCATAGAGATAGGTATGGTGGTGAGGATGGTTTTTAAACTATAGTCGTCCCGTTCCATTTCCACTTATAGTGTATAAAATCAATCGAACTTGTATCTTATATTCTTATCATTCAAAATCACCTATGTAATCAATAATTATTTTTTAAAATCAAAAGTTTTAACTATTTTTTAAAATGTTGTTTCTTTAGGTTTTATCCTCTTCTAACACAACAATAATGAGGAACAATTGGGGATCCTCTTTGAAGGCAAAGGGAGGACGAGGATGGCCGGATGGGGATGCCCAATTGCCCATTGCCCGTGCTCTTAGGTGTTGATTAATTAATCATAAATAAAATCAAAATCAAAATTATAATTAAACATAAACCTTTTGTACCTATATCTATATTAGCAGGTTAATTTTGAGGCCAACCTATTTTTGGTTTTAATGATCTATAGTTTGACATATTTTTAAAACATCAAAAAGTTAAATTTGAATGGGGCGAGTGGAGCAAATGTTTATTTTCGACATTTTTTCGTAATTGGTAACCACTTTTAAAAATTAAGGGGTTCCATAATGTGCATTTTTCAAAAACATACTGTTGCTAAGAAATTAAAAGAAACGGGTATAATGCAAAAACAACCTATATTACATTGATTTTATATCATAGTGCAAACTGCAAAGATTATGTGACCATGTTAGCAATTTCGTACTCTGTATTTCGGTATACAGACGATAAATGTCAATTAAAGTGCATCCCACTGATAATAATCTGTCGACTAGTAGCACTGCAGAACAAAGTTTTTATACACATCCTTAATAACTGTAAGCTGAGCAGTAAGCATCATAAAAAGAGTTTGAAGTTGACACCAATAAAAGCATCCCACAAGAACAGCCAGATACTACGCTGAATATTTGTGTTTGTGAACCTAATGTCCAACACTAAATTACAGATAGACAGCAAGAGCAGCCTGGTCAAATAAGTACTTGAACCCACGCCAGGTTTTAGACAGCTCAAGTCTTCTTCAGTCCATGTTCAGTTCAGTTTCCACGTCCAGTTCAGTTGGGCACAACGGTCTGTTGATCACCTCATATTTTCCCTTCGCCTCTGATACCTTGTCCTATCATTATATCTTGGCCTGTCTTGGTTCCTTTGAGGCACTGGTTCCACCCTCTTTTGCCTTTCTGGAGATCTTTGGACGATTTCACCATTGACAAAAAGCTCCGCTGCAATCAATAACACAATACATCACTGTCTTAAAAAAAACAATTTAGTAACAGCAAATTGCATTCTAACAATGTTTAAATTTTGAGATGTTAGAGAAAAACGCCGACATCAAATTACGATAATGAAGCAATTGTTGGGATGAGCATAGGATGACATCAACATTATTGATTGCACTGTTGCTTCTAAGGCATGTTTGTAACATTACGTCTCAAACAGCAATATTATGCTACCTCTGTTATTTGTTTATCACACTTCTTTTCCCATTTATCCATTCCTTTTCTTTTCTCTTTTTTTTTTTTTTTTNGGGGGGGGGATTGGTGAGTGGTTTATACTTTTCCGATTTGTACATTCCGTTTTTTGGCAACACTTTTCCCATTTGTTAATTGTTTTTTATTCGCAACACTTTTACTTTATTCCATTTCAAGCATATACCTTTACCCATCTTACTCTTTCCTACCCAACATAAAAAAAACCCTATTCTATTTTTTCAACAATAACTCCGCTATTCACTTCCTCTCCCACTTCTTTTACACAAACCCCACATATATGACTTGCTCCCCACCCTCACCTTGGTTTCAAGATTGATCCACTAACTATAACCAACATTAAAGGATGGAGATCAATCAATTAAAGCCTTAATCTCACAAGTATACATAAAGAACAAAGAGAGTAATTAAAAATGTCTCACAGCAAATCCAATCAAATCAAATTTGTGTCCCACTAAGAGCCAACCTATAATAATTGCTGAAAAATATTGTGTAAGAAAATTCGTAATCTTATATATATATAACTATAACCAATTATTGGGTTACCTCTTGGGATAGAGCTATAATTTTTTGAAGGGTTCAACATAACAACATTGATTAGACTTTGAGGTAACAAATTTGGTAAAAATTTTCATGTTGCATTCGGATCGAAATTTGGGTCAAGCTTATTTTCTACCTAGTCTAAGTACACAAATCAAATCAGCAAAGATTCAAATAATGCCATTCTAGTTTGCATGGCAAAGACTACTACTATACTAGTTGCAGTACACCATTATCCAACCACAGTAATACTATTCTAGATTCAAATAATGCCATTCTAACAAAATCACAGTACACTGTTATAGCAAATTAAAATAAGTGTTATCCAACCTACAAAGTGTTAATTGGCAATTGATGGACCAATATTAGCACAATCCAATCAAAGTACTAACATTGTTTCCAATGAAACCAACAAATTGGATTGTCAGAAGTTCAGTCATTTCTAGCCACAAATGTATAACAAAGCTGCAGTGCAATAATCCACACATGTAAGTTGTCAATTTAATTGCAGGAAAATGCTTGATAAAGCCTAGACATTCAAGGTAAAAACAAAAAAAATAGTCACGTTACAATAAATGAAATCACTATAACTGCCAAGCTATGTTCTGGACTTCTGGGTACATATCCAACATTCCACGTGTGAGACACTTCAAATGAAAATTTTCAAAACAAGGTCGGTCAATAAGATAATAACCCCTTGCAAGGAATCAATATAGTGAGGGAAGGGTAGTTTTGGGAGTTAATAAAGAGTTTGTTATCAGAAGCTTGTAGAAGCAAATAGAAGTTAGTAATGGGTAATCTCTATAAATAGAGCTAATTAGGAAAGAATAAGCATGTTGATTGTTGATTTGTGTTTTGCGATTGAGAGAGTGAGCCTCTCGAAAGCTCATATTAGGGAGAGTACCTACCTCTCGAAAGTGGAATTATCGTTTCTTTTCATTGTAATTGCATCTAAGTAATAAAATAAGCCTAAATTCATTTGTTTTCTTCTATTTTCTGCCATTATTAGGCTTCGTTTGTTTTGACGGAAAACATTTTCCCGGAAAATGATTTTCCTCCTTGTAAGGAAAATCATTTTCCTTTTGTAGAGAAGGAATGCCACAATTTCCTCCTAACTCCTTACATCTCCCTTATTCATTCCCCCACCCTTCCTTCATTTCTATTACATTTTTCATTTTCTTCATGAGTTTTCCTCTAATCAAACAAACAAAGGAAAACTTTTTTCCTAGAAAATGATTTTCCATGAAAATTGTTTTCTCTAGAAAATGATTTTTCATGAAAATTGTTTTCCTTCAAAACAAACAGAGCCTTAATGCTGAAAGCTATGTCAGTTCCTAGCACCCCTGTCATGAAATTCACTATGTGTGGTGGCATGACATTTAAGACTAATGCATGATCTAACCAGTTGAGGTGCGGCTTAACTCTTTGTAAATTTGCAGTGTCAATTGCTTGTCATTTACAAGTTAGAGGATAAGAAGTGTTGAACTAACATAGTTGCGAGCAACTTGGTAAGCAAAAATGAGGTTTGGACGGATTCACAAAATAGACATGATTCAAAAAATGGAGAAAATGTGTTATTATCTCCCCAAGTTCTCAACAACAATGCACACATGAAAAACATTAGGGAAATTCCCATCGGAAACCTTATACTTTGGGTTTCTCCATTGGTAACCTTGAACTTTTATAAATCCCAAAAATAACATTCTAATCTTGTTCATTTTTTAAACGTGACTCTAATGGATCATTTACTACTCCCTCTGGTACGTTTAAACACTTGAATATTTTACCTCTTCCAAATAATATCAAGTGTAGCCAATAATATGTAACGGAGAGAGTAGTTTTCTAAAATTCTGTGAGGCTTAGTTTGCTAACTATGACATAACCTCCATCTCTCTCCAAACATCCACCATCTCTTTCTCTCTCCTTAAAACCTCCACCATCTCTTTCTTTCTCCTCCAAAACTTCACCATCCCACCTCCACCATCACTATCTCTCTTCTCCAAAGGCACTGGGACGCAGTCATAAGTAATAAGTAGAGCAGCAATAGTTAGACACTATGCTGGTTGTGGTGGCATGACAAAGGAGCAAAGAGATAGTGATAGGAAGGTGAGAAAGAGAGCAGAAGGAGTACGAGCAAATGAGGAGTAGCGTCAACACGGTCATTTGCCGGAGGAGGAGTTGGCTGCGTGGTGGTGGTGACGTATTAAGAAATTACAGTCACTTTAAAGAAATTAGTTGAAGCTCATGGTCATTTGTGGGATTTTAAAATACACAAGATTACCAATGGGAAAACCAATAAGTAAAAGGTTACCAATGAAAATTCCCGAGACGATTATAGCCACATAGAAACGCATGGTATGATAACAAGACAAACACGATAGCAATTTAGTAATTTACCTCCGTAGTCTTTGTTTTCAGCATCCACATAGGAATCAGGAAGCACAAAGAGGACACCAGGCAGACCTAAAAAAAGGCAACAAAATTAATGGTGACATAAACTCCGACAAAGAAACATAGAAATTAATTTCTAGTCATATACCTTCCATTTTGTTAGCGGTTTCCTCATCTACTTCACAGCCGAACCCGAAGTACCGCTCACAAGAAACATTATAAATTTTTTTCTTGGCATCCTCTTCACTGAATCATCAACACAAACACTTATAAGGTGTTTGGTATATAACATATAAATGTAGGGAATGGATTCCATCAAGCATTTCATCTCTAGTTGTTTGATAAGAGTTGTAACCAACAATTACCATTTTCTTATTAATAGCTTGACTTATATTACATATTTACCTTGTCATGTATTATTGGATTCATAACTACAAAAATATTTTCAAAATATCAACTTTTAAAAATTTATAAAGATAGTTAATGATATTAGCCGTGAAACTAGCCCAGAAGTTAAAGCTAATCATTAATCAAATGTGCCACATCTCATCAAAGACTCGCACATGAAATAATTCTCTACAAGCTTTTAATTACTTCATAGTTCAGACAATCAATTACACATAAAATCAAAGTCATTTAAATCTTTCAAGATGATTCCAATTAAAACAAAGGCAACAAATTTAGTATTCTACAAAAGCAAACAACCTCATCGACATAATACAGAGTAGATAACATATTCACCAATTTCAGGTTTCTATTATGAATAGATAATATATTCAAACGATTGAGATTTAAATTCAAAAAACCATTTATTTGATACATAATCAATCAATTTCGGATGATAGATACCCATTTACTTGATAGCTTCACGCATTGAAATGAACAAACAATGTTGTACCGTTCAAAATCAAACAAAATCCGAACTGAATTCAACCTCTTAAAAAATATAACAAATTCAACCTCATAAAAACAAACCCATTTCAGAAATGAATTATAAAAACCAACACATTCAAACAAAATACAATACCAATTTCATATGGTGAATAATAACAATAACAGCTAAAAACCCTAAAATTTAAAATCCAGTGAATTAAAAACCCCTGACAATGAAAGTAAACAACGATAAACTTACCTGCCAAGAACTTGAGCAAGAGTACGAACATAAGCATCAATCATCTGCTCTTTGGTAGCGCCCTCACCACCAGGCTTATCCATAACAATCAGCCAATGCTCGTAATCGCAACCCGGAAAGAGCGGCGCAATTTCCGACGGAGGCCGCTCACTGAAATTTCCGCCACCGCTGTTGGTGTTGTTGAGCGGCGAGTAGGACCCAGCGCGGTTGACGCGGCATCGAATGGCGGTGAATCGGGAGAGAGAGTGGGTGGTGATGAGGATGGGAGAAGGGCGTGTTTGGCGTGCAAAGGAGGTGATTTGAGGTAGGGTTGTGACGAGGTTTGAGGAGGAGAGTGTGGTGAGGAGGCGTTTGATGGTGTGCGATGATGAGAGGGACGTTAGTGGGCGGTGAGAGAAGAGGAGTGAGCGTGTTAGGGAGATTGTTGAAGACGCCATTGTTATGGTGGTTTGAAATTGAGAGGTTGAAGATGAACGAAGAAGGGAATGGAATGAAATGAGGGTTTTTGATGAAAAGCGAAGGTTTAGGAGGATATATTTGCTTGTTAAGTTATTTGACCAAGTGAGTAAAGTACTGGATTTTAGTGGGTTTTTGTTGTTTTAGCCCATTTTCCCTAGGTTGGGCTTTAGACTAACATGTAACAATCCTTGTCCAGCAGCGCAAATTCTTACATGATCTCGGGATCATATTCTTTAGAGCATTCACATCAAATGATGGAAAAAAAAAATCATCCCTCCCTCTCTAGCACTTTCTCACTCATCTTTTTTAAATCTATCATTGTAGACACCCAAATGTGTCTCTCCAAATGAGTAAACGATGATGAAACATACCACGTTTCGTGATCGATTTGATTCTGAAAGACGTAGTTGAACTCGTAAAAAAAGCTCGAAATATGTGAAGTCATCATGAGGCAAAGGTCAAATAAGAGGCAAAAAGTATTTTCTTTTATTTATTTTCTATTTTTAGAATTTTCTATTTAGTTTTAGGATTTTTAAAAATAATTTATATTGGTGATTTTCATAATTTCGGATCGAAATGGCATTCTCCTCATTTTTCTGAGTTCACCAGTATTTTTAGATTATTTTTCSGATTTTTCTATAATTTTCTATGAATTTTACAATATTTACAAAAACCAAAATACACAAAAAATACATAAAAATCAGAAAATACTTCAAAAATACCAAAAAAATACACGGAATGTTCTAGAACCCCCTAGAACCTTATTTCTTGCAAAAGGGGTGTCTAAATTCATCCAAAATCCAAGAAAATCAAAGCAAATATATGGTATAATACCCGTATAATCGAGCGTATATACGCTCCTAGGGGATATAAAATCTTTCCTCAACTGCTATCCTAGTGGCCTTATTTGCCTCCTTGAAACTAAGAGAAAGGCTAGGAGGGGGCCTTTTATCTGAGTCTTTTTCAAGGGTATTTTTTTACCTCTAACTCTGTTGCTCAGGATAGTGGCAGGATTTTTATTGGGTGGAATCCTAATTCTTTTTCACTCAACATCATTCATGTCTCTAGTCAGATGATTCACTGTTTTGTTAGCCCAATACATGCTACTGCTGGGTTTGACTGCTCTATAGTCTATGCTCATAATGACAAGAATGATAGGGAGGCTTTATGGAATGACTTCTATAACTGGAGCCAAAAGATGGCCTTGGGGTTGTCTTCAAAGATCTGAACAGGAAAGGCTTCCAAGACATTCAAGTCCAAAAAGGATGAGCAAGCTAGACATCACCTTATGAACTACCAAGAGAAGCTTCATGCTAATCCTTCTAATGAGTCTTATGCTTCTGAGCAGGTTGAGGCAAGAATGGCTTCCGTTTTTGTGCATAAGGCCTATGAAAGTTTTCTCCAACTAAAAGCTAAGTGGGTGAGGGATTGAGATAAAAAATACTACTCTTTTCCATGCATCTATTAAGCAGAGAAGACTACAGAACAAGGTTTTCAGTATTAAAAAGGAGAATGGTGCTTGGGTGCATGACCTTGATAAGGTTCCAGAGGCATACTCGAATTTTGGAAGTGAAATCAGAATAAAATTGGTTTTCGTGCCTATAAATACCCTCTTTGCCTCACTCTTCGATGCATTCACACATTACGAGAACACATTCACACACTACGAGAGATTGACACACACGTTACGAGAATACGACATACGTAGTCAAGCTTCACATACTCTCTCACTTACACTCTCTTGCTATTAAAGCATACAAATACGAGTTCTAGCGCTCTTTCGAATCTAATTGACGAAGCGAAATCAAGGTATAACCTTGAGGTTGCTCAACTAAAACCTCCATTTCGCATTCTTTTAACTTGACTAATAATTATTTTGAGTTTCAATTAAACTAATAAAATGTAGAAACCCACCTTTCATTTGTTGCATGTAAATACGTAGGATTAATCTTCTCATTTTCGTTTTATCAATGTCATTTTCATTTTCGTCATTGCTTATCATTATCGTCAATACTAACATGTTTATTTGTTTTGTCTAGCGGATCGATCAAAGGCCCTTTTTCGTCAATACTAACATGTTTGATTGTCTTGTTTAGCGGATTGATCAAAGGCGTTTTTCATTACATTCATTATATTCTAAATTTGTTTGATTGCAGTAACAAGGTAAGGATGACATATATATATGTATATTGTATATATATTTTGTGCCACGCTTTGTATATTTTGTCTAAATAAGACCGGAAATTAGACGAACCACATTAAAGTCAGATTAATTATGGACAACCGGTCTTCTAGGCTCCTTGTTAATATTGACTAACAACAAAGTGATCGCCTTATCCATTGTAGAAGTCATTGTTTGCATAATAGTAACCCACTTAGTAACCTTAGGGTTAGTGCGCTTATAAGGCTTCAAATTGCTAAGTTGCGTGCATCCAATAATCGTGCTTGAGTGGAATTACAATGAGACCGAGTAGAGGCCGTTACATGCGGGCGGATTGGGTCAAAGATTCGATCCGTACCATGTCCCCGAACCCACGAACTAGTTACTGGATCAAACCGTGGGGCCATTGTTTTGGCACCAACGTTTCGGGCGTCCGTGATTAACCTTTATAGGCACGGTGGCGATCCCCTTACTCGACAACACTCCCCCAACGCACTCACGTGCGGGTTCTGTGGCTCGAGCCCACAACACAACCACTACACATTGAGGTAGGCCCACGGTCTACAATCATCGATCTCTCTCCTACTTTTTAACTTTACCCCACAACATTTTCTCTCCAGTGACTGAATGGTCTATTCAACAGCCGTGATTTCATCCATGATTTCATTATTTAATTCATCTAACTCATCTGACTGTGATGAAGAGGACAATGAGCTACGTCTGAATGGTCTATTCTTATATGAGCTACGTCTGACACAATAATGCATGTAAATAACGCATCCAACATCAAAACATGCATATTCGTCTCCAGTGACTGAAAGGTCTATGTTTATTGTTTTTGTTATGTAGCTTTTGTTATCCTTGTTGTTTTATAATAAATTTTGAAATTTTAAATTGCTTAGTGTGCTTGTGTGGTTGATTAGTTATTCACATGCCATGCAGTTTCTCTAGTCCCTTCAACAATACATGCAACAACAAAACATGCATATGGACAAAATAATGAATGCAAAAAACCACATTACAAAAAATGAATTGTATTGTACAACAAAAATGCATGCAATATCAAAAAATCATGCAAATAAACTTCAAATACATGATTTCAACATGACCATCACTCAATTGAACAACATATTACACTTAATCATTATACTTCCACTAAATTAAATAAGCCTGAAAGGAATAACCCTTTCAAGTGAAAGGTAAAAACCTATAGGCAAAATCGAACAACTACGCTAAACACCGTGCTCAACCTATTTGAAAATACCAATAATTAATCTAAAAATTCTCTATACAACTCCACCAACAACTTATCCTTCATCTTGTCTTCTTCTGGTGTTAATGGGGGTGGCTTACTCAGGAGAGTTTGTAACATGCTATGCTTCATCTCTTCTTTCCTTCTCCTTTTCCTTTTCCAATTCTAGTTTCTCCCTCCTCAGGCTAATATCATTTCCCTTCAAATCAGCATATATTTGAAGCTTGTTGTCCAAACTCAAGGCACCATCACCGGATGTGATGTGGAGGACACACCTTTACCCTTGCGTTGTTGCATAGCCTTCGCCTTCACCTTCTTCACCCCGTCAGGTCTGATGCTTTTATTGGACACACATTCCTCATCATCTACATCATCATCTTCAACATGAACCCTTTTCCTAGTGCTGTCACTCTTGTTAACGCTGTCCCCGGCTATGTTTTTGCCTTTGCCATAACAGTTAGTCCATCGTTCAACCTTTGTTTTCCATTTCTCATACTCACATAAAGTTTCCTAAGCATACTAGTAGGAAAACTTCGTTCTTACCTTCTTGATGATGATAGATCGTCTTGGCGTATTCGATTACGTTCTTTTCCTTCTCACCGCTGCGGTTGTCTCCCTTAGATTCCTTGTAGCACCCAACCCACTTCATGATGTCCGTGCACATTCGTTTCCAGTGAAGCTGCATCATGTTCAAATTTCTTTCGGGAAGTTCCTTGGGCCTCGACTCACGAGCCGCCTGGTATGACTCATACACCTTCCTCCACAACTCTGGCTTGCTTTGGTTTGTGCTCATATTTTGATCTGTACAATGAATCATGTAAGAATCTATCAAGGCCTCTTCTTCACAGTGAGACTAAGACCGTTTGCTGCCTTTGTTGGAGGCGGAGTTTTGTTCCGAAGGGTTGCACAACACTGCCAGTGTGAGGATTGGCTCTGCTGCATCCGCCTCTTCATCATCCTCTGCAGTAGCCCAATTATCTCTATTGCTGCTTCCTTGGTTGGGCGTCGGAGCATCATATTGTTGGGTGTTCGGAATTTGAGAATAACAAATATTTTGGGTAGTGAATTGTTGGGTGTTTGGCGTAACATTAGAAAGATTAACGGTGTACGGAGGTGGGTTATTTTGCATCCTCTGCATGTACGCTTGGTATTCTTGAAATGGGTTGAAAGTTGGAGAATATTGGGAATTTGAGAAAATTATTCATTATTTTGCTTGTGATTCGTAACTAACAAAAAATCAATTTCAAAAGTTAAAATTGGTGAAATTGATTTTCTCAAACCACAAAATATTTAAAGGATATTAAGAGTTTTTGGAGAATTTTTTGAGAAATTTTTTTAGATTTAATAGTATTTTTTTTGGAATTATAACAACTTTTTAAGAATTTTTTGAGAATAAAACTAAGGTTTAGAGAAGAATGAATTTGATTGTGAAGAAAAATATAGCAATATGGGTGTCTATTTATAAATCTTGAAAAGTTATGAATTTTTGTAATTTTATTTATTTTTTAATTTTTTTTATAATAGTGAAATATGCATTATACGTATTATACTAATCTCTATTATATAAGCCAAGGGGGGAGCAATGGTGTCCCCCCTTGGAAAATACAAAAATACCCTTCACTTATATATGTAGTCAACACAAAATTCAAATAAATTGCCAAATGTTACATAATCAATTTCATAATTAATSTTATATATAATTCAAAAAACATTGCCAAATATGTAACATGTAATCAACATAAAAACAAAATAAATTAGGATCAAATTAAAGCATACTTCACTCAAATTATAAAATTTAAAAAAGAAAGTTTCCTTCACTAATGATGTAATAGTAAAACAAAAAATTATTGAATTGAATGTTTAAATTGACTCTCATATAAATGAAGTGGAAAAAAAATTATGAATTATGGATAAAATTTCTAATAAATAAGGAATATGTTAAAATGACTACGGATAACAGGGAAATAGGTTTAGTTTTACACCAAGTATCTATGTTTTAGTGTTTTTTCTCTCCATCGATTTTTTTTAGATTTTGCAACACGTATAATAGATATTAGATAATACATAAGTAAAACAAATGTTGAGTTTCAATACATAAAATAAAAACGAGACCTACAATTAATAGTAATTGACCAATGTTTTTTCAATTTATGTGCAACTTGATGATGATTTTATTTTTATCTCATAAAATAAACAAGACTTAATTTCAAAAAATCAAGACTAGATTTTTGGAAAAACAATAATAAATTATAAGAAAATCACATGCATAAACTTTTCGAAACACTAAAACAATATAYGATAAAAATAAAGTCGCACGCATCGCGTGCATAAAAAACTAGTTGGGTTAATAAACCTAGCCAAGGTCGTGTGGCAAGTCGCTATTGGGCCGCGTGGTTCTATGCAAGTCAGTGTCCTTTATTTTTTTTGCCAACTCCCCAACTAAAACGGCATCGTACTGCTCTTGGTGGAGACAAAACGACGCATTTTTGTCCTTTTTTAGCGAAAAAAGGAGAAATGAACATAAAAGCGCGGGGCCCACTGCCATGAATTAATCATCCAACTCTTCTCTTCATGACGAGTTGTGTGATTTTTCACCTAGTGATTTTTTTGGTCATTCAACAAATCACTACTGTAGCTTGCTGACAAATCTATTCTCTCAATTTTTGACAAAAAAAAAAATCATTGATGGCCATGCTGTTACTATGGTCCCAGCCGGCAACCTCCCGCGTAAATGTTTATTTTTGAATACAAACGTTAATTTCTAAATGTAAATACTCATCCCCAAATACAAATATTCATGTATGTTTGAAAAATGTTCATGGAATCATATTGTTGATAATGGGGGTCCATAGTAGACCTATTGGTCCAACAACTTACAAAATCAACATTGCCAAGTAACTTATCAAGAATCCACGTATTATTGTCGTTCAGATTTTCATGCGTGAGGGGCAAAACTTAGAAATTTGAAACAATGTGTGCATACCTTTAAAAAACTCAATATTTTTATCAACCTTATTTGATGTAACAAGTAAATAAAATTTATATACGATCGAATACATGGTATAATCATACTCAATTTTCCATTAGAGAGGTAGTATACTTCTATAGTTCTATCAGTGGTACCATGTGTATATCCGCGATCTGACATGTGCATTACCTGACATATATAATATAACATCGCTCGTTATTAAAACATAAAAAGATGTCATCAATGCATATGTAGTGGCATAAATAGTTTACCACCAAAAATATTGATGCATATAAATAAATTTAGATACTCCGTGATGAAATTGTACCAAATGTATGTATGTATGTATGTATGTATGTATGTATGTATGTATGTATACACACACACACACACACACACA
>SNQN01000104.1:183005-225943 GCA_008642245.1 Bassia scoparia
CTATTCATATTCTTATCTCATACTTTTTTGACTCGTGCAATGCACCGATTATATTTTTAGTTGAAAAAAATGAGAGTAATACTTAAAATGAGAAGTTTAGAAGACAGCAAATGTACATATAATTAAACATGAATTTGTATATTTTGTTTCTTTCCATTTTTTCTTAGAAAAAGAAGCACTTATTTCAAGTTAATTTTTTAAATGCACATTGATTATTTTCCGCACGCAACATCATTCTCATAACAGTTTATGTTATTGACAAAAATGATTAAGAAAGAGAAATAAAATAGTATTGAAAAATAATAAATGAGAAAGAGAAATGAAAATAATATTACCAAAAACATTGCAAAAGGGGATATTATGAAGGATACCAATTTTATCTACAAATTTCTCTCAATAGGAAAACAATCACCAAATTTAAGAACAAAAGGCCTAAATGAATACTTACAATTTAGTGTTTTGTACTCCGTATATAAAAAATGAGAAGTTGACTTAAAATAAAATAAAATTACCAATTGTTTGTTGATGTTGCGGTGATTGTGACTATACTTGATAGGAAAAACCTGTATTCGATCCCCCGGAACAACAATTGGGAGGGGATTGAAATCTAACCACCCATTACTGATCCTCGAATCCGTATAAACCCAAAAAAGGGTGAACCGATTGGTACACCAAAAAAATTGAGTGAGAGGAGACATAATTAATAATCATCAAATTATAACTTAAAGTTGGTGTAATAATGAAAAAAAGAGGGAAAGAAAAAGTAGATGATCCGACGACTAGTTGACGTGAGAAAGCATGAAAGAAGAAATTGTATGGAGAGAGAAGTCATGTGAAACATGTATCTGTGTTTGGGTAGAAGTTTTAATTTGCTTAGTATAAATTTAGATTTCTCCAAAAGTAAACAAGATTAAATAAAAATCATTTTTATCTTGATAATTTTTTTTAAAAGAATATAAGAAATTTTATTAAAGCTCCAACAACATACAACAAACAGCAAACAACAGTATACAAACTCATAGATCCATGCAAAAGCATCATTATCCCTCATGGGCACCTTCTTGGAAGGCTACCAAACTGGGATCAATCATTTGCAGCATAAAACAAACAATCAAACATTGTCCAGATATAACCTACAATCCTTAGACATCTTTACATTGTTCCATAAGGCAGCTCTCAACTTGACATTCGAAATAAGACTATTTACAACAATCTTAGTGTCAGTAACACCACTACCCCATAATCCAGAATTTCTTTGTCTCCAAATGTGATAAACTAGTCCATTCAGGCAAGTCAGTATAAAATTCTTCTTTGCAGCTCCTCGAATTCTTTTCAAGCACCACTTTCCTCCATCATTCAAATCCGTCCAAGTAGCCTGCACATGAAGCTTAGCTTTCCAAATATCCAAGCACTTCAAGCTGTAACTACAATGAAAAAATAAGTGATCAAAAGTTTCCGTAGTAGTATTACATAGCACACATTTGGCATCATTTTTGAGACCCGATCTTCAACAATCTATCCTTAGTCTTGAGCCCATTTAAACTAGCTAGGTGATAAAATATCACTTAGGCACAGACCACCTACACCAATCCACTGTGCCCACCAAACCTAGGTAAGTCTTTCCTTAGCCAATTATAGCCAGAAGACACAGTAAATCCTTTTTGAGGTTCAACCAACCATTTTCTACCATTAAAACCAGCTTTAAGTACGTCTTTAACTCTGCAAATTTCCTTCCAACCCCAACTAGCATTTGTATTAGGTTGATAACTCCACCAATCTCTACCCTTAAGGTACACGTGATCCACCCATTTGATCCATAAAGAATCCTTCCAAAGAGCTATATGCCACACATATTTTTCCATGAGGGTAACATTCCAACTATAACACTCCTTAATTCCCAACCCACCTTGACTTTTAGGCCTGTAGACAAGATCCCAGGCCACCATACAACCATATGACTTGTAAGGATCACCAGTCCATATGAAATTTCGGCAAAGAGATGTAATGGCATCCAACACCTTCTTAGGAATTAGGAATATAGTGACCCAATAAGAATGGAAAGTAAGGAGCACTGAGTTCACAAGTTGTACTCTAGCTACATAAGAAAGTGATCTGGACCCCTAAGTTCGAATTCTAGAAACAATCTTGTCATTCAACACCATGCAATCAACACTAGACATCTTCTTGGAAGAAATACTAACCCCAAGTATTTAAATGGGAGGAAATCATGATGAAAACCAGTTAGCCTACCAATTTCCTCAATCTCATGAGTATCCACACTACTAGTATAAAAGACAGTTTTACCGAGTTTGCAACCAAGCTTGAGGTAGAAGAAAAGGTAGCAAGAGCTCTAAATATAAGTGAAGGTTTTATGATACTCAAGAGGGGGGGTGAATTGAGTATCCTGTTCTCTTAGGTTATTTTTCTTTCTTTTCGGATTAAGTATGAGGAACCAGTTGGGCTGGTTCCTGTAAGCAGCGGAATGTAAACAAAAATATAAAGGACGCACAAAGTTTAACGAGGTTCACCCAACTACGGGCTACGTCCTCGTACCTGTCTCTTATACACATCTAGATGTGTATAAGAGACAGCCATAAACCATCATAGTCTTTGTTCGTTAGGCTATTACAAGTCATCAAAAGCATCGTCCGAATGGTTATTACAAACGATAAAAAAACTAAGTTTGACCTAAAATTTTGACCCATATAAATTTTTTGAAATTTTTGTTTTTTTCGTGTCGGGTCGGGTCGGTTTCGTGTCAAAAAATTCAACCTGAACCTAACCCATTTTTTTCCGTGTCGTGTTCGTGTCGACCCATTTTCACTTTCGTGTCAGAAAATTCAGACCTAACCCGCTTTTTTTCGTGTCGGATTCGTGTCGTGTCTGCCCCCCTTAAGTCCAACTTGTGTTTGAACTCACAAACACTCACCTGGCTACCAACCCCTCTGTTGAATGC
Source organism: Bassia scoparia (assembly GCA_008642245.1). Lineage (NCBI taxonomy): Eukaryota > Viridiplantae > Streptophyta > Magnoliopsida > Caryophyllales > Amaranthaceae > Bassia > Bassia scoparia. The sequence continues at coordinate 185,962 of SNQN01000104.1, forward strand.
CTTTACAATATCAAAGTTTCTCTCTTTTGAATTTACTTCTAAAAAGCTAATAAGAGAAATTAATATGCTCGACTAATGCTCTTGTGTATGACTTAAAGTAGGATTTTTATGCTTGTGTTTTCTCTCAAAAATATGCTTTTTCAATCCGTGGAGAGAGATGTGGAATTAAGGAGTATAGATGAGTATATATAAGTATGTTGACCTTAACCCTAGTTTCCTTAAATCTCTCTACTTGCCGAGCAAGGCAAGATGAGATTTAAGGAAAGTATCTATCTTGTTTGATTTGATCATGAAGATAAAATCAAACAGGATAAATACTCCTAGGTTTAAGGTAAAAAAATATATTCTCATCTATATTTCCAGCTGCATACAATATTTTCAAAATAAATCTTTTACAAAGTATTTTAGAAAAATCTTTTTCAAACCGCAGCTATATTCCACTTAGGGACACAACTGGTTCCCCAGCCTGGTTCTCTAAATGAGTATGTTATGAATTCAGTTCCAATCTTGTACCAGAATTCATACCATAACTCAAAACACACATAAGCATTTAAACCAAAGCATATAAGTCATACTACAGAGCATATTACATGAATTTCCTAGATTAAACATTTGAGAAGCATTTCTTCTTTTCTTCATGTAATCTTCAAGACCTTGAATCTTCCTTTGAATACTTCAATTATGAGCACAACCTCTTTCTTCGAATGACTTCGAAAGGTCTTCACACTTCAAGTCTTGGAATCAACCTAATTACTGCACATGTAACATGGTTAAGATGCAATAAAAGGTATGTTACTGTTTTTCAGTATAACAGTCAAGGAAACAACTCCTACTGGTTCCGCACCAGTATATATTTGAACTTGTGTTTATTCAGCTGTTCCCTGTAGTAAGACAAGTTAGTTTCAACATAAGCACATATAAGTATTAACTTGTCTGGGGAAACAGGTATCCTGTATCAGCTGGTTCCCAAACCAACTATTTTCACAATTAAGTGTCCTATTTCCTGTTTTAGTTTGTCATCACTCAAAACCTAAGGAACTCAACAATAAGCATAATGGAAGACATATTTCCATGACAAAAAAGTAGTAAATCATCAGCAAAAATGAGATGATTCAATCTGAGAGTCCTACACCTAGTGTGAAATGTAAAGTCCTTGTGAGCACCAATTGCATCCATTAACGTGGAAATATCTGTCTCTTATACACATCTAGATGTGTATAAGAGACAGCGCCCTGCTAATACCCAGATCCGGGAACCAACCCGCCCCACACTCAACTCTGATAGTGCACTCGACTCACACTCGTAAGTCCAACTAAGGGCGGCAAATGGGTCGTGTCGTGTCGAATTCGTGTTCGTGTCGAAATATCCCAACCCTAACCCGACCTGATTTTTTAAGGTCAGGTTTTTCGAACKTAACCCGACCTGCCTTTTTTTCCAGGTCGACCCGATGACCCATTTAACATGATTTTTTTCTAGCTTCGAAATATAATTGTAAAAATCGGGTTAGGTTGACCCGAATATGACCTGATTTTTTCGGGTTAACCTTAGCTTATTGTGACCTGAATTTTTTTAGGTACCAATATTAATACTTAATAATACAAACTTACAAAGTACTTAAGTACACACCACAAACCATCATAGTCTTTGTTCGTTAGGCTATTACAAGTCATCAAAAGCATCGTCCGAATGGTTATTACAAACGATAAAAAAACTAAGTTTGACCTAAAATTTTGACCCATACAAAATTTTTGAATTTTTTGGTGTCGGGTCGTGTCGGTTTCGTGTCAAAAAATTCAACCTGAACCTAACCCATTTTTTTCCGTGTCGTGTTCGTGTCGACCCATTTTCACTTTCGTGTCAGAAAATTCAGACCTAACCCGCTTTTTTTCGTGTCGGATTCGTGTCGTGTCTGCCCCCCTTAAGTCCAACTTGTGTTTGAACTCACAAACACTCACCTGGCTACCAACCCCTCTGTTGAATGCCTTTACAATATCAAAGTTTCTCTCTTTTGAATTTACTTCTAAAAAGCTAATAAGAGAAATTAATATGCTCGACTAATGCTCTTGTGTATGACTTAAAGTAGGATTTTTATGCTTGTGTTTTCTCTCAAAAATATGCTTTTTCAATCCGTGGAGAGAGATGTGGAATTAAGGAGTATAGATGAGTATATATAAGTATGTTGACCTTAACCCTAGTTTCCTTAAATCTCTCTACTTGCCGAGCAAGGCAAGATGAGATTTAAGGAAAGTATCTATCTTGTTTGATTTGATCATGAAGATAAAATCAAACAGGATAAATACTCCTAGGTTTAAGGTAAAAAAATATATTCTCATCTATATTTCCAGCTGCATACAATATTTTCAAAATAAATCTTTTACAAAGTATTTTAGAAAAATCTTTTTCAAACCGCAGCTATATTCCACTTAGGGACACAACTGGTTCCCCAGCCTGGTTCTCTAAATGAGTATGTTATGAATTCAGTTCCAATCTTGTACCAGAATTCATACCATAACTCAAAACACACATAAGCATTTAAACCAAAGCATATAAGTCATACTACAGAGCATATTACATGAATTTCCTAGATTAAACATTTGAGAAGCATTTCTTCTTTTCTTCATGTAATCTTCAAGACCTTGAATCTTCCTTTGAATACTTCAATTATGAGCACAACCTCTTTCTTCGAATGACTTCGAAAGGTCTTCACACTTCAAGTCTTGGAATCAACCTAATTACTGCACATGTAACATGGTTAAGATGCAATAAAAGGTATGTTACTGTTTTTCAGTATAACAGTCAAGGAAACAACTCCTACTGGTTCCGCACCAGTATATATTTGAACTTGTGTTTATTCAGCTGTTCCCTGTAGTAAGACAAGTTAGTTTCAACATAAGCACATATAAGTATTAACTTGTCTGGGGAAACAGGTATCCTGTATCAGCTGGTTCCCAAACCAACTATTTTCACAATTAAGTGTCCTATTTCCTGTTTTAGTTTGTCATCACTCAAAACCTAAGGAACTCAACAATAAGCATAATGGAAGACATATTTCCATGACAAAAAAGTAGTAAATCATCAGCAAAAATGAGATGATTCAATCTGAGAGTCCTACACCTAGTGTGAAATGTAAAGTCCTTGTGAGCACCAATTGCATCCATTAACGTGGAAATATAGTCCATACACAACACAAATAACAAGGGAGACATAAGATCTCCGTATCTTAATCTTTGTTTACTAGGAAAAAAGCCATAGGAGCCACCATTAACTGAAATGGAGAAAGAGGGAGTTGAGACACATTCCATGACCCACCCTATGAACTGCTAAGGAAACCCAAGAGCCATCAACATACCTTTTAATAACTTCCATTCGATAGTTACATAAGCCTTACTAATGTCAATTTTGATCAGACAGCTAGGAGGTATCTTGATAAAATTTGAGACATCAAAAAATTGCATTTCTCTCTCCGTTTGTTTTTAATGACAACATTGAACATGACCTATACCTTAGTCAAAAATTAATTGTGAATGTAATAATAAAGAGAGAAAATGAGACATGTGATTAAGACATGTATGAAGAAATAACATGTAAAAAGGAAATAAAACAATGATTGCTATTAATTTGATATTTTCAATTTTAGTAAATGTTGCTATTAAAAGGATACAAAGGTTATTATCCCATAATTATCTTAAAAATTATATTAAATTAAATATCAAATTTAGGAAACGGAGTGTGAGGATAACTATTGGTAAAACAGAAGTCTTCCTATCATTGTTGGATTAAGCCCTTTCTCTTTGTCGTTGTTATGGACGAATTGACACATGACGATATATATATCATGGTGAATGATGTTTGTAGATGATATCGTATTACTTGGTGAGACAAAAAGAATAAGTGGAAAGTAAGTTGGAATTGTGGAGATATACTTTGGAATCTTGAGACTTTAAATTAAACATACAAAAGCAAGACAAAATATTTCGAATGCAATTTTAGTGGGTTAAGTAGAAGGGAGACGAGTGTGTTTCATTTAGAAGAAAATGTAATTCAAGGTTCAAGGTTTTTGTGATATTTAGGATTTATTATACAAAAAGATGGAGAATTTCATGAAAATGTTGATCATCGGATTATGACAAGTTGGATGAAGTGAGCATCGATTTTTCTATGTGATTGTGGTATGTCCTATAGATTAAAAGGGAAATTGTACATGACTGCTATTTGACCAACTTTGTTGTATGGGATAGAATGTTAGGCTATAAGGAATTGTTATGTTCATGATAGGATGAATGTGGCAGAAATGCATATGCTACACTAGATGTGTGGCGTGGGCATACAATAAAAGATAAAATAAGAAATAAGGATATTTGAAAGAAGGTAGGGGTTGTACCAATCGAGGATAAAATGAGGGAGAATCACTTTAGATGGTTTCGTCATGTGATTAGCAGGCCTAGAGAAGCTTCGATGAGAAGTCTCGAAGAGTAGCAATGGGATAGATAAAGGAAGACCAATACAAATAAATTTGGATGAGGGTGGTGGCCCAAAAACGATATGTAGCTTTTGGGTCTTGATAGAAGCATAATTTCAAACAAAGAATGAAGAAAAAAGATTATGTTGATAATTTATACGATTTTCTCTATTGATTCCTGTCTAGCCGACCACCGAATCACCCGAATTAACATTTTTTTGTTGTTGTAAATTAAATCTCAAAAAATAAAGATATAGTTATCGTTAAAAAATATATTTAATTCAAAGTTTAAAATTTAACACTCAATTAAAAAAATTTATTGGTCATGACGTGTATATATATAACGAATAATGTTGACTATCATGCTTCTGCTGCCCTCAGTAATGCTCTCAGCTGGCAACAATTCTAGAATGTTCTAGCAACTTCTAGATTTTATCTAGCTTAGATATTTAATTTTACTAGATATTTTGTATAGTTTGTTATAACAAATTTAATCAATAACAAACTTTGGCGCCAATGCACCATTAGCTACATCATCGTATATATACTGCTATAGCATGTAATTTCATTTATTCATTCAATAATCAAACACTTTTCTCTTTTCTTTCTCTCACAAATTCTCTCTACTTTACTTGTTTCTCTCAATTTGTTCTTCAAGTTTAGAGTAGCAAATTTTTGATCACTCAAGCATTGCTTACTCATTTCATTGCTAATCCACTTCTTTGACATGGTATCAAAGTAAAAATATGATCCAAATCAATGCGCTCAAGGTGTTCGATCGTTTGAGTGAATGAGATTGTTGTTTCGATCTTCTTCTTTCTGCTCGCTTAGTGTGTTTTCTTGCTCGTTTGGTGTGTTCTTCCTAAAACCTACAGTAAACTCTAACCCTTGTGTGTTTTAGATTCAATTTTTCTGCAAAATTGCATTCATCTTGTTCATTCTTGATTGGAATCTTCTCTTGTTTACTTTGATTGTGATTCCTTTGTGTTTTTCTTCTCTGGAGTATGAATCCTGTTGTCTAGCATAATTGCTGCTGTTTCTGATTGATTCTACATGCGATCACAGAAATTTTGAGTACTTCACTCTTCGTTCACATCAATTACCTCAAAAATATCTCAATTATCTTTTTTATATTATTTTTCTTCAAATCTCACATATTACTTCTTCACAATCTCAAAATTTTCAACTCACAAAATTACTCCACAATTGGCTCATAAACATGAGAATGAAAACAACCGCAACAATCCTGATGTTGCTTTAGATCCTGACTCTCCATACTACCTGCATCCTAGTGATGCTAGCTATGTGATGGTTCCTAATACTTTTGATGGAAGCCACTTTAATGACTCGAAAGGGTTTGTGATGATCAGCCTCTCAGTAAAGAATAAGCTAGGTTTTGTTGATGACTCAATCTCCAAGCCTTCTGCAACTTTTGCTAATTATGCTGCATGGAATCGTGTCAAAAATACCTTACTGACCTGGTTTATGAAGGTTCTTGATCCAACAATCGCAAGAAGTGTTTTTCACTTTCCTACTGCAATTTGAAAGAAATACATGAGAGATTTGGCCAGCCATTAGGCACACAAATCTACTCCAAATTTCAATAACTTGCTGAAATAGAACAAGGATATGATTTTACGTCTGAATTTTATGCAAAGATGAAAATCCTATGAGATGAGCAAGATGTCACACAGCCTTTGCCAGTTTGTGTCTGTAATGGATGCATTTGCAGACTTACTCATAAGTTACTTAAGCTGCAAGATGAGTAGAGATCACTCTTTTCTTGATGAAATTGAATCCTGATTTCAAGCAGGTCAGGTCAAATCTATCGATGCAGTATCCTCTCCCCGAGATCAACCATGCATACATGATGTTAATGCAAGAAAAACATATTAAGCATTTGACATATGCTCCAGCAGCAGACTCTCAAGAAATGTATGCTCAAAGAAGGCCTTTCATGCATTGTTTCAAGTCCTTCTACTAGTTCTCAGCCTTACATGCCCCACACCTCGAAGGATAATAAGAGATAAACTTTGTTATGCAATTATTGTAAGAAAACAGGACACACTAAGGATAGCTTCAATTCAACCTGCATGGATATCCACCTAAGGGCTCTAATGCCTCACAAATAAGTTGGAAAAGAAAGAAAGTTGCTACAACAACTCATCATGATGAAACAGACACTTATGAATATATACATAAAGCAACACATTTAGATGCTCCATGTTTCACCACTGAGCCGTATGATCAACCGATCCCTCTTATTTCTCAACAACAAGAAAATGAACCAGAAGCTACGAATAATGAAGAAACAACAAATGCTTGTTTCTTAGTTGGTGAGTGTTGTCTTCTATCCTCCTCTAATGTTTTATGGGTTGTGGATAGTGGAGCTACCAATCATATGACTTATGATTTAAGCATGTTTTCTGCACATGAACCTGTTATGAATGATGTTAAAAATCAAATACTATTCCCGATGGATCTGCATTATAAGTCATGCATAAAGGTACTATTAATTTGAGTAATTATATCACGATTAAGAATGTCTTGCATGTACCAAACTTTCAATATTATCTAATATCAGTTACAAAGCTTTGTCAAGATCTAAATTGCTCTGCCTCATTCACTTCTGGATGTTGTTATATCTAGGGCCCTTCTTTGAGCAGGTCAATTCAGCTTAGTAAACTCAAGCAAGGGTTATATTATTGTCAAAGTATGGTACTATTAAGTCTTCGATTTCTCAAGACACAAGTCAACTTACCAAATTTGCTTCATGTAATTCAACCATTTCCAACCTAGAAATTGCCAAACTTTAGCATTTATGTTTAGGGCATGCTCCTGATTCTGTTATAAAGCATGTCCATCCTAGTCTTAATGTTTCAGAGCGTATGAATAAATGTCTATGTAAAATCTGTCCAGCTGCAAGGCAGAATAGACTTCCTTTTGGTCATAGTACAATAAAGAGTCTAGCACCTTTAGAGTTGTTACATTTAGATATTTGGGGTCCATACAAGTTTTCTACACATAATGGATGTAATATGTTTCGAACAATTATAGATGATTTTACTAGGATAACCTGGATTTTCTTAAAGAGAAATAAGAGTCATGCGGTGCAAAATTTTCAATCCTTCTATTCTTATATGCATACACAATTTTATTCCAACATTAAAAAATTAAAAAATCCCTTAGAATGCTCTCTAGGAAACTCCCTGCCCCCCCACTCCTTCAGCCACCAGAGGCTCCACTTTCGCATGGCTCCCCAGCTCTCTCCACGGTGTCTTCACAACAGCTGCCATCTCCAGGTCAGACTTCTCCCTTCTCCTTTAAGTACTTCCACTACCCAATCCCCACCATCCTTTTCTTCTTTCTCTTCATCGAACCACCCACAACCCCCTCCTTCATATAATCCCTCTTCTGAATCCTTCATCCATCTCTCTGCGGCTCTATTGATTGAGATCCATAATCCTTGGTGATCAACCATCATTGCTAAGGTGGTAGGTAAATCCTTTGCCACCGATTTCCTGTCCAGAAACCTCTCGAAATTATGGAATTTTAAGAAAGACCCTCCTTTATTGGTCTTGGTAGGGGTTTTTACTTGGTGAAGTGTGTGAGTTCCTCGGATGCAGATAAAGCTCTTCTCAATGGTCCATGGTTCTTGAATGGCTACTTTGTGTCAGTGCGACGATGGCAACCAAATTTTAAGCCATCCACAACAGAGGTTACGGAATTCCCCGTTTGGGTTGAACTATCGGAATTACCCATGGAGTACCACCGCCTTGACATTTTGAAAATGATTGGTGATTCGATTGGAGGTTTCATCAAGGCTGATTTTCGAGGTGCTACTAACAACATAGCCAGATTTGCAAAGATATGTGTCCTCAAGAATCTTGACTTTGTTAAACAGGAAGCTATTTGGCTTGGGACTCTTAGGCAACCGCTTGTGTGGCTTCATGAGTGGAAGAAATGTAGTGTATGCCATAAATGGTGTAGTGAAGGGAATGAGTGTGTTAAGAGAACAATTGTGGGGGTATCCAAAGACCCCAATGAGGTCCGGATTACCAAGTCTTGAAAAAATGACTGGCAGGTGATTGGGAAAAGGAACTCCGGTAAGAAGAGTGTGATGGCACCGACAACCTCCCCACAGACAGGTGGTGATGGTGGTGTATTGGTGACCCCCAAGGACGACGCCGTTTTGGTCCAAGAATCCTTTGGGCGCAATTCTTCAATTTTGAATGGAACACATGATGTCAATATGAAGTCACGTGATTTGGGTGATAAGATTGTTGCTACCAACTCATGCGTGAAACATATTGATGGGATTACACCACGTGTTCTGGATGGCAATTCCTCACCCTTGGTTGCCAACTGCTCTTCTACGTCTTACCCCCCTTTCTCTTTCTTCTCTTTTCCCTTTTCCTATCCTGCTTTTGAGTGGTCCTCTCTCTCTCTCTCTCTCCTTCTCCTCTACACAGCTCTCAGTCCCTTCCCCCCTTCTTCTCACTCCTCCACAAAAATGACATCTTCTCACTTCTCCACTTAATCCTAAACACCCCCTCCGGATCCTACATCCCCCCAAACTCCAGATTCTCGTACTTCTCTCACTCCGACCTCGACCATCTTCTAGGATCTCGGTTCCTATGGCAAGCTACCACTGCCTCATCGCATCTACAGGCTGGCCTTCCCTTCACCGCCACCAGAACCACCACATCCAATTCATATTGTCACCACCCCCGAAGAGGACATGAAACTCTGCTTGCGTCCGCCGATTTAGGCTCTAGCGGAGTTGGACTTCAACAATTGGGATTTCTTCAATGCATCGAGGGGTTCTTCTAACCCCGTTTCACCGATGGTTCTCCGACGAGTCCTACGATCCCACTACAGTGCCAGCCCACTTGATTTCTCTGCGCATGAAGCCGAAAAGGACCAATTCATTGATGAGTACTGTTCCAGCCCACCTCCTAGACTTGTCCGATCTCCGGGAGCTATCACTAGTCCTACTGGTTCTGGTGACTTGGTTCCTTACCAAGGACCTGAGAATGCTGCCGATGGACCAAGTCTTGCCCTAGCAATTGCAACCAATGTTGGACCCAGCCCCCATTCTCCTTCCATTGCGAGAAACATGTATGTTGACATTCAGATTTTTCAAGCTGACTCTAGCCTAACCAAGTGAACGATGTCAAGATGGTCAGAACCACCAGGGCACACAACTAGGTGGGCATGGTAGGAGTGTGGGAAGACGGGGGAAGATCATAGGGAAGACAAGCACGCTTCCAGTGGGAATGTATGGACGAAGACTTATTTAGTCACTTGCTTTGGGAAAGAGTCAACATAAGAGAAACAAAAGATTGGGAGGTTCGAGAGGCACTTCTGAACTCATTCCCTCTTCCTAAATTTAGGAATATTTGGATTTAAATACCTAGTTTTAGATGCATTTCTGAAAATAAATACCTAGTTTCGGATTTATTTTTACTTAAATACCTAGATTCCCCACAACTTTTGAAAATCAGTACCAATTAACGATTTTCCTCCTTTTCCTTAACAATTCCGTCAAGTATTGCTGGGACCCACTCTTCCCTTTATTTAACACACCCTTTATTCAAAACCCCTACTTTTTTCTCTCCTCCCTCCTACCTCCTCCTCTTCTGTTCTAAAAAATTCTTCTAAAAAAACACAACACAATAATGGCAGCTCAACAGAAAACCCTCACTCTTACATCTTCTTCATCAAATACAATCAAGTTTCTTAACAGTTATAGCGAAAAGATCCTTCCTCGTCCTTCCGACTGTCACTTCTGCTACGTCGGTGGCCACACTCGCATCATCTTCGTTGATCGCTCAATCGAGAATCTTTGTCGCATTCCGTGAATCTTCAGTGTAAATTACCAAATGAAGATCTCGATGTTCTCGTAACCACTAAACCACTGTTGCCACCACCACCAAACAACCTTAACAACACTAACCACCCCTAAATAACCGCTATTTAACCTACATCGCCAATCGAAATCCAACCATAAAAATCCACCAAATTTCCCACAACATCATCAAACAAACACACAAACCCACAAATTTTAAAATTCTCCACCCCACAAGTTAGAAAACACAAACCACATTATATAGTAATTGATTGAATTCTAACAGAATTCCCAAAAAAAAAATAGAAATAAGAGTGAAATGAAGTGAACAAAAACACAGATAATCTTGATCAAGATTATCTGCTGCGATTTTATTGGGAGCTTTTTAACGAAGTTGAGTCGGTTGGAATCACTGTGACTTAAATTTGGAAGCATCAACGATCGTGATGGTTTGAGTAGTGATTGAAAATGAACAAGAAAGGAAGAACAAAGAGGATAAAGGAAGTAGAAAGGAATTGTCGGGGTAGATGAGAGAGAATAAGAGGGGATTTAAGGGGGGAAATGGCAAGGAGGGAAAATTCGTCAATTCATACAAGTGGTTCTTTTAATTAGGTCGTTACTAGGTATTGATTTTCAAACTTTTGTCCAAAACTAGGTATTTAAGTAAAATAATATTGAAACTAGGTATTTATTTTCAAAAGTCGCCTGAAACTAGGTATTTATTAACAATTTTTCCCTAAATTTATGACAACCTTGGCATGGAATGTCAAGGGCCTTGCTCGACCCAACTTTAAGAGAGCAATTTCTAACATCTCATCAAAGCTCATAACCCAGACATTGTTGTGTTGTCTGAAACTAGAGTTGGCAAAGATGTTGCTGAAGATATTCTAAGGGGATTGTCTTTTGATAGTCATGCGATGGTAGAGCCTATTGGTTTTGCTGGAGGGATACTAATTCTCTGGAATTCCTTCATTATCCAATTTACTGTGATTAAGAAGGGACGCCAGTTCATTAGTGGGGTGGCTCAGGTATGTAATTCCACAAATAAATGTTATTTTTCTGTTGTGTATGCTAGCCCTAAATTTAAATTTCGCAAGTTGTTATGGGATAAATTACGTGCCTTTGCTGTTGGTATTGATCTTGCTTGGTTGGTTATTGGTGATTTTAATGAGTTGAAAAGTGATGTTGATAAATTTGGTGGTCGGCTGCCTAGTTTAACTCGTATGAACTTGTATAATGAGTGTATGGCTGCTTGCTCTTTGCTTGATGTGGGTTTTTCGGGTCAGAAATTCACTTGGTCCAATAACCGTAGGAGGGGTCCGATTTTGGAAAGGCTTAACAGGGCTTGGTGCAATGACGATTGGCTAGTTATGTTCCCTAATACCCACCTTAAACATCTTCCTCGAGTCTCTTCGGATCACTGTCCAATTTTGTTGAGTACATCTTTGCATGTGACTAGGCGTCCTAGGTATTTCAATTTAGAACCTATGTGGCGTCTTGATGCTGGTTTCAAAGTTCTCATTAAGGATTGTTGGTCTCAGCTTCCTGGTGATTTTTATCAGAAGAATAGAGGTCTGATTCCCCCGATTTCCTCTTGGGCCAAGAATTAATACCGACTAATACCGACCGTGTGCAGTCGGTAATAGTTTACCGACCGAATAGTTGGTCGGTAATACCGATTGAAATATAGTTGGTCGGTATTACCGACCAACTGTTCGGTCGGTAAACTCCCAGGAAAACACTCTCASCCAAAGCTGAGAGGAGGTTTTATCAGCCAATTTTGCCGACCGAATATTCGGTCGGTAAAATTAAATATTTTTTTTAAAAACACCCTGCTGCGAATTGAACTTACGAGTACCACTCACTTCTTGCAATTCTTTTTTCATTTCAAACTCACAACTCACAAAACTCCTCTCTCTCTCCTTCCTTCTCTCTCTCTTTCCTTCTCTCTCTCCTTCCTCCGTCACGGTCACCGGCGTGACCCAACCACCGGCGCCGTCCTCTCTCTCCTTTCTTCTCTCTTTCTCCTTCCCTCTCTCTCTCCTTCCCTCTCTCGGTCTGCTGCGCCGCTGCCACTGTTGCGCTGCTGCTCGCGGTTGTTGTTGCTCCACCACCGCTGCCACTGTTGCTGTTGTTGCGCTGCCACTGTTGTTACTCACAAATTTCGGTTAGGGTTTGCTTTTTTTTGAAAGAATAATTGATTTTTGGCTCACAATATTGTTTTATTTGGTTTAGATCTAGAAAATTTCGTTATGATTTTGCGTTTTCTTGTGTTTTGGGGGGTTTAGATCTAGTTTCTTCAAAGGTGTGATTTTTTGAAGTTAATTTTAATTTTAATTGATATTTGATCTGGGTATGAGTAATTTTCGGTGTATAATAGATTTCTTATTTTCACGCAAGGAAGTTTTTATTTTTTAATTTGGATATAGATCTTCCCTCATTGAAAGATCTTTGTGTCGCATGTTTTGATAAGAAATCAGGTTGATTTAACAGAGGGGCGATATTTGCTTTCCGCTGCTTCAGATGCATTGCTGCCATATTTGATGTTCAGCGTGCCTCAGAATTTGAGGTCGGAGGTCTCGTTGCGAGGCATAAGAGCCTTTTGGTTATTGATAAACAACACCAACAAGGACACAAGRATGCCATATCCTCAGCGACATGGTATCCTYTTGATACTGGGCTATTTGTCACTGGTTCCTATGATCATCATATCAATGTTTGGGATACAAAKACAACACAGGTACCAGTCCAGTTTATWCATTGCTCCTTATCTGCTAGACTTTATGCTAGAGTAGTTGACCCTTGCTAATTTAGATTGCTGTCAGATAGGTGGTTATGAATTTTAAGATGCCTGGAAAAGTTTACAAGACTGCCATGTCTCCCGTCGCGACCTCCCATATGCTGATTGCGTCCGGAACTYAAGATGTTCAAGTTCGACTTTGTGATATTGCTTCAGGGGCCTTTGCTCATACATTGTCAGGCCATCGTGGTATGCTTGCAATTTTGAACAGTTTGAATATATTTCGACTTTATGGAGCATAGGATATTAGAAAGTTGTGGTATCTTGATGACTAATATCTTAATGCTGTGTATAATTATTTTTGTAAAGTTATGTTCGTGTTGAAAAATAAATAGATTATCTAGGTAATTTTGATTGAATAACTGACCACACTGACATATTAACAATTATACACTTTCGTCAAAAGCCATATATGCTTGCAAATTTTGTTAGGTCCAAGTGTAATGGTGTCTTTTTGTTGACTAAATGTCCTTCAAATTTTTGGATGGACAGAATTTTGGACTGCCTTGAATTCAGCTTGAAGCCTAAGCATCCTCACCTAGCATGGACACAGGATAAAAGGATGATAAAGTCAAAGAAGGGTTCTAGAAAGAGAAATGARTTCTCAAACCCTTTTGCTGTTTATDATTTTTAGAGTATATAAATATATAAAWTTTTCTATTTRAYTGTAAAGATATTTTATATAATGTTATTTGTATATAAATATATAAAATATTCTATTTCTTGTGATTGAAATGTAGTTGTTCAATTGGAATTAGAAAGTTGTCTGACAAGGCAACTTTCTAGTTCATTTTTTTTTATTTTCCACCTTCAATTTTACCGACCGAAATCGGTCGGTAAACAATTAATATTTATATAAAAACCCTTTATCGATCGACTATTCGGTCGGTAATACCGACCGAATTATGAATTCGGTCGGTAAAGGGTTTTCCTCTCAATTTATTTTAGAGGGAAAATTGCCTTATTCGGTCGGTAATACCGACCAAATGGAATCGGTTGGTAATACCGACCGAATAATCGGTCGGTAAACATCGATTTCCCTCCAATTTTGGAGGGATTAAAATTGGTCGGTAAAGCGGTCGGTYWWWGGTCACCGARCGAAAATCGGTCGGTGAAAAGGATTTTACCGACGAAGGAAAATCCGACCGACGTCACCGACCGATTTTCMYTCGGTAAAGGGTGTTACCGACCGATTTTCGGTCGGTTATGACGGTCGGCCGAAAACGATTTTCTTGTTGTGAATGTTTTTGGTGATGTGGAAAGAAAGAAGAAAAGGTTATGGGCTCGACTGGATGGGATCTAGAGGGCTCTTTGTGATAACCCTTCTTCTTCCTTTCTTCTTTCACTTGAAAGTCAACTTCGAGAGGAGTTGAACATAGTCTTGGATCAGGAGGAGCTCGTTCCAAGGGTAATTGGATAAGAGAAGGGGACAGAAACACAGGGTTTTTTCACAAATCAGTTTTAATTAGAAGGAAAAGAAATCGTATTGTTTCCCTAAGGGATGGGGTGGGGAACACTATAGAAGGGGAGGAAGACTTAAAGTGCCATATTGTTAAGTTTTTTAAGGACCTTTTCACTACTTCTAAAACCTCCACCGTTAAGGTCTGTTGTGAGTCCTCTTTGTCTCTTGATTGGGTTTCCTTGGCTCATGTTCCCTTTTTGAAAGAAATCGAGGAGGCAGTCTTCAGCCTTAGTCCTTTCAAGGCATCTGGGCATGATGGCTTTCACTCTTTTTTTTATAGAGATAATTAGGAATTTATCAAGCATGACCTTGCTTTATATATTCAAAATATCTTTGTAGAAGCAAAGATACCAGGGGAGATTAATTCCACAAATATTGCCTTGATTCCTAAATGTGACTCCCCGGAATCCATTAGGAATTTTAGTCCTATTAGCCTTTGCAACACCGTTTATAAAATGGTCATCAAAATTCTTGTTGCTAGACTAAATCCCCTCCTCCATTCCTTTCTTTCTCCAAATCAAAATGCCTTTATTCCAAGGAGAGGGTCAGACACCAATTTTCTTGTAGCCTCCGAAATTCTTCACTCTATGAGGCGTAGGAAAGGTAAGAAGGGTTGGTTTGCATTTAAAATTGACTTAAAAAAGGCCTATGATAAGATTGAGTGAGACTATGTTAGAAATTGTCTTGAGTTCTTTCATTTTGATGCCTTCTCAATCCAGTTGATTATGAGTTGCCTTACTACCACTTCTACATCCATTATGATAAATGGAAAGACCTCAAAGCCTTTCCTCCCTTCAAGGGGGATTAGGCAAGGGGACCCACTATCCCTCTATCTTTTCATTCTCTGTATGGAGGGTCTCTCTCGGCTGATCCATAAAGAGTGCATAGAGAAGAGGTGTACACCCTTTGCTATTGGTAGAAATTCCCTCCAGATTTCTCACTTACTCTTTGCACATTACCCAGTTCAGTTTCTAAGCAGAAATAATACTCCACAAAATTTATCCTCAACCACATTATCCCCAGTCCCCACCCACTTCTTTAGTCCACAAACAGAGCTGATTTTGCAAGTTTAGAGCAGGTTAAGGATATTTCCCCTTAGAGAAATGTTCAACAAATGCCTCAATTGAGACAATCAACTAGAGCTAGAAGACAAGCACCAACATATTTCTCAAATTATATTTGTTTAACAACTCAACACAATTGGTGCAATATCATCCATTATGATAGTATTCCTGTTAGCCACAAATGTTTAATAGCAAGCTTACGAGAACAACAAGAACCACAAACATATGCAGATGTCATTACAAAATCAAAATGGGTTCAAGTAATGCATAATGAATTAAAAGCTCTACAAGAAAACAACACTTGGGTTCACACAGCTCTTCCCTAAAGGGAAAAAGGTCATAAGCTCCAAATGGGTTTACAAGATTAAGCAAAAAAGTAGTCTATTGAAAGGTACGAGGCAAGGTTAGTTGCCAGAGGATTCACTCAAAAACCATGCATAGACTATAAGGAAACCTTCTCAGATCACATGTCATAAAGATGGCCACGATCAGATGTGTCGTAGCTCTTGTAGCTTCAAGAAAATGGGATTTATTCCACGTAAATGTTATCTATGCATTTTTGCATGGTATGGTGATTTCTAAACTTGGTGATATAAATCAAAAAGGGTTAGTCAATGCAGCTGACAAAGTGTGTTAGTCAAAGAAATCAATATAGGGTCTAAAGCAAGCTTCTAGACAATGGTTTGCCAAGTTGGTAGCATAACTGATATCACAACGTTTTCAACAATCCAAGAATGATTACGACTTATTTTTCAAAACTCAAGGGTCTTCTATCACTATAGTGGTTGTATATGTGGATGATATAATTCCCACTAGTAATGATTCTGCAAGCATCTATTAGCTTAAAGCTCATTTACATAGAGTTTTCATTATCAAAGATTTGGGAAAGCTTAATTACTTTCTGGGCATTGAAGTAGGATATGTCAAGCAATGGTATCACTCCGGCCAACCCATAAGAAGTTCGCACAAGATCTTTTAGCATCTAGTGGTATGAGTGATTTCAAGCCTACAGTAACTTTCTCACCATAAAAAATCAAACTTCATCAAAATGAGGGAAATCCACTTACTGATCCTACATATTACAGAACAATGGTTGGAAAACTCAATTTTCTAACTACTACAAGGCCTGACTTGGCTTATACAGTTCAAACCTTGAGTCAATTTTTGCAAGATCCTAGAGACACACTTGTTGCAGCCCTTGAGCATACGTTGAGAGTAAATAAAAATTAGCAATAATGCATTATCATGTACATTAATATATTATTTATTGGTAGTAAATTACTCTATTAAATCAATGTCTGATTAAATCATCAATAATTTGTTACAGAAATTTTAAGATGAAGTTGCCCCACGCATCGCGTGCCCAAAAAACTAGTAATCATTGAACGAATATATAAGTAGGTAAATTTCTAACAAATTTGAAATGTAGCTCGATCATTGTATCTTGTTGCATCAAAAAAATCCCAAATACCTGACTTAGGAAATTATTTAGTGATTTTTATATAATCATATACTCATGACCTTGTTGGTTAGTGATTTTTTATATTGTTAAGATTAGGGGTGTTAACGAGCCGAGCCGAGCCGAGCTTTGGGCATTTTGAGCTAGGCTCGTGACGAATATCCTCGAGCTCGAGCCGAGCCTCGAGCTCGAGCCGAGCCTCGAGCTTTTTCGAGCCTTAAATGTCAAGTTCAAAATACATTAAAGCTATATTGGAATTCGAAAACTATAGTAAATAATGACTTCTAAGAACATATAATAGTTAATAGTTATGAATTTTCTAATTTTTGTTAAATTTATCAATAATATACTACTAATTTTATAATTATTAGTTTAAATAAAAAGATAAAATAATATTTCGAGCCTGTTCGCGAGCTTTCGAGCCGAGCTTAGATGAGGCTCGGCTCGAGCTAACTTCGAGCCGAGCTCGAGCCGAGCTCGAGCAGGCTCGGCTCGTTAACACCCCTAGTTAAGATACTTCTAATAAATCACCACTTTACGTTGCTTTTTAAAATATTTAAAGGTATACTGTCCACGTAAAATTTAGATTTTCCCCTAAAATTCAAGGCAAAAACGCTACTGATAGTAGCGTTTTTACTAGACAAAACTTACTACTAGTGGTATTTTTTATCGGGGGAAAATGCTACTGGCAATAGTGTTTTTCTTTATGAAAGCTCTACTACCAATAGAGATTTATTTATTTTGTCTCTTTGATAGTTCAAATCGATTTTTTTAGCATAAACGCTAGCACCAATAGCGTTATTACTATTTACTACTAGTAGTAGCAAAAACGCTACTCGCAGTAGCGTTTTTATCAGACAAAAACGTTTTTTTTACACGAAAACTAAAAGATTTCATTAATGTGAAAAGGTCAAACGACACTTACAATTCAATTCTGTAGAAATTAATTGACAAGTACGAATATACCTATCCAAAAAACTACATACTTCGTATGATTGTTCAAATTTTTGAAACAATAAAGCCTTAAAGAAACTCTTCATCCGAAGCAATACTATCTGTGAGTTCGCGCAAATTGGGCATAATAATTGATGTAGAAGTAATTGAATAACCATACTTGCAAAGTCAATTAGATATCCCCAACAATCGAACTGAAYCGGTCGGACCTTCACAATCAAAGAAACCCATATCACAATACCTAAAACGCTTAACTCCATAGATTAAGATCTAGGAGGATGACATAAACAAAAACAATAATCAAACAAATAATAAGGAGTCACCGCAAGGGGCAACTTTATTAAAAAAACTAAAACCCAAGAGACGTAGTATTCAAATAACTATCACACGTAAGAGCCGCTCAACACCGGCGAAAGAAAARAAAATAGTAAAACTACTCCCTCCAAACAAAASTCARGAATCGGGTAGTATCCAAGTCTACGAACCGTTTCGAAACCAGGAATAGACCAAACCCAGTTACTACCTCCAACATTGTGACTCATGAAGGCCTGAGTCCCACCATCGATCTGCCGCAAAACGAGATAACAACCCAAGATGTCAATAGGTGATGAATACCTACACAACTCGAAGGGCGAACACAAACTCGGAGCCTTCGAAACACATAAAAAAAGGAAAAAAAAACACCCGCTCGATTTTAAAAGGTCGCCGGCGAGCCAGAGCCACCAAAAAACGAGGGAGGGAAGAAGGGTTTTGAGAGATTTTGAGAGGATTTTTTTTGCTAAGGAGAGAATAGGGTTTTTATGACAACTTGATTTAATATTGTTATACCTAACGAACAAAAACGTTATTAGTGATAGCTTTTTTGCTTGATAATTTATTTTTTTGAATAATCAACTCATGCCAATTCTAAGTGGATGGGATGGTCTAAGTATTTTCAAAACCGCATTAGATTGGTAATTTAGGCAACCTTAACATTATATAGCAGAAATATATATTCTTGCTTTTCTGCGTCCCTCGAATTTAGTTGCATATAATCTAGAATTTAATTAATTTTGTGAAAAGATATGATATTAAAAAATGAATAAAAAATATATATGATAAATTATCTCCATAATAAAATGGATAAAAGATTATATATGTTTAATAAAAATTGAAAAGAAAAGGGGCTAGAATGCTAGATAGTAGGATAATCAGTTAGGTTTTAGAAATTACAATATATATATAAATTGGTCCGTATATATAAAAGGAGAGGGGTTTTGCGTTTGTTAACTAATAATCATATGCAAATTAAGTTAAATTAGAATAAAGATGGGAGAATCAGAATTGTGGGTATTCGAATTGACGTTGATCTCTGCACAAAGTCTTATACCCCCATTGTTGAATCTTAGAAGCAGCCTTCTGTGCGAAAGGATTCAGCCCTACGCCCAAGTGTGGATCGACGAAGCCGTCAAGCTCTCGACTCGTGTGGACAAGACCGGGGGTTCGCAGCCTTCTTGGAACCACAGGTTCATGTTCATCGTGGACAAGTGCTTCCTGCAGGACAAAAACATCTGCGTAAACATAGACTTGTTCACTGCCGCCTCCTTGTTGTTCGATAGCGCACACATAGGTAGCACTCGCATCACTGTGCACCCGCTGGTCAGCCAGCAGAGTCCCGAGCCATGCTTGTTCCAGAGAGATGTTGTGAAACAGAATTTGTCAGGGTATTCCACGGTAAAAGGCGTCGTGCACGTACAAACCAAGCTGGTTCCCTACAAGCAGTTCTGTCGGACGATTGACACCGAATGGGGCGAGTTCGTGCAGGATCGTACCAGTATAACGTCTCTCAATGTTCATCCCCGACACACTACAGCTGCTTCCAATGAAGTTACATTGTTGAGAATTTTTGCTATGGGGATTGCTTATTCTTGGCTGTTTTATCGTATTTTTGTTAAGCGCTCTACAACGTGTTAGGGGTGCTCATAAAAGATTTAGTATTTGCATATTAATAAACATATGGTATGGTGAATAATTTTAATACGGTTTGTTAGTATTTATTTGGTTTCTATTTTTATTTTTTTTGGTGCAATTTGGTTTATGAAATCATGCACTCGTTTGTTTATTTATTTTATGTTGTTACATAGGGAGTATATGGTTTCTTGAGCCTGAAAAATTGAAAATAGAACGATATTGATTTAAATATTCGATCGAAATTGATTCATTGAATATTCTAAACATGTTAGGATCAATTGATTGAATTTAGATTGATCAAATTTTGTTTGAGCAGAATAAGGGATTGGGTTACTAAAAAGTTGTGATCAAACTCAAGCTTAATAAATTAAATTTTCCTTCGGAATTGAAATAGACTTGGCAAATTCGTGAACTCAAATCAATCTATATACAACTCTTGTTGCTTTGTTGACCATCAGTTATCAAGTGAACTAAGTATGCTGCATATTTAATTTTTTGTTGGATGCATTAGATATTTATTAACAATTCAAATATTATGATCTATTGTTGATAATTGTGTACAATTGCAAATTTTTGATGCGGAAAAGTTATCCAACTAACGTATAAGTTGAGTTGTTAGCTATCAAAAAGGTCTTGATTGAGAATGGGGGATAGCTTGAAGCTTGATTGAGAATGGGGGATAGCTAGATGGTTAAAGGTTCGATTGATTCTCATCCCCTTTTGGGCTCTCTTAGACAAAATAAATAAATAAAATTAAAAAATATTGAATTGGTTTGGGAATAGGAAATCAAAACGCTAGAAAATAAATAGATTAGGGTTTAGATTAGGTGGCATGGAGAATTGAGATCAAAGTGATTGATTTTTAAAATTGTTTAAAATTTTAATTTTTTTTAATCAAAGCATCATA
This sequence comes from Bassia scoparia, assembly GCA_008642245.1. Lineage (NCBI taxonomy): Eukaryota > Viridiplantae > Streptophyta > Magnoliopsida > Caryophyllales > Amaranthaceae > Bassia > Bassia scoparia. Next base: position 206,868 of record SNQN01000104.1, read on the forward strand.
ACATATACACGGAGTCCCTTTTCTCTTAACTAACTAGTTTTTTATGCACGCGATGCGTGCACTGGTGTACAAAATTACAATTTATAAAAACAGTTTTTACATATTAAAATAATGTTGTGATATAACAGTTATGATTATATCATACCTAATTAACCCAAAAGTTGCACATAATCACGGAACCCTATACAATTATGTCACTCTAATTTTCCGTTATCAAAATAAAAAAATTTAAAAATCATTTTATTTGATCTTTTTTAAGTGATGTTAATTGGTATTTATTTTAAATGGTCATTAATAAATTTACATAGTCAATGCAGTCTTTCTTAATTGGTCACAAAAAAACAACTTACAAAGTACAAATATCTTTTTTAACGGTAAAATAAATATTTTATGTGGATTCCAATATAGATTAAATTATCCTTAATGATAATTTGATGCATATACCATATTTAACTTGTTTAATATGACAAATTCGAAAATGGATTTTTTTTTTGTGATTTTTCTAAATATTGGATTCATTAAGGGTATTTTTGGATTCTTCCTCCCCTTCACTTATATAATAGAGATTTTTGCTTAACTGAACTTATTAACTTAGATTTAAATTATTTTTACTGAACTTATTTAGAGTAACAAAAACGGATGATTTATTTGCATAATTTACATGCAGATTGCAACTACTAACATCTGAAAGGTAAAATTGTTAAAAACCACCATTTGTAAGGGGTTTTAGTCACATAAATCCACCTTTTTAAAATGAAATAGTCTAAAACCACTTTTGTGGTGCATTTGCTTGTTGACCACCACCTTATGGTCGGTTTCCGGCGTTGACCGACCAAAAGCCTTATTTTTTTCATATTTTTCTTTTCTTTTTTTGTCTTACGATAACAACAACAACAACAACAACAACAACAACAACAATCATAATAATAATAATAAGGGAAAATGGAATTAAATAATCCAAACTTTTGGTCTTCCGCTCAAAATAATGCCAACTCAAGTTTATCTCTGAATAATCCCTATTTGTACCCTCATCTTCCCAAAACAAGCCTACTCTAAAAGTAACCTGTAATTGTACGTTAAAAGCCCATGATTAACTTGTTTGACCTCCTAATAACAATTGACCACCCTAATCAACCAAAATTAACTACTAATACAACCTAACTAAAATTAACCACCCTAATCAAATACTAACCACTAATCACCATTCCTCCACCCTCATGAGACCACTCACAACCCACCTCCTCTGCTCTCTCTCCACCACTACTAGCACCGCCACCTACAATAACACACTTTCTCCTGCATCACACTCACCCCCTCCTCATCCTCCACACCTTCAACCACTCCTCCACTACATGCACACAACTCACACCCACTTCAAAACCCTAATTCCCAAATCACATCTAAAATCAAAATCAAAATCGAAACGAAATCAAAACCAATTAATCTAGATGAAAACGAAGGCAAAACTACTCAATTTGAGGAGAGAGGTGTGAATTCGACTGAGGCAGTGACAGGCTTGTCGCGTACCTATCAAAAATACCTATTAAAACTAACCTGCAGCTAGTGGTAACAGGATCGTATCCACGAGGAAACAACAACTACTGATTAATTGAGTAAAAGCATCTAAACTAACAAAAGAAACGTTGGTTTGTGATTAAGAATAACTAAGACTAATGACAATGATTAACAGAAGGAATTAAACTATATAATTAAAGAATCTAGAGTATGAGTTCACACTATGCAGTAATGACGCAATTAATGCATCAACAATTCATAACATGGCATAATCAAACAGGAACAAAGCTCTCTCGAATCAATTGAACCATAAACTACTCCTAACCGTATCTCACCTAGGAAAGTCTCATTCTAACCTATTGATGTTGATCTTGTTCTAGTCTCAATCGCTAGATCTAGAGACTTGTGACTAATCAGATTAAGCAATTAAGTCGGGCCCTACGAAATTGATTAACATGAATAACAATCTAATAGGAATTTGATTAAAAGCCAAGCCATGAATTGAATCAACCAATTAATATCAATCATATTGCTATAGATCCCCAATCGCTCTAGAAATTAGACTACTCGCTCATAATTAAACTATAAACATGATGATTGTAATGGGAAAGACATAATCAAAGTAAAGAATAATTAAAAGCAATAATAAAACCTAGAATAATTGAAAGTAATAATCAAGAACCTAAAATAATTCAAAACAATAATCAAAGCATAAACAATTAAAACAATGAGAAAACAAATTAAAGAAGAAATAATTACCAAAGAATGATTGCAATTGATGAATGAATGAATGATTCTATTGAAAGTGCCAAAGTTAGGGTTCTTGACAATAATACGTAATTGAGGATTTTTCTCTCTTTCAAATTAATGATGAAAAATAAAAGACAATAAAAGAATTAGGATTTCTTATCCTCTTAACATCAAAATTTCCTAAATTAAACTAAGCTTGCTAAAATTACAATCATGCCCTTCATTAAAAGCCAATTTAAAACCAACTTAAGTGAAGAATCGAGCCTCATCCGATCGGATCGGGTGTGATCCGATCGGATCGGATCCAGTTCTGGCAGCAGAATGCCATCTTCTAGAGGCCATATCTCGAGCTCCGGTGGTCCAAATCACGCATGTGACCTATCAAATCGAAGCTCTCGAAGTCTAGTTCCAATGCAGCTAGAATCGCACCAATCCAACGAAGGAAACATAAGTTATGGTCAAACGAGTGAGCATGTATCAACTTCTTTGTGTCGCTCCACTCCTAGCTCCTGCCACTTCTACTAAACTCTGTAGTGCTTGCAAATAAGCCCCGAAATCACTCCAAATAAATGGAAGCAACCTAAAACTTACTCAAACACTAAACAAACAACATTAGTAGCAAGAGGGCCTTAAGAAGGCCAAAACCATTCGATATAGCAAGAGAAATGGGAGAAAAACCATATAACAATACAATACATCAGGCAGTGGTGGTTGGCTACGTAGAGGGTGGCGTGGGGGGGGGGGGGGTTCAGTTGTTGGGGATCAAAAATAGGAGGCTGGGAGTGCGGCGACTGGGTTGGGGTGGTGTGCTGGGCTCCGTGGTGTTGGGTAGCGATGGAGAGAGGAGAGAGAGAAGGTGATGATGGGTTTCGGGTGTGGGGTTTCGATGGTTGGGGGGTCGGAAATGGGCGGATGGGAGGGCAATGACTAGGCAGGTTGGGGCATGACGTGGCGTTGGGTTGCGGTGGAGAGAGGGATTGCGTGGTGTTAGGTTGCGGTGGAGCTAGGAGAGAAAAGGTGAGGTTTAGGGGATTAGGAGAGTTAAAAGGGAGAAAAGAAAAAAATAAAAATAACCTGTTGAACAGGTAGAGGGTTAAAAGGATCGTTTTGGGAACATGAGTTGAGATAAACTTGAGTTGAGATTTTTGAGCGGAAGGCCAAAAGTTCGGATTATTTAATTCTATTTTTCCTAATAATAATAATAATAATAATAATAATAATAATAATAATAATAATAATAATAATAATAATAATAATAATAATAATAATAATAATAATAATAATANTAATAATAATAATAATAATAATAATAATAATAATCTCTATTATATAAGGGAACACAACAAAAAAATTGGCTTCGGTCGACCACGCTTACCGATCGCAAATCGGTCGGTAAGCGGTGTCGGAATCACAATCGTCGGTAATCCAAAAATTACCGACCGATTATCGATCGGTAAGGGTTTACCGACCGATTACCGACCGATCACCGACCATTTTTTGGAGGGAAAAATATGATTACCGACCGATATGAAAATGGTCGGTAATCACTCCATATTTTTATTTTAATTTAAAAATTGCCATTACCGACCGATTTTTCGGTCGGTATTCACTCCAATTTTTAATTTTTTATTTTGAAATTGCACTTACCGACCGAATATTCGGTCGGTATTCACTCCAGAATTTTTTTTATTTTGAAATAGCACTTACCGACCGAATATTCGGTCGGTATTCACTCCAGATTTTTTTTTGAAATTTCACTTACCGACCGAATATTCGGTCGGTAAACCCTCCTAATTATTTTTTTTAATTTAAAATGGCCATTACCGACCGAATATTCGGTCGGTAACCTATATTTATGAATTAAAAAAAAGGGCAGAAACCAGCTTGCAAAGTTGGTTTCCATTTCAACAAAAAGCAATCAAAAGCAAAAAAAAGAAAATGAGTACAATCAAACCTAAAAATAATCTTTACACATTCAACATAATATTATACTGAGTACAATCAAATTTCATTCATTAATGAAAAAATAATCTTTACACATTCAACATAAGATTGGGGCGAGGAAGAGGAGAGAAGAAGAAGAATACCTCATAAAACCGAAAATTGCAGAATTTTTTTAAAAGAAGCACAAATATTTGGGGGGAAAAAAAAGGAAAAACCTAGATCTAACATGAAAATCAAAACGAAAAACAAATTAAAACCTAGATCTGAATTTAAATCACACCCAAAAAACGAATTTAAACCTTGATCAAAATTTACAACAACTTTTCTTTAAAAATCAGAATCAAATACAAATTTAAACAACAAAAATTTGAAAACGAAACAAAATATGAAAAAAACAAACCTCAAAAAATGAAAGTGTGAGGTGCGGCGGAGGTGTGGACGTGCGTGAGAGAAGGGGCGGCGGCGGCGGCGGCGTTTGAAAAGAAGGAGGATGTTGAGAGGAGAGAGAGGGAAGGAAGGAGGAGTTGAGAGGATGGGTTAAAAGGATGAGAGGAGTTGAAGGATGAGAGTGTCKGAGAGAGAGAGAGAGAGAGAAGCGTAAGGAGAGAGAGTGTGAGGGGCCTAATAAGATAGTAAGAAGGGAGAGAATGCGTGAGGAGAGAGTATAAGGAGCTGATTTTTTTATTAAAAAAAATACTTTTACCGACAGATTTCAAAATCGGTCGGTGAGTGGTTATGTTTTTTTAAGAAGGGAAAAAGTATTACTGGGAAAACCCAATCAACTTACCGACCGTTAATTCGGTCGGTAAATAACATCGTCCGGTTTCGGTCGGTGTTACCGACCTATTTTTTTGCGGTCGGTAATTTCGGTCGGCCTTAAGCGAATTTCTAGTAGTGGAAGTGGAGGTCGCGGTGGTGTCCCTTGAAATTACCACCCTACCCCCTCCGTTGGCAAAATTACAATGAAAAGCCAACATTGAAAAGAAAATCACTACGTTTAAAATAATTGCCTAAAAAGTCAACAATCAAAATATTAATGGAAAAATTCAAAAAAATAATCCCACCTTTCAGTGGTCTTCCAAAAATAAACAGACCTTTCGATTATCCCTGAATAATCCGACCTTTGGGGCTTGTCTTCCAAAAATGCACCCTAACCCGTTGGTGAGGAATGGCGACCTGTTGTTTAAGTTAATCTGACACGTGTCACATTTTCATTGGAGGTAATTAAATTAAAACGAAATTTATTAAAATTTAATTAGAATTAAACCTTTAAAAAATTACCACCCTCACCCACCACCACACACCGCGTACCACCTGCCACCTCCCACCACCCACACTTGCCACACACCACCTCAAACTCACTTCCCTACAATTCGCAATATCTCTTCAATTTTCACTCACTCCTCTTCATCCTCACTTCCTTGCAACGCACACCGCCGCTCTGTTGCTTTGCACCGGCCATTAATCAACCCTAAAACACAGAAGACGGCAACGAAGATGGCAGTGGGAAGGCGGAATCATATTCGTCTTTCCTCCACCTTTCATTTTCATCTAAATCCCAATTATCTCTCAAATATCTCACTTTTAATCTCACTGCACTTTTTAATATCGCTCTCAAACGACGCCGCTTATCTTTATCGCCCCTGCATCGTCATTGTTCAGGTAATATTTTTTATACATCGTATGAATTTATTTATGAATTTTGAAATTGCTTTGTTCTTTTGCTTGTTTTGCTGAATTATTGTAATTTTGTAATGTTGTGAAGAGGAAGGTAGGATGATGCTACTTATAATGGCGATTTTTTTTTTGTTTTTTTTGGTGTCTAAAAGGAATTAAATTAAAACATAAAGGAGTACTAATGGGTACAATAATGCAGTAGCACCCTCAAGGGGGTTGAAAGTTTGCGCAGGTATCTAAGTCTATCAAATACAAATCTTTTGTTACAGTAGGAGGTTCATTCAAATAATGAATTTCATTGGTAGTAACAGTAGACTTTCTTTGTGATTTTGCAAAAGCATTAGCTAAGCATAAACAAGGTTTCGATTATTTTTTTTTGGTGCATTAGAAGGGCTAAGCCCAACAGAAAGAGAAAAAATAAAACTAAAACTAATTAACCTAAACCTACAAGAAACATTAAGCTACAACAGCTGGGATCGCCCTAGCCAACGACACACCCGACAAATCTTCATTCAAAATGGTGCGAAGCTCCCTTGGTGGGTTTTGGGTGTGGGGTATCGATGGTTGGGGGGGTCGGAAAAGTAAGGTTTCGATTATGGCAGTGAATGAGAAAGAGGAAGGAGAGAGAGAGAGAGAGAGAGAGAGAGATTTAAGGGGGATTTAAAAAAAAGAAAATAAATAAATAAATCTAATTTTAACAGGAAGACTCGGTTGCAAGTCTTTGGGTCTATTTTTGAAAGACATACATCAAAGGTCGGATTATTCTGGGATACTCAAAAGGTCGGTTTAGTTTTGAAAGACCACTGAAAGGTGGGATTATTTCTGTGAATTTTTCCAATATTAATTAACTACAACTATTAAGGACATAATCAATTAATGGCTGAAATCAAGGAAATATTATTACACAAATCAAGAAATTCCATATTAAAAACAAACATTGCTTCTTATACGTTATACAATAGGCTCTAATCCTACTACAAAATTCAATTGCTTATAAAAAAACAAATTGTAATACTAATAACTAGGATTTTTTGTCGAAAACCCCCACAACTTTTGTACGTTTTGTCAAAACCCCCCTTACTCTTGCGTTTTTTTTACAAAACCCCCACAACTTTCCCACCGTTAGTGGTAGCACCCCTTAATCCTCTTTTCTGTCAAATATCACCATTATAGGGGCCCACAACTCCATTTTCCCTCTTTAATGACTTGTGAAATCTCACATTTACCCCCTATTTAACTCACCCCAACCAATTCATCCTTTCTTACTCGGTTACTCCTTTCTCCATTTTCGATTCTGTAGCATTTATCTCCATCACCATTAATTCATCACTCTCACTACCACACCCTTCCCTTTCGATGGATTCGATTCTTTGCTCTGCCACATACAAGTAAGAATCAATATTCAACCATTGATAACGTGGAAATACAATATTCAATTGGGCCACAACAACCATCTTGAACCCCCTTCCTCACATACAACTAAATCCTAAACTAATTAAGAACAACAAAAATAACAAACACAAACAAGAAGAAGAAATCCTAACAACACTCTCTGTCATTCCTCATGGTTAGCATCAGCCCAATCGAAAAATTAAACCCACAACCATCATTCTTTGAATTCGAGAGCTTGGGATTTATGACAATATAAAAGACGCAGCAGCACGCGACAATAGTAAGGGGTGGTGCGGTTGTATTCGGCGACGGAGCTGCGTTGGATCAGTGGTGTACTCGTTGTTTGCAAAGTTAGGGTTTCACAATTGAAGACTTAATTAAGCTTACAATTGAAATTATAATGAAAGAAAACATTACCTCACAAATTAAATAAAATATAAACACAACAAGATTTCGCGCTTATACCGTCCAATTTTACCGACTGTCCCTAAAACGGTCTGAAAAATTATAATTACCGACCGTTTTGGGGTTGGACGCACATTACCGACCGTTTTACTATAATTACCGACCGTTTTATCAAGTGGACGTAATTTAGCGTCCGTTTAAAATTTTTATCGACCGTTGTACGGTCGGTAAAAGGGTCAAAAATATAGTTTGACCAGTTAGATAGGATTATCGACCGCCTAGATAGATTTACCGACCGCTGGCGGTCGGTAATCCTTTTTTCCCCAAAAAAAAAGAAGACCATTGCTAGGGTCGTCTCTCAATTCCCTCGCAAACCCAAACTCCCTCATAACTCATACGTCTCTCAACTCCCACGAAAACCCTTCCCTCTCTCCTCTGCGGCGGCTGTCTTCCTCGCCGGCGACTGCCCTCTCGCCGGCGACTGCGACTGCCACTCCTTCTCCTCTCTCGTCTCGCCTCTCTTCTCTCGCCTCTCTCACGCAACAACGCAGCAGCTGCGCACAACCCACCAGCAGCGGCGTCCTCTCTCCTCTCTCCGGTGGTCTACTCGGCCTGATTCGTCGTCGCACTCCCCAATTCGAGGTAAGTCACAAACCCTAATTTTTTTCTCTTAATCAAATCAATTCATAACCCTCAAAAATTTAATTTAACACTTAATTATACTCACATTATCACACAAACAATCAAATTTACTGTAATGTAACTCAAACTCACAAATTTATCATATTTTTTAATTTAGGTTGATTTTTTGATGTGTTTAGGTTGATTTTTTTTTTCATGTATGGTGGTGGGCTGTTTTGTTGGTTGTTTAATTTTATTTTTTCTGTTTTTTTCTTGAATTATTTTTTCTGTTTTTTTTGTTGTTGTTTATTGAATTATTTTTTCTGTTTTTTTGTTGTTGTTTCTTGAATTATTTTTTCTGTTTTTTTCATGTATTGTATTTTGTTTGTTGGTTGTTGTTTATGTTTGTTGGTTTTTGCTTAAAATTAGTTTGATTTCTTTTGTTTATTATTGATTATTCTTGTTGTTTGTTGTTGATTTGTTTGTGTATTGGTAATCAATGAGGTATGAATTATTTTTGTTACTTTGTTATTTGTTAGTATTATAGATTAGGATTAGTACATAATATTGTGAGATAATGTTATGATTATGATTTATGATTATGTAGATTAGTAACTTATTGTGCAGCATATGTTTATGAATTATGAATTATTGAATTATGATTATTGAATATATTATGTGTTAGTAATACGATGAGTTGTGAGCATATGAAAGATTTAGGAATTAGTAATAATATTGTGAGAAAGTAGTATTATAATTGTAATTGAAGTTGGATAGTGTTTGTGTTATATATTGTATTTGGGTATTCGATTATACTAAAAGAATATTTCAAAGCTCACTTCATTATTTATATGATCGAAGTGAGATGTTTTTATTTGATCGATATTTTTTAGTTGCGTAGATTGGTTAACATGAAAAGGAAAGAGCGTAGTGGATGTACAATAGGCTTGATGATGGGGTCCAACTTAGGAACAGTTATTCAATGAGGTCCAAGTGAGTTTGTTGAATTCGCTCAAGAGCACCCCGTTTGCAATGACGGTGATAGGATAAGGTGTCCATGTATTCGTTGTAAGAACGCGCGTTACATGGAAACAGACATGGTCAAAGTTCATTTGTACAAGAAGGGTTTTACACCGAGATACTTAATTGGCTATGTCATGGGGAACTTGTCGATGGGTCCTCCTCCTCGTCTTCTCAATCCAATCCAAATCGGGAGATGGTTGTTGATGCTCTTGGGGATCATTCGTTGACTGAAGGGACAAACTCAATCGATGAAGAACCAAATAAAGAAGCTAAGAAGTTTTTTGACCTTCTTAAGGCAGCCGAAGATCCCTTATTTGAAGGGAGCAAGATGTCCGTGTTAGAGATGGCTGCGAGAATTATTAGCTTGAAGTGTGAGTACAACTTACCACATAGATGRGTCGACGYATTTGCTTCTTTAYTAAATGAAGCGATCCCTAACAACGACAATCAAATGGGTAGGACTTTCTACGACACGAAGAAGCTTCTAWAGGGTTTGGAGCTTCCTCATGAGAAGATACACACATGCCCTAGTGGTTGTATGCTATTTTGGAAGGAGGACGCTCTCTTAGACAAGTGTAGGGTATGTGGAAGTGATCGTTATAAGAAGACTTCTAAAGAAAATCTTATTCCTACAAAAGTCCTGATATGCTTTCCCATCACACCAAGGTTGCAAAGATTGTTTGCAACTAAGAACATTGCGGAGGAAATGACATGGCATGCAAAAAATKCTCGAGTGCAAGGCACCTTAGCACATCCTAGTGACACTAAAGCTTGAAAACACTTTGACAGAACTTTTCCCGATTTCGCATTTGAGCCTCGAAATGTTAGGCTTGGGTTGTGCACTGATGGGTTTTCTCCGTTTGGCAAATTTGGCACGCTATATTCATGTTGGCTCATCATTCTTACACCATACAACTTGCCTCCATCCATGTGCCTAAAGAAGCCTTTCATGTTCCTCTCCTTGATTGTCCCCGGGCCTAAAAATCCTAAAGGAAACTTGGATGTATACATGCAACCTCTAGTTGAAGAGCTGAAACAACTGTGGCAGATTGGGTGTGTGACTTATGACATTTCAAGGAAATAGAATTTCAAGCTTCGAGCAGCTCTCTTATGGACCATTAGCGATTTTCCAGCGTATGGTATGTTGTCTGGATGGGCCACTGCTGGAATGAAAGCATGTCCATACTGCATGGACAAAAGCAAAGCATTTTGGCTTTCACACAGGGGCAAAGTCACTTGGTTCGATTGTCATCAACAATTTCTCTCATCTGATCACCGTTTTCGAAATAATAAGACAGCTTTATGTAAGAATAGAGTTGAAAATGACATGGCTCCTCATATAATGTCGGGAGAGGAATTGTGGCAGTGTGTAAAGGACTTGCCAAAAGCAACTGATGGTCCCGAGGCTCTAAAAATATTGAAGKAGGCGAAAAAGGGTTGGTTTAAACAGAGTATTCTTTAGGAATTGCCATATTGGAAGGATTTGCTTCTRCGTCACAACTTAGATGTCATGCATATTGAAAAGAACTTCTTCGACCAAATCATCAACACCGTTATGGATGTGAAAGGMGAAACTAGTGACACCAAAAGTTCAAGAAAAGACATGGCACGTTGGTGTAAGCGTCGACAATTGCAGATAGTTGTTGATGCTAATGGCAATGAGACCATGCCCAAAGCACCTTACACACTTGACAAGGCTCAAAAGAAGGTGTTATGCGAATGGGTATGACACTTGAAGTTTCCGGATGGGTTTGCTTCAAACCTAGGCAGGTGTGTCGATATTAGGACCTCTAAGTTACATGGAATGAAGAGTCATGATTGTCATGTATTCATGGAGAGGTTATTGCCTGTTGCTCTTAAGGAACTACTTCCATTACATGTTTGGAAGGCACTAACCGAAATAAGCCAATTTTTTCGCGACTTGTGTGCATCCACAATTAAAGTGAGTTACATTGATCGCTTAGACAAGWACATAGCTGAGATCTTATGCAAGTTGGAAAAAAAATTTCCTCCAACTTTTTTTAACTCAAGGGAACACTTGCCGATTCATCTGCCATATGAAGCAAAAGTTGGCGGTCCTGTTCAATATAGATGGATGTACCCATTCGAGAGGTAAATGATGTTTTTAATTAACCTTTTTATACCCTATCATTCATTTGGAAAATTATTCATTAACGATGACTTAATTCATAGATTCRTTAATCACTTGAAGCGTAAAGTTGGAAATAAAGCACGTGTTGAAGGTTCGATATGCAATGCTTACCTCACTGAGGAGATTCCTCATCGTTACTATTCATATCACTAATTGTACTTTTATCCCGTCACTATCACTGCTTCTACAAAAACCTCTCCTATCTCCATCATTCACTTTGACCATCATAATCTAGATCTCATTCGGAGCATGATTTGTAGTGTATGATGATATGGTTTTTCCGTCTCATTCTCTTTGCTATATTGAATGGTTTTGGCCTTTTTAAGGCTTGTCTTTGCTACTAATTTGTTTGTTCAGTTGGTTTAAGTGAGTTTCAGGTTTCTTTCAATTGATTTGGCATGGATTTTGGACTCATTTCGAGCATACGGGTTAGAGAAGTTAGCAGGAGTGAGAGTGGGCTACGTGAGAGGATGATCGTTGCAGAGCATCATTTTGGACACATGCCACATCTTCTGCCATAAGTCAAGTTTCGTCGTCGGATTGGGAGCGATTCCAACTGCATTGGAAACTAGACTTCGAGGCTTTGATGAATAGGTCGCACGCCTTATTTGACCACCAGGCTCGAGTTATGGCCTTCGCAAGTGCCCTCGAATCCTGCCGCGAACCTGTCGCGAACGATCGGCTTTCATTAACCGATCAGTTTTGGCTCGTTGTTATTGATTATCGGCTTTCCTTGCTGGAGGTTTTTAGAATGGCCATATTTAATAGGAGCAACTTTTCTATCTTGTTTTGGGAGTATGTAAAGGGAAAATCATAATTTGTTATCTTATTTTAATTTTTTATTCCATAATTAATTTCAAGGAGAGAAAAATCCCAATTTATATCTTTGTCAAAACCCCTAATCTTTGCCCACTTTCGAAAAACATTCATTCATTTTATCAATTGCCAATTCATTTGGTGAATTATTTTCTTTAATTGTTCATCGTTGCTTTTTAATTGTTATGTGCTTGTTGATTATTAGTTTGAATTACTTCTTTGAGGGTCTGACAATTATTTTTAATATTCTAGGTTTTATTATGCTTTTATATTATTCCTTACTTGATTATGTCTTTCCCCAATACAATCTCATGTTTATATGTTAATTATGAGCGAAGTAGATGTAATTTCTAGAGCGATGGGACTTATGCAATTGAATTGATGTAATAATTGGTTGATTCAAGTTCATGTGCTGACTTTTAATTACAATCCTATTAGAATTCGTTATCTGTTAATTCAATTCGTAGGCCACTTTAATTGCCTTAATCCTGTTATCACAAAGTGCGTACTTCAGATCTAGCAATCATAACATACGTGTGAACAGATAAATTCAATAGTGTAGAATGAGACTTTCCTAGGTCGAGAATCTACGTGTTTCCCAGTGAGAGATAACGGTCGTGAAGTAGTTCTATATCTCAATTATTCGCGAGAGAGCTTTGTCCTGTTTGATTTATTGCCTGACATGTTCATGAAGTGCTGATGCCAATTTGCTGTTCAATTATCGTATATGAACCATAGCCCTAGACTTTAGTCTATATTATAGTTTTTTTTATTTATTCATTGCTTTCATGTAGTAGTGTCAATTATCAATCAAAGCGCTCTTTTACTAATCTAATGCTTTTAATTAGTTAATAAATTTAATTGTTTTTCCTTGTGATTCGCCTTACCACTAAGCTACATTAGTTTAGTTTTAATAGGTACCGCGACGAAAGCCTGTACACAAATCTTTTGAGCGCTTCCGCGGGAAAGCGCATATTAATGTTAATTAATTGAGTCTAGCCATTATTTTTCTTATTTTTTTTATTTTTATTTTTGACATATGACTAATTTTATTTTTAGTATGTTGGAAAAACTTTAGATTCTTCTTTTTTCCTCCAATTTTGAGTTGAGTTATGGCGATTTATGATAGTTTGGGATTCATTGGCACACCATTTCTAATAGCTGAAATTGAGTTATGTTTCGTGTATATGGGGTGCGAGACTAGAGCCACGGTTCCCTCAAGCTTCGCTCATAATAACAATTGCGTTGAATATAAGTGTAATTATCATTTGAAGATTAACGCCAAAGAAGGTTTTGAATGATATGCAATATGCTAGCGAGACCTATGATGATAGAGTTGAAATTCCATGTTGATCCAACTTAGCAAATTACAATCACATGTACTTCATAATATCTCAACCTTCTTATATATTGTTCTAATTGCAACTATGCCATGATGTTCCCTTGTCCTCACAATGGGTTTCGATATGAGGTGCGCCGTGCTTATAACTCTTTCTCCTCAATTTTGATGGATCATAACTTACTTCCGTGAACCATCCAACAATTATAGCAGAGAACTTATGGTTAATGAAAGATTTTCAGGAAAGTCAGAAATTCATCGAGTCAAAATGAAAAATTTCGCAGGAAAAGTTTTCAGTGAAGTAAGTGACATTGTTGAGAGTCACGTTTCTACAAACAACGATTAAATTCCTTCTTCAGTTATTAATGAGCCAAAATATGTTCAATGATGTATGATATATGATGGATTTTGAGAGTAAAGTGTTCTATTATGTTGGCCTCTAATTGAGGATTGTCGAAGTACGAGATGATGAGAGAATGTATGATATTCATTGAGATGTTATCCATTAGTTGAAAAATCTTAGTGAGGAATCAACTAATTAATTTAGATCTTTTGGCTACAATTCTTTGAGAAGAGTTGGTTTGTTGTTGAGAGTAAGGTTGTTAGTGATCTATTAAAGGTTGACCGTGCTCCTCTTATCTTTTTCATAATTCTCTTTTCCAATGTTGATATGCTCCAATTCGACTTATGCATTTATAGTGGGGTAATGTTTATGGTCATCTTGTTAATGTCACAATTTTATCCAATGAGGAACTGACTGGTAGTTGTAAAATATTCTCATCTCTTTCTTTTAATTTCCTTTTCTTTTTTTTCTTTTGTTTTGTTTTGTAATCTAACTTCCTTTGAGCTAATTGAAGTGCTTTGTACCATGCCGATGTGTGCTTCATACACATTTGCAGGGAATTTGAATACGCTACTCAGGCTTGAATTCTTCTGAATTAGTTGTTGGATAAGAGTCGAGCTAACGCGTAAACAAGCGCTTTGCGGGAGGCAACCCGTAGTTTAATGCTTTGTGAGAAAATGTATGTTAGCTGTAGTTGTATTGTAGTATAGAGCTTTTATGTGAGTGAGGATTGAGGGAATGATCGAAATTTTGACTAAGTGTTGCAGGTGAAACCCGATCGGTTGGTGTAAACCGCATCGGTTTCGGGGGATTTTCGCGAATTTTCAAACATCTCCAGAATCGGGTAAAAGAGTAGTGTTTTCTGACTGGGGAAACGACATTCTAGAAGGACCCACTACAAGTAGTGGGCCCACCTATTTTTGCCAATCGGCATCCTAAAGTGGTTTTCTGGGCACTTTTGTTTCAGTCAGGAAAAAATTGCCGAAAAATGTCAATCTTTCTCATCCTTCGTTCTTTCCACTAGTTGTGATGGTGATCGATTGTATACTTCGTTCCTTTTGCAACTGAGGATTGCAAGGTTGGCTTGGGGGAATTGTCAACGCAACGCTAGCGATTTGAGGTTAAAGGTTATCGCTTTATATTATAGTTTTAATTGCTTTCATAGATAGTTGCAAGGTTTGGTACCACTCATTAAGGGGTGGGAGTACTTGCAACCAAAAAAAATGTATTGCTTTGTCATCATTGTTAGCTTAAGAAAGAAAAATATTCTCTTGAAAACATGTCTCCCTGTGCCCATTGTGAAAAATGTGTTTGCTTGTGATGCTTGAATCGACCTTGCGTGACTGTGGTTGTCTTCTAGATTTCCTTTGACCTGAACTCTATGCTTATATTGACTAGCTCTAATGTATCTTATGGAAGGGAAGAACTGTAGCTGAGAGGATTGAGACTTATATTGATAATCAGTTCATATTTCTTTCTTGTGTCATGTTCCTGGTGTGTCACTATTCTCTTGTCTTGGCTTCGTACTTGTCTAGTTGCTATTTGGTCATATGTTGAGCCATGTAGGCTTTCATGTTAGGAACGATGCTTCATTGTTTAGAAACATTATTATCCCTTGATCCCTGATTATGGAGCCTGAATCCTTCATTTCATGATTACCTACATTACAACCCATTTGGCTTTGTTCGGAGCTAACCCAGTTTGGTATGGCCGGGGGTAGCTATGGAGGTTGATGTTGTTTTGGGTGTTTATTGGAGGCTCGTGATTGGTTGTCCGTAGTTGGGTGTATAGTGTTTCATATTGGTTACCTAGCTTGAGTATGTCATCGTTTATAGTATAGTGCAAGGCAAAAGTAAGTTGGTTTATTCTATCAAAAAAAAAAAAAGAAAAAAAATCCAAAAAAATCCAAAATAAGTTTTATTTATAGTTATTAGTATATAATGCCTTGTTCACTTGTGTCTTGTTGTAAAATAAAGATGATGATGCGATGTAGTGCGGTTCTTGAGTTGGGAGTGGTTTTGGTTATTTCAGGTTGGAGTTGGCTTTGGGTGGTCTTGCCTTATCATCGGCATTATGGTGATCTGATGTATGCTCCCTTGAGTTAAGACTTTTTACTCATCATATCCCAAAATTTATAGCCTACCCCTAACCTAGCCCATTCAGCTATTAAAGTCTCCCACTTGATACATTGTGCACGTTGTTCTTGTAGATGAGTACTGCCAGGTTGTCGAGTAGTTTGCATTTCGAGTCGACTTGTAGGTTGGTTCTATTATAACCCTCTTCATAACCATGAGATAGTGTGACGATGGAGAGGTGCCTCTTAAGTATTTTAGGCCACGAAAAGTTCATTCATGCTGCACATTTATGCTCGTGGTGGTGAGCGAATTGGTTCATTTTTAAACCCACCACAAAGAGAGAAGGTCACTAGTGAGTTAGTTCTTCCTTATTCCTATGTCACCTCTTAGTCTTGATGCTAGTTGGTGATTTTGGCAATATAATTTATGTTCTGATAGGCATTGAATTACTTGGATCTATTGGTGAGGAATTGGTCGCGAGCTGGTGAGATGTGTGTTTTATGGCGGTGAAGTGTTTAGATCGGAGAGTCTTATGTTAGCTTGCTTGAGACAAGCAAGATTTGACTTGGGGAGTTTGAAGTGTAGTTATAAGATATATGGTTTGTACCTCTCATCTCTCTTGCATAATTGAAATGGTTTTTGGCCTTTTAAGGCCGTTCTTTGCTACAAACTTTTTGTTCAGTTGTTTAAGTGAGTTCAGGTTTGCTTTCATTGATTTGGATAGTTTTGGAACTCAATTTTCGAGCACACGGAGCTTTAGCGAGAGTAGCAAGGAGTTAGCAGTGGAGCTTACGTGGAGATGATCGTTGCAGAGCATCGATTTTGACACTTGCTGCACTCTATCTACCAAAGTCAAGTTTCGTACGTCGATTGGAGCGATTCCAACTGCATTGGAAACTAGAGCTTCGAAGCTTTGATTTGATAGGTCGCACGCCTTATTTGGACCACCAGGCCTCGATTTATGGCCTTCGCCAAATTAGCCAGCGAATCTGCCGCGAACCCTGTCGCGAACGATCGATTTCAGTTAAGTCCGATCGTTGGGGTCGTTTTTATTGATTATCTGCTTTCCTTGCTGGTTTTTTAGTATGGCATATGTAAATTAGGAGCAAGCTTTTCATTTATGTTTTGGATTATTTTAAGGAAAAATCATGAATTGTTATCTATCTTTTTAATCTTTTATTCCAATAATTAATTCTAAGGATGAGAAAAATCCCCAATTACGTAATTGTTTCAAGAACCCTAACTTTGCACTTTTCAATAAAAATCATTCATTCATCATCATTGCAATCATTCTTTGGTAATTATTTTTTCTTTATTGTTCTCATTGCTTTAATTGTTTATGCTTTGATTATTGTTTTGAATTATTTTTAGGTCTTGATTATTACTATCAAATATTTCTAGGTTTATTATTACTCTTTAATTATTCTTTGAGCTTGATTATGTCTTTCCGCAATACAATCATCATGTTTAATTTAATTATGGCGGTAGTGTAATTTCATAGAGCGATTGGGGATTCTGTAAGCAATCATATTGATTAATAATTGGTTGATTTCAATTCCATGGCGTGGCTTTGTAATTCAAATTCCTATTAGATTGTATATGTCATTGTTACCACAATTCGTAGGGCCCGACTTAATTGCCTTAATCTGAATGAGTCACAAGTCTCTAGATCTACGATTGAGACTTAGAACAAGATCAACATCAATGGTTAGAATGAGACTTCCTGAGGTCAGAAGAACGGTTAGAGTAGTTATGGTTCTTCAATGATTCCGAGAGAGCCTTTGTTCCTCGTTGATATGCATGTGTTGAATTGTTTGATGCCAATTTGCTGTCAATTACTGCTATAGTTGAACCAGTTGTAGCCCTAGACTTTGTCTATTCATGAGTTTATTTTTATTTACATTGCTTTCATTAAGTATAGTCAATATAATCAATCAAAGGCTCTTTTACTAATCTAGATGCTTTTAATTAGTTAATAATTATATTGTTTGTTTCCTTGTGGATTCGACCCTTTACACTAGCTACATTGTTAGTTTTAATAGTTATTTTTGATAGGTACGCGACAAAGCCCTTGTCAGAGCACAAAGAACCGGTGAGGACAAAATATATCTTCTTGCAAAATTTCCAAATCAATCAGGGCATCCACTTCCGATCTTGCCTTTGTTTTAAAAACAGCCGTTTCCCACCATTTCACCAAGTCCGCGCTTAAGGCTGATACGGTGCATACACTTGAGTACTGATATGACAAACGAAAGGTTATACTTTAGGCGTTACTCTTTGCTATGATTAACTTCAACAAGTTTATCTATTGCTCGTGAATGTTTCATACCCTTATAGAAGTCCCATCCACTAACACTTCAACAAAATTGTTTACTAAACTGTCTCATTCCCATTGGTAAACTAACTTCGAAGACGTCCTCCAGATGCCAAAGTAGTCGAATTCATCATGACTTTCTAACACATACTCCATAGTTCATGTTCCCTGTTTTGCCATATCATAAGTGTGGAATTGTATCCGTTGACAAAGAATTGTTCCGACTTTTAACTTGTTCGAGGGCCATAGCAAGAGCACGTTATAACATCTCAGTCGTCAGTTTTTGCACCACATTTAACTTAAACCATCCAGGGACAACTCAGCATGACACCTACTCCAAAATATCATATCTTGCATATGTGAGGTTTTGATGAAGAATGTGCTCCTACAAATTTACTTCGATAAGCAACGAAAATAGTTATTGAAGAACCATTTGAAATGTGAGGTCCGAAAACTTTACAAGATTCAACAAGTTACTTTCATATTCACAAAGATGCACTGTTTGCAGCACGTAACAATGTGCTTATCATATTCTATGTCTTGAACCAACGTAAACTGCCATTTGTTGTTGGGACGTCCGCAGTCTTCCCTAAAATCTCGGGGACCCCAATCATGATGGCTTTCCACGTTAGGATACACATTTCTATCCTCATGTCCCAGATTTAGGGTCAAGCCCTCGTCTTGAAAGTAGTTCTGACAGAAATTTGACT